>VZSE01006237.1:119775-205313 GCA_013398275.1 Promerops cafer
GCGGCCCGGGTCGGGCCGGGTGCGGGGGACCACTTTGAGCCCCCGCGGGCGCGGTCCCGGTCCCGCCGGAGCCGGGGCGGCTCCAGCCGCTCGGAGCAGAGCGGTGCCCGGCTGGAGCCATCATCCCTGTCCTTGCCGGGGGCGCGGGGCCCGCCTGGCCGCAGCGGGTGGCTGGCGGACGGGGCCCGCCCCGGCGAGGCCCCAGGGGCAGCCCAGGCCGATAAACCCGGTTATCTCCGGGTGTTCGCAAACACGCTGTCAGTCAGAAACGCCGATTAGCGGTTTATCTGTGCGGTCCGGGAGCGGAGTGTCTCTAAGTGGGGTTCGGGTTTTCCTCTCGGTGTCGCCTAACGCGCCGGTGTCAGCTTCTAGGGGAATGCCCTTACTATTCCTGTCTCTGCCCTTCAGATTCCCTGTCTGTGCAGCGGTGCCTCGTGTTTACTGTGCCGATGTTGCCCCAACAGCAAGAATTCGACAGTGACACGTCTTATCTATGCCTTCCTCCTCCTCCTCAGTACTGCACTTGCCTGCATTATGCTGGCACCAGGCATGGAAGAGCAGCTGAAAAAGGTATGGAGGGGGAAAACCTCTTTCTGACTGTTTTAAATGCCATTATTTGTGCCAGTGACTATTGATTTTGTATACTTGGAATGGATTATGTGTGAGACACAAACACCCAAGTGTCCTTGTTCCTGAGTTAAGAGGCTGCGTGTACTGGATGGCTTCTGGTGGAAACAGCAAATTCAGTGAATTTCCTTTTTTAGTACATGCCTGGTCTCTGAAATCTGACCAGACCTGGAGACGGTCAGTTGTTATCAGAAGCCTGCTGCTGTGGTATCTTAATCTCCCTGGGTGAAAAGTGTTGACATGGGGAGAGACAGATGATAATAATGTCTGAGCACAAGGTCTTTTGTTCTCTGCTCTCTCAGAAGTTTGTTGATTGAAAGCCTTGGCTGTTACAGGACTTAGAAAATGTTATTGCAAATGCAGACGTAAATTCACAATGAAATGTGTCTTTACCCAGATACCTGGATTTTGTGACGAAGGGCTTCACACTCAGATCCCCCACTTGGATGGGTTTGTCAGCTGTGATGTGTTTGTGGGGTACAGAGCTGTCTATCGTGTCAGCTTTGCCATGGCCGTGTTCTTCTTCCTCCTCTCCCTGCTCATGATAGAGGTGAAAACAAGTAACGACCCGAGAGCTTCCATACACAATGGGTATGTGTGAGCCAGCTGGCTGCCCTTCCAGCTGGTTTCCTCCTTCCAGCTTCTCTGCTGAACACTGTGGAAATGCCTTTACATGTACACAGACAGCTTCAGGTTTCTTTTTGGACAGAGTAGTGCTTTGGTCTCCTTAAAAGCTTCCTATTTATGTGAGCTGCTCAGTGTCCTGGGTGAGGGTGCCACTCAGAGGTGGGGTAACCAAAAGGGCAGTGCTCTGTGTTTCCCTCAAGATGTCACATCACAGCCAGTTTGTACCTCTGACCTTGTGCTGCCTCTGACACTTACTGGGCTGTTCTCAAGGCTGGTCTGACTGAGCCAGCAGAAACTGGTTTCTGATTTCCAATTCCCTGATTTAACTGAGTTAGTTTTGGGCTAGATGACTGAATCATCATAGAGTCATTTAATTGGAAAGGGACCTTTCGTGCATAAAATGAAATAAAATTATAGAATGCTTTGAGTTGGAAGATACCTTAAGACCATCCACTTCCAAGCCCCTGCCGTGGGCAGGGACACCTTCCACTAGACCAGGTTGCTCAGAGCCCCATCCAGGCCTGGCCTTGAACACTTCCAGGGATGGGAAGTCCTCAACCTCCCTGGTCAACAGGATCATATGATCCAAAGCCCTGGTTGGAGCAGGACCAAGCTGCTTACAGATCATGTAGCACATGACTACTGTGTGTGAACTGACTGTGTGTAGAGTAAGACTAATATTTATGACATCTCTCTTTTAAAGGTTCTGGTTCTTCAAAATAGCTGCCATTGTGGCTATCATGGTCGGAGCGTTTTATATCCCCGAAGGGCCTTTCACGAGAGGTACAGTTAATGTTCATCATGGAATTCTGGCTTGTGTAAGCTCAAACCTTTTCACAGATTTACTAGGCAATAGTGGAAGTTCTTTTGTAGAAGAAGCAGTTTCTGCCCATCTTTGTTGGAGTACCTTGGTTCATCCAGTATTTTGGTGACCAGCTGAAGTTATGGCAATCAGAAATCCCTTTTCAACTGCACAGGTTTTGGTTATTAATAATTTTGTACTTCATGAGACAGTCACTACTGAGCTGAGTCTTCTGACACTAGACTGGGGGCAGCTTGGGACACTGACAAGTGCTAAATACTTCCCTAGAGTCTCTGAAAATCTGTGTGGGAAACCTCTACTGTCTGGCCACATCAGAGGAACTTGAAAGGGTTGTTGACCCTCAAAGAAATGTGGCATGATGGCACTTATGTACACAAAGATGCCACATGTTAGATGTTGCCTTCATTCTGAAAACGTGTTGGGCTGAACATTCCCATGCTCAGCTTGACCAGCATTGGCTGCATCCCTGAGTAGCTGGGACTCCTTCCATGCTCCTGCCAGATTGAGGCCAAAGTGATTAACAGCATCTGCATTTCTAATTACAGCTTTGGTTTTTTTTCATTTTTTGCCTGCAGTATAATCAGGAGCTTTTTTGTTTTTTAAATGGAAATTTTCACCGTGCACATGAAAGCTAACCTTTTTTTTTCTTGCACCCTTTTCTAGCTTGGTTTTGGATTGGTGTTTCTGGAGCCTTCTGCTTCATTCTTATCCAGTTGGTTCTACTTGTGGATTTTGCTCACTCTTGGAATGAGAGCTGGGTTGAGAAAATGGAAGAGGGGAATTCTAAATGCTGGTATGCAGGTAAGAATCTTAACCTGTAAAGGGTTTGTTTGTACTGGCCAGTACCCTTCAGAATATCATTTACTGGTTTGCAGACATACCTAGAATTCAACTGCACAGTGTGCCTGAGTTTGCTGTAAACACCTGAAATCAATAGCAGCAATGTTTCCTTTTTCTTGTTCAATAAAATGCAAAATATTTTAGGCTTGTAAGTAGCCCATCTGACAGTCCTAATAAACCACACTTGCCTGGTTTGCAGGGCATGTGCAGAGCTCAGAGCCTGGTTCTCTTCAAACCTGAGCTTTGCTCTGCACCTCCCCTGCTGTGTCCCCAGGAGCTCAGTTGTGTCCCTGACAGTGGCTGCAGTACCACACCCAGTGTGCCTTGGTGCCCAGCTGGCCACTAATTACAAAGTGCTAATTGTTGTGGTTCTTAGCTCATAGCTAAGAATGCTGCAACAGCATTTTGTAGCTCCTTACAAAGAACAGAGTGGAAACAAAAATGGGTGACCTCAAGCACAGGAATCCAGGGCAGGTAAATATCCATGAGAAGTGTGCAAAAAGCACTCTCTCATTATGCCACTGTGGCCTGATACCAGTTAAACTAATTAAACTGCTGCTGAAAGGCAAGTCCTGTTCCCCTGATGGCAGCACTGGCCTTTTTCTGAGCTATGCTGCTTTGTGAGCCCAAGCAGAAATTTAGCCATACTTTACAAAAATGCAGTCTGCTAGTCTGGTTTTGTGACCCAGACTGCCAGGTGAGGAAGAGAGACTGTCTTACTGCATCCATTAAGCCCTTTTGGATGTACTATTAAAACTATATGTGTAATGTAAAAAAAAATTTTTTTTCCTCCAGCTCTGTTGTCCTGTACAAGCTTGTTCTATGCCTTGTCCCTGGTTTTTGTTGTTCTCTTCTACGTTTTCTACACGAAGCCTGATGACTGCACTGAGAACAAGTTCTTCATAAGCTTTAACATGATCCTGTGCATTGCTGTCTCCATTGTTTCTATCCTTCCAAAAGTTCAGGTATTACTTTTCTCTGCTCTTTTCTTCTGACATACCAAGCAGGGAAGTGAGAAGGATGTAGTACCAGTTCAGTCAGACATAAGAACTTTAAAACTTGGCTATCACAGCTATGCTAGTTAGGAGCTTTAAAAAATTGTGCTCTGAAACCATTGCACTACATAGTGACACATTTTCTGAAGAGAGGCTTTTTTGAGCTAACATGGTTTTGGACTTTGTTTCCATGTGGAGGACTGCTGGCATGGTTTTAGTGGTGAAGGCCCTGGCAGAACAGAGAAATCTGTTAGGGAGTAGCGAAATAGCTGGAGGTTTATTTGCTTAATACTGTGGCTTTGAAATTAGGGATAAACTTGTTTAATATAAGAGGAAAGTTGCATGTTACTCGATTCTGAACTGGTATTGCTCAAATCACATGCTAGATTCACATCTACAAAATTGTTTGAAAAGGTTGAGATTAACTCAGTAAGAGCCCATAACTGAGTCTTGGGCACAAAAAAAATGGATTTGGTTTGCTTATTCCTTCTCTGTTTGAGTTTCTTTTTGCATAAATTATATAACTCTAAGGAGTTTCTTCCAGTCTTTTGAACATAGAACAAAGCCTAATGCATTTCTACAGCAGTGGTTTTCATGCTAGTAATTGTTTCATCTGTGGCAGTGGGGTAAAACTGTCCAACTCTAGGTAAAACTTGTCCTTTTGACCTTGGCTTGCTTTTCTGCTTTGGAACAGGAACATCAGCCTCGCTCTGGCCTCCTCCAGTCCTCTGTCATCACACTCTACACCATGTACCTCACTTGGGCAGCCATGTCCAATGAGCCTGGTGAGCAACACGCTGTCTTGAGTCACATATTTGGTGTGAAAGCTGCTGATGGTTATTACAGATCACTCTGTGGGAATTGCTGATCTGTGCAGATCCAATCCAGTGAGGCTGAAAAGCTGACTTGACTGAAAGCATCAAAGTGCTTCTTTGCAGAACTAAACTGGGGTGTTGTAAGGAGGGAAAAAAGAAAGTGTCAGGGCATTCTGATGTTATTTATTTATTATACCCTTGTCTAGCTCACAGGCAGGAAAAATATTGCAGGCAATTTCTGCCTCTGGAGAATCTAAGAGATCAGCAGTTAAAGGGAATGAAAAATTGCGAGTTTACCTGTCGTCTTTTCTTAGCTAAATGCTGGCGAAGCTCATCCCTCTAATCTGCCTTGAAATCCCTTTCAGAAAGAAACTGTAACCCAAGTTTGCTGAACATCATCACCCAGATAGCTGCACCCACGTCTGTTCCAGCCAATGCCACTGTCCCACCTGCCACTCCTGCTCCGCCCAAGTCCCTGCAGTGGTGGGATGCCCAGAGTGTTGTTGGACTGGTTATCTTTGTCCTTTGCCTCTTGTATTCCAGGTAGGATCTGCACTGCTATCCAGTGATAAAGAATTGGGGTTTGTCTGCCTCCTCTGTTTGAATCTGGGTCTAGTGCAAAATGTACCTGCATTTATTCACATCCAGCTGCTGTCTCAGGCCTGAGACCAAATGTGACTCATAAGCCTGTCTTTTGCTTTGTGCGTGAGGATAAGCCTTGTAAGCCCAATCCAGATAACAGAACAACATGTGTAACAAGATGATTAGAGGGATGGAGCACCTCTCCTGTGAGGAAAGGCTGGGAGAACTGGGTTTGTTCAGCCTGGAGAAAGGAAGGCTTTGAGGTGACCTAATTGTGGCTTTCCAATGTCTGAAGGGAGCCTGCAGGGACATGGAGAGAGACTTTTACAAGGACATGGATTAAAACTGGAAGAGTAAGTTTAGATCAGATATTAGGAAAAAATCTATACTGTGAGGGTGATGAGGCACTGGAATAGTTGTCCAGAGAAGTTGTGGGTGCTCCATCCCTGGAAGTGTTCAAGGCCAGGCTGGATGGAGGTCTGAGCAACTTGGTCTGGTGTAATGTGTCCCTGCCCACAGCAGGTGGATTGGAACGAGATAATCTTTAGGGTTCCTTCTAAACCACACCTTTCTATGATCTGGGACTAGGAATGCTGTTTAATTAAGTTAACAAAAGCTTGGATGAAAACAGTTGGAGGAATTTCCTTATGCTTCCAAATAGATTTAAAAAAATACTATTTGCTAGTCCCAGACATTCATTGTGGTCCATTGCTTGCTTTATTAGCAAGCATAGCTGACTCTGAAAGGAGTTGTTAACCAGTCCCTCCTTGGGTTACACTGCAGCATCCGCTCTTCAAGTAACAGCCAGGTGAACAAGCTGACCCTGTCTGGCAGTGACACTGCCATCCTGGAGGAGGCCGTGGGGACAGGCAGCGGGGCTGCCGAGGAGGGCGAGGTGCGCCGTGTCACGGACAATGAGAAGGATGGGGTTCAGTACAGCTACACCTTCTTCCACTTCCTGCTCTTCCTTGCCTCTCTGTACATCATGATGACACTCACAAACTGGTACAGGTAAGAGCCAGATGGGCAGTGATGGGTTCTGTGTGTCACTGTTTCCATGTGGATAGGAGACTCCTACTCCCGCCAGGCTGGTGAAGGTGCTGGCCCTGTGCCAGCTGCAGTAGAGTTGTGCCTTCTCAGTTTAGTGTTACTGAATTAAGATGTGAGAAGGCAGCACAGCACAATCAGCAGCTGTGGTTCCAGGGCACTACTGAAGAGCTGCAAGGGCAGAAAGTGTGGCTGCCATTGTTCAGCTGGATGAGTAGAAGGAAGGATGCACATGGAATTGGTTTCAGGTTGCCTCCTGCAAAGTTTGTTAGAAGCCAGCCTGCTGTTAGTGGCTCTTCATCCTGGGAAAGGTGTGCAGGGCCAGCCTGCACATCAGAGATGTGATTTCCTACATCTGTTGGAAACACTTGGACATACCCTCTGTTGCTGCAGCTCAGAACCACTGCTCCCAGCACCCTGTATAAATTAGCAAATACTTCCTTGAACAGCAGCACATCAGCATGGGCAAGCAGGCTTGAAAACTGGGTTCCAAGAACAGCAGCCTGTGAGGGAGCCACAGGAAACTGCTGGTTTAGTTGTCTCACTATGTTCTCACAAAGGGTCTTGCATTGGAGTGTCCCAAAGGATTGCCCTCACTTCAGATTCATAAGAGAGGTACCAAGGAACAGTGGGAGGTGCTTTCTGTGTCTACTTTTTAGCCTTACTCTTTCTGTGTCTTTACTTTTTAGCCCTGATGCAGATTTCAAAACCATGACAAGTAAGTGGCCGGCCGTGTGGGTGA
The DNA here is from genome assembly GCA_013398275.1 of Promerops cafer. Lineage (NCBI taxonomy): Eukaryota > Metazoa > Chordata > Aves > Passeriformes > Nectariniidae > Promerops > Promerops cafer. Next base: position 126,874 of record VZSE01006237.1, read on the forward strand.
AGATAACCTCCAGCTGGGTTTGTCTGCTTCTCTATCTTTGGACCTTAGTGGCTCCTCTTGTCCTTACTAATAGAGACTTCAATTAAGTTCCTGTCTGAACTTACATACGTGGGGAACTCTTTGCTGAAAGCCAAAATGTTCATTTATTGCTTTAGTTACTGTTTCTTATGTTGGTATTAAAATGCAGTTGGATAGGCAGTTACACATTGCATAATGCTTGATGCAGCATCAGAATTATCAGTTCTCTTTCTATTTTAACCTTTACCAGGGTTATCTTATTACTGCATTTTAAAAATTCACTACAGCTGTGCTGTCAAAGCACAAAAGAAATTGTCTATTCTATCAAAAAGCCACAGCCTTCTACTGAATGACATTTAACTGAAGGTAACATTTAGTTAAATATGAAGTAATATATTTTAAAGAACAATTATATTCAGCATAATGCACTACTATGCTCATGCTTCAGTTTCTGGAAGTGTAAGCCATGCTGCTTGATTTCTACATTCCACTGCTAGAGTTTATTTACAGGAGAAGTCTATTTAAATTACTTTGTGTTGTGGCAAAAAGCACCCTTATTCCTCACCAAAAGAGCAGAACTCTGAAGTTGAAAAACTGGTTAACTCTTAATTCTTTTTAAGACAAACTTGCCCCTTTTAAGAGGCAATTTCTATGGTAGCTTCTTTTTTAGGCTGTTTGCCAAATAGAGTGGTAAGTGAATGAGTAGCTTAATCAACTTTATGATAATGGTGGAAAAATAGAGCTTGTTGATTGATTGATTGATCTCAGTTGTCCAGTATGCTTAATAAAAGTAACATACATGGAATTATTATTATTGGCTCAAAGGCATTTGCACTGTAAACTCATTTGAATAAAGCAGACTAACTACTGAAAGTGGCCCAGCTCTGTTGAAGTGTTAAGAAACAAGAGTTACTTCTCCAGTGGAAAATACCACATGCAGTGTCCAGGTGGACCTGACTGGGTGTTTTCTCCATGCAGTAAATACTAAGTGCCATATTTCTTTTGAAACAAACAGTATCTTCCCTCTGAGTCTGAGTGTCAAATCCTGTTCTTGAAGTTGCTCAGTTCAAGCAAACTTCTGTTCTCCAGCAGAAAGCAACACCTTTTGCTAATGCAATGCTGTGGTGATTATGTGTAGTAGCAACTGTGTGTAAATGTGGAACTTGTGTGTTGTTATTGATGTTTACAGTAAAATATCCCAACATGAGACAAGACAGATGTATTGAAAATATCAAATGAGCAGCTGTTACAATGTGTTTAATCACCCAGTCATGCATCATAAACTTACACATTTTTGACGACTTTGTTTTATAAAATGCAATATAAAAATAAATTTTATCAAAATAAGATGTACACTTAACCACCCAACACCTCTACGCCCACATATAACAGAAGGCAAAATTAATATTTGAATAACACGATGATTAACTCATGCCAAAAAGAGATTTAACAAAAACAATACTTCAGCCAGTTCCTGAAAATACCTCAGGGCTCATAACACCCATTTGCAAGAGTATAAATTCAAGTACTTTTGTACAGTTTGCAGCTACCTTTTGTGCCACCTAATGCCAATGCAGTTCAAGTATCCTTCCTTATTATGTGTTGGATTTGGCAGAGATGGCTTATGTACTAGGAAAGGCATATAACTGTGGAAAACAAAATTATTTCAAGTGGGAAGAAGGAAAAAAGTGTTTGTTGTGCTGTAAAAAAACCCAAACAACCCCCGAGCAAAAAAACTACCCCTCTTGTAAGCTTTTCCTAGCTATTCTCTTAACTTGCAGACAAGGAGATGCTATACTTAACACAAATGTTTATTTTCCAAATGCTGACACAAGAAATGCTGGGAACAAACTGATTTCTTTGCTTCTAAGAGCTAAAGCTCAAAGAACATTCTCAGCTCTGTAGCCAGGCACACACAAGCCAGAGCTGTGCTTTCTGTAGGACATGCCAAGCACTGGTCAGAGAGACTTCAGGGGTAGAGACACAGCTCAGCAAAGCTGCAACTCCTGGCTAAGTTCTAAAGCCAAGAACAGCAAATTAGAAATAAGAGAGGCCTGATAAAGCCTGGCTTAATTCAGCATCCTGACATCCACTGCCCAGGAGCCAGCTTTAAGAAAAAGAAGTTCTGGAGGCACAAGACTGGCACTTTTCAGCATTGGAAAGTGTGGTGGTTTAACCCCAGCACTCACACAGTGCTACACTGACTCCTGTGAAGAGAATTCTACCCCAGCCAAACCCAGCACAACCATATAACCTCATTTATTATGTTTAAATCATATTCTTTATTCTCAGTGAGCAGAGGAAAGAAGAGGGTGAGGTGGATCTAGTCTGCCTACTATTTAAGGCATGCAAGAAAATATAAAATCCTGAAAAAGGGTGAGTGTTGTAGAGGTTCCTCAGCCTTCTGCTGAACACCACTAGATTTATTTCTTTTTGAAGGACACTAAATTGAATATCCAACCTCCCTCTCTAGTAGTTACATAGAGGGATGAAAGTAGCTGTTCCTACAGTCAATATAGCCCCACTTCTAACCCTGCAACACAATTATGGAAAGACTGTCAGTCAGGCCTTCATCTCTAGGTAAAATGCTCCATTCTGGTTTTTTCAGTTGTACATTGTGACTGGAATTAAGAGGCACTAAAACAACAGAGGCACCACTCTCTCAATTCTAGCAGTTGAGCAGTGTGGGCAGCCACTTAAATGTCCAAGTCCTGGTGCTGTGTGCTGCTAGCTTCTAGGTGGCAAAAAACTGAATTAATTTCTGCAAAACACAGAGCATATTCTGGTAACAAAGGAGGAGCTGCCTAGCAGTACTCTTTCACCTTACTTTAAGTAGATGAAAATGGTAGTTTGTTTATTCCCTGCACTAAAGGTAATAATTACCAAAGAGGAGTTACAATTGACTTCTAAAGGTAAGAAAAACAAGATGCTTTCACTAAGGAAAATGAATCTCTTCCCACCTGTAAACTACAACTGTTCATGTGATGAGCTTTCTGCTCCTACAGATCCTGAACTGCCACCCAGAAAAGAAAAAAAAGCATGGTTTTACCCCTTTTCAGAACCCAGTCTCTTTTTATAATGTTGGGATGACAGGTATGGCATTTGCCACCCCTTAGTTCCAGGATGAGGTCTGCTGCCAGGTCAGGAGTTTGTTACAGTTGTAGACAAGTCTCCTTTTGGCAGTGGTGCCATGCTGCAAGGGGGCTGAGAGGAAGAAAGACATTCAAAACAGAGTTTGGCACTTTGAAAAATGAATGTCTGAGATCCTCAAGATAACTTAGTTTTACATTTACTAAACATAATTTAGTTTCTATTTACAGAAACGTAACTGGTGCCTATAATCCCATTTGGCACTAAATCAAGATTTCATCCAGAGAAAGTGCTCTAGTGATAGGTTCCCAATCAGAAGGGATGTTCTTTTCCACCAAATAGTGAATTATTTCACCTTGAAGTAACAGACTGTGCTTTCCTCGTCCTAGTGAGGTTTCCCATCTCCACACCATTACAGTGCAGAAAAATGTGTGCAAAGAGTGTGCTGAGAGTTAAGTTCTAATTCAAGACCATTAGACAAAATGAACTTGGGGAGTGGAAACAGCTTATTCAGACACAGGTATCTTACCCTGCTTTGACATCAATGTTAGTTCTGTCTCTAGACAAAGACCTAGAAGCACAGGCATACAAGTTATGGGTAAATACCAGAGATGATTCAAGTCTAACTTCATACAGGAACGTGACAACCAAAGACAAAAGAGGTCAACAAAGTTAAAAACCAAGTTGTAACATTTCACAGAAGAGCTGACAAGCACAGTGAACAAAATGCTACAATATCAGGAAATTTAAGAATGTGCTTTTAAAAAGCCTGTCTGCATTTGGTTTCGCAGACTTAAAACTCAAATTCAGCCCGAAGTAACAAGCTAAAGCAGCACCTTGCTGTCTTACATGAAGTATTGCCTTCTATACATCACATGCCAACTGCTACAAAACCTCCTCACACATCCTGGGAGTGAGGTACTTACCCAATTCCTTATCTCAACCAGAAAAGAACTGCAGTGTGGGAAGGTGGCTGACACAGCTTTCTTTTATTTGGTCCTGAACCTCATTATTTGAAGCTGTTGTCCAATCAAAAGCCTTAGTAAATGATCTGAAAAACTTGCTGTTTTCTGAAAATGAAGATTGCATCTGCTGTATAAACCTTGGTATAGATGTTATGGTAGTAAATCCATCAGTCACAGTTCCTCCAACTGTGAAGAAGTTTAAGAGATGATCTCTATACAAGTATTCATGAGTAAATTTTGTTGTATTAATTTGAAACAAATATTCACTGAGATATTTCAGAAACACCAACTCACAATCTGAACCACGTAACAGAGGACAGGCCAAGTTAGACTTTTATGGTTTTAAGCAATCTTCACTACAGAATTATATTTTGCAGGGTTCAAAAGCCATTTTCTTGTCTTGGATTACTGGTGTTTGCAGAAGGGGAAGGGACCAGATGATCACAAAGCTCGTAAATCATCCTCACTTTTCACCTTTGTGGGGTGGGGACAAGAAATTGTCAAGCTTACCTATCTGCAATAATTTTTTCCCTTTATCATTAGAAAGAATAGGCCAGTTTGCACCATTCACACAGAAGTTGATGAGCCTCAAGTCTTCTACGTAACTTGTGCTCCTTGCTTTTGCCCTCCCTGAACTCTGCCCTGCCCCCATTGTGCCCTCTCCAGCTTCCTTTGGTTCTACAGTGTAAAGTGCCTCAGCAGTCTGTCCCTAAACTGCAGGTTTAGGAGTAAGGCAGAGTTCACATCACCTAGCAGAGCAGATTTAACTGTGCTGGAAAACTTCCCTCCCTGGGTTGTTAGTAACAGTAATAGAGCTGAGGTTTCATCCCTCGCAGGGAGTCATCACACTGCTTTTCATCAGCATCCCCACTCACTAGCAGGTCGTGGGGAGAGCTGTCACAGGGGAGCACCAGCTCGGAGAAATCATGCAGGAAGTCCTCCTCAGAGGCCAGCAGCAGCTCGTTCCAGGCAGAGATGTCCAGCTTGCCTGCAGTTCCGCCGTACTCTTCAGGAAGGATCACTGGGGGAATGTTTTGGTGAAGGGAATTCAGATCACAGCCATGAAGAAAAAACTGAAGGAAAAAGCAAAAGAGCTTTAAAAGTGCACATCAAACACTTTACAGCAAAGTGCTGGAGCAGTCAGCTAACAAGCTTATTTGAGCTGAAGAACAACTTTAAGAAGTGATGTGTTGATGGGCAAGGGGCAGCACAGAACAGTGGGCAGGTGCAGTCAGACACTGCAGTGAGAGAAGGCTTGAGACAAAATCCACACCTCGTGCAGATTAAATCCCAGCAAGAGAGACTTGACATGTGCCTGGGCTGAGGCTCCAGATTCAGTTCATCCCCAAGTTTGCTCATGGGACTGAAAGTACTTATCCTTGTGGACAAAAAAATCACCCTTGGCAACCACAGTCCTGTGGAGAGGACACTTGTGCCACACAGGACCCTTGCTTAAGGGAAAAGAGGAAGGAAGGGGCAACACAGTTTTCCTGTGACACCACCTCATGAACTAAGTGCTACTGGCCCAAATAAGCCAACCACAGGGATAATGTCCTGGATACAGAGCATATGTACCAAAGTTCTGTATTAATATTTTGCCAGTATTGAGTTTCTCAAAGTTTCTGTCTCACAGAGAATTTTCCCAACAGGCATATTTTTAAAAATTAAAGCAGAAAGTAAAATGGCACCAATATTTTTCTAACTGTCAAGTATTATAATTTTTCTTTTTTTTTTACTTAAGAGTGGTCAAGCAAGGAACTTACAAACATTAATATTCGTGTTAAAGTCACATAGATCCTTACCCTGTTTGCGATCTTTTCCTTCAGAAAAGGCTTGATGATTGCAAAAATGCCTTTGAATATACGAGGCTCATTTATTATGTTAACAGCCTTTATTCGAATGGGGAATCCATCCTGAAGGGTAAAGAAGATTTTTATAATGCAGTTTAAAAAAACATTTGCCATCTTTCTCTTTTTAAAATTTCTTGAGGCTGACTGCCAGCACAACCCACTGCCTCCCCAACTTTAATCTGAGGTACCAACATAAACCAATACAAAAACAGAAATTCAACTTGTTACAGACAGCAGTCTTAGGATGACATCTGTGAGCATAAAAACAAAGTCAAGGGACAAGAAAACCCTCCATCAAAAAATACAGTGCTGTCCGTAAATCCTCATTTCTAACATTGCTGCTTATGTCCCTTGACAAAAACACTTAGATAACTCCTGTCCTTTGGGTATTCCCAGCCTTGACAAGGATGCAGCCACAAAGTGATGTCTGCAGCTCCTGAGGAGTGCACCACACTCAGTGCCAGAGCAGACTGCTTCTAACAGTGTGTCCAGCAACAAGATTTGGTGCTCAAGATACTCTAAAATATGTTTTTATGTGAAGAAGGAATCTAATCACTAGGACACACTGTTTCCCATACAGGACAGTCTAAAACAACAGCTTATTATGGGATTTTTGCTGCAGAAATTTATTTGCAGAAATATATTTTTCAGAGGCAAAAGCTCATGATCAGCAATTAAGGACTCAGTGAAGTTTCTTTCCCCTATAACCAGCTCTACACATACAAATCAGTCAGTGCTTGGAGTGAAAAGCAGACAAGAGGCACTGCTGGAGTATTTTTCTCCATAGGAACGTCAGTGAATTACCTCATCTTTACAGGAGCTGCAGCTCAGCAAGGTTGATGCAACACATTTACATTCCACCATACCTTTGTGTCCTTCCCCAAGTGCAGCTATTGTTTTGTGAATATCTTCCAGCAGGAACAGCAGGACACCCACGGCTTTATTTGTACAGATTAAATATGGGCTTACAGTTAAATGCACATTTAGAACATAAAGTAAAGGAGTGAGTTCTTATAAAGGCCTTCCTTAACTCACCAGTCTCACCTCCACACACTCCCCTGATTCACCCTATCCTTCCTGATCCCCCCATGGATACAATAAAGGACGTAACCAGCTCAGGCCAGAACAAAAGTAATGATGGAATGAACCCATTCAAGAGAGGTTTTCTCATCTCACTCCTGCAGACTGTATCAACATCAAGTGAAACCATCAGACTTTCCTGCCACTTTGGCCAGGCTCCTCCTGAGTCCTTTCCCCTTCCCATTTTGTCCAGCTTCACTGTGTTTACACCCTTGCTGTAACTTGCACAACACTTTCCTTCCACACATCCAGGCACAGATGTTTTCATTTCTGTCTCTTCCGCTGCCCCTGTGCTAAAGAAGCCTCTGCCTTCAGGGCATGGATAGAAATCCTCCTCAAATCACACTCATTCAAAAATCCTCTTAAGATTTTTGCAGCAGCACTTGAGCTAGAACCTGCACTTGTCCCATGGTTCGCTCCATCTCGGCTGACAGGAACCATTTAATTATCAGGGCATTTCCTCACTGTCTCACCTCTAACTGTAATTCTCTGCTCTCTTTCTTCCTTACCACTGCCTAGCAGAACTGCTTTTGTCTGCTGCAACTCAAAGTTTGCATTTCTAATGCAAATTTAGTTTTAAGGATGCAAAAATCAAAAAAAGAGGGCAAATGAGGTAAGTTGGCTGTAAGGGTGTGAGAATCTGGTTGGGCAGAGACATGTTTAACTCTGCTAGTGAAAGCCAAAGATGATGAAGTTTGTGGTGACATATCAAGAACTCCACATACAGAAGCAGTCATTAACAATGCACAAGCTTATTTTCCCACCAGTTCAGGTCTTACCTGAAGAATTCCAATCACTTTTTTGGCTACAAAAGGACCAAAATGAGACGCCTTAGATAAGCTGACTCCTTTGTAGTCTGCCAGGATTACAATTCCATTCACCTGGGTCTCTTCGGACTGAATGAGTTTTTCTAAGGTTAAGTATATGGCACGAATGTTCTCAGTAATCGGATAATTACTGGGTGTCCATCTGTCTGAGGTTACAAGACAGGGATGGTAAGTCGGAGAGTGAAGATAAGCTAACAATACACATTCCAAAAAACTGATTTTCTGTTTTCCTGGACTCAAAAGTTAGTCTGTTTAGTCACAGTTCTAGTTCAGAGCAGCCTTTCTTAAGCAAGAGGTAAATGGCAACTCGTGTTTACTTCAGGGAGCAAAGGCAATGGTTTTAAGAACCCCGTTCTCCACCCAGCACAGCTCATTAATAGCAGTTTCAGCTCAGAAAGAAGGCAGGTAAATGGAAAAGAGGAGAATGAATGAAGAGAAATTTACAGCAAGCCTGGCAGCACCAAAAGCACATGAAAGACTCTGATTATTTACACAGGAGTCAGAGGTATAGGCTTCTCTCTCTGCTTATTGTAAAAACAAATTATGAGCCTCTAAGGGTAGGCCAGCAGCCCTGTTTCAATTTGAGTTACTGCATATTAATTTTTCTTGAATTGCCTAATATTTCATCGACCCACCTCACTGCATTTTCATTTTGGCATGACCGCAGTTATTGCTGACACAGGAAAAGGAACTGGAATAATGCTGGCTAAGGACCAGCATGTCCCTTCCCCAGTCACCTTTTCAAATCTGAGAGAGCCCACATACTCTGCAAGTCACCACTGTTCAGAGGAGAGCAGGGAACAGGCTTTTGGCCCAGACACACCTCGAGGACGGGGAACAGAGACACTCAGGACTGAGTACCTGGGCGGATGCAGACGACGTGGCGTCCCTGCGGGTCCCGGTGGGGCAGCACAGTGACAAAGCCTGACTCCAGGACAGGCTTTATTGCAGATGGCTTCAGGTTACTGAACACCTCTGGCCAGGTCCTCCTGCAGGTGTGGTAGTTCACCAGGAGCTGAAGCGCTCGATCGTAATCGAACTTCCTGGCTCGCAGGAACCTCAGCAGAAAAGCATCGTCCAGGCACGTCCCCAGGGAAGGATAGTCCTTGCACACCATATCTCGGAGTGCCTGCACGTCACGGAGCCTCCATTCAGGCTTCTCTTGCAGCTCCTCCCGGGCTTTGGTCACGAGATCAGGAGACAGGGTACAAACATACTTTGGCCGGTCCGGCAGGAGCTCATTGTCCGATGGAGACCCTGCTGACGGACTTGTCCTGGTGCAGTCGCTCTCTCCTGACATAATGCAGCAGGAATCTGTCAAAAAACAAGTGCTGCACGTGACAAACAAACCACGGACTTACAACCACACTGACTGTTTACATATTTAATTTGTTCTGTATACCTCTGTTTCCTAACTGAAGACCTTGCCTTTCCAAGAACCAGTGCTACAGTCAAGAGTCAAGGCACAACGTTCATTTTAATTCTCCTACCAGGATTAGAAAGTGTAAGTTACTCTAATCTCTTCATCCCACCTAGCAGGTAGGATGCTGCCTTGGATGAAACCTAACCAAAAAAAGTTAAAATACAGAATTACACAGCTTCACTGCAAAACACAATTTAATTTGCTTTAATGTTTATTTCCTATGTCAAATTGAAAACTAAAGCAAAGCAAACATCCCAGTTTGTCATGATTCTCACATTTGGTCAAATTACACCCTCTTCTGAGAAGCTCCCCCATCTAAGCCCAGCCAGCCAGGAGTTTTCCTTAACTTCTCTGGCAAACACATGCACTTACCAGCACCTCTGCCCAGGTGAATGTTTTGAGCAATTCAGGAGGAGCAGCACTCGGGAATATAAGAAATGGCTGCAGTGCACAGACTGGATGAGCAGGTAAGAAAATTGCAGACTCTCATGCCAGCCCTGCATGGATATTGAGGCTAGCTTAATCTAGTTTAAACTTTTCAGTATGATGCCAATATGTCCGACCTGAGAGATGAAATTCCAAATCCGGTCACAAGTGGATAGAGATGAGTAAAAATTAGAAAATCACGAGCCTGCAATAATTCCTGTAGCTCGACCTGGGGCTGGCAGGGAAACACGGCTTTATTTTGCTGATCTGTTCGCATTCAGAGTCACTCATAGCACATCACACAGAACCGCCTGCCACAGGGACACTTGTCACCCACACCCACCTTCCTCCCGCACTGACAGACCTCTCAATGCCTCGCTCCCACCTCACCTTCCCCAGCTGCTCGGGACGGCCCCCGGGATCGCTCCCAGGGACGCGTTTCACCGGGGTACAGCCTGGGCTGGGCAGCACCCGACCCCGAGCGCCGGAGCGTCCGCCCAGGCACAAGGGGCGAGGAGGCTGCCAGGGACCGCCAGACCCCGCGCAGCCCCCGGGCCCGCAGCCCGCCCGAACCAGAGCCCCAGGGCCCCGCAGCCCGCCCGTACTGGAACCCCCGGGCCCCGCAGCTCGCCCGTACCGGAGCCCCCGGGCCCCGCAGCGCGCCCGTACCGGAGCTCCCGCGGAGCAGCCGCGTNGGCCTCGGGAGGGTCCCCGGGCCCCCCGCGGGGTCCGCGCCGCTGCGGTTCGGCCTTGGGCCCAAAATCGGGGTTCTCCATCTCTGGCATCTGCTCCGTGCAGCGAGAGGGAGGCCCGGGGACGCTTTCCGAAGGGACATGTGTCCTTCAGTTCCACCTCATCCTCTGTGACAACAGCAGGCCACTGCCTCCAGCCGTGGGGAGCTACGAAGGCAGAATTTTATATATATACACATACATGTCTGTGTGTATATATATATAGATATAGATATATGGATATATATACACACATATGTATGTGAACAACGAGGTTCACTTCTGGTAAAATATAGAAGGTTTAATAAGAATAAAGACAATAGGAGACAAACATAAAGCAAATGGTTAATATGGCCAGGTGCCTTGGCATTCAGCCAAGAAGCACATTTTAACTCCGAGAAGCATTCCCTTATATACGTTTTTACCATTTCCCCCCCTTCTTTCATCCTGTAAATCAGCATTTTTCTTGCCTTCTGCATCTTCTCATGTTGCTAGTCTGTGCATTCTTCTGATCAATCGCTCTCTTCTCCTGTATTCAACTGTCATTTCTATCTGGACAGATGGATCTCCTGTTTGTTTTGTACTTTCCTGAGTTAGCAAAAGCTTTTCTTCACATCCTGCTATTTCTAAGCTTTGTCAGCAACAAAAGAAACTATATTCATATGATAAAAGTTTTTCAACATTATACATATAGCATTCACTTCAACATTAGTGAAAAACCCATAATATAATACGTACTTATAACCTATAGTTAGGGTTACATGCATTAACTTATACATTATTCAAACATTTCTTTTAGTTTGGGTGTCACAGTGGTCTGTTGCTTTCCAAGTCTTCCTGTCTTAGCTTATCGTCAATAAATTTTGGGTGACTTGTTTTCACATTCTCCTTGAGAAAAGTTATGTGTCTTCCTCCCCTCTTCCAGGCATTTCCTCCCATCTGCTAGTCTGGTTTGTGTTACTGTTATCTTATCACATGGTAAGTCAGAAAAAAAGGTAACTTTACATATTTTAGTCACACAAAGGACCCACAGGGCTAGCAATACAGACTTATGAGATTGCAAGCGACCAAAATCATAATTTAGATTTAAATACTTAATGATAAACAACATACAAATACGAAAGCCAACCTTATTATATGTGTTTATAACAAGTATATATATACGTGTATCTGTATATTCACATATATACATATACACACATAAATATACATATATACACATATATACATATATCTACACACAAACATATTTGTAAATAATACATATATTTTATTAAACACATTTTATAAACACATTTTACACATGTAAAATACATTTTATATGTATAGAATATATGATGTATAAAATAAGTTTCATTACATATATATGTGGGTATGTATATATATGTATATATCTATGTATACATATATATTTAAGTACACTTATGCATGGATANAAATATACATATATACACATATATACATATATCTACACACAAACATATTTGTAAATAATACATATATTTTATTAAACACATTTTATAAACACATTTTACACATGTAAAATACATTTTATATGTATAGAATATATGATGTATAAAATAAGTTTCATTACATATATATGTGGGTATGTATATATATGTATATATCTATGTATACATATATATTTAAGTACACTTATGCATGGATATGTGTATATTGTGTGTATATAATATATAACATTGCTATATATGTAATTATATAACATACAACAAATATATAATCTATAGATTACATACTATTTATATATAACATATAATCACATATGTAAAATACATTTTATATACACACACACATATATAAAAACATATATATCCTATATATAATAGAAGGACTAAATGTTAATAAAAGGAGAACTTTGGGGTAGTTTGGCTTTGGTTTGGTTTTTGACAGGACAGAAAACCATATTATCCCACAGGAGGTCAGGTGGTGATGACCGACCTGTCTGCATGGAATTTGTAATAAAAAAGATGGTCACTGCCAGGTTTGCTGCATTCAGAAGGGTTCACCAGGGCGTGCTGGGGAGGGGGAAATGCCGCGTTTAACCCCACAGATCCAGGGACGCAGAGGTTCATTGCAAACGCCTCAGCATCCTGCAGGCGCTGTCCCCGAGGCGCGCTGGTTTCTGCTCTCCTCTCCCGCTGTAACCCGAGTTCTCAGCCAGGAGAGGGAGTCCGAGATAGTTGGACAGCGAGTGGGAGTCCCAGGAACCTGCAGTGGGAATCCCAGGAACCTGCAGTGGGAATCAAGGCCTTCTGCAGCATGCAAGATTCAGCTCTTGATTTGTTTCTCTGCCAAGGGTTCACCCTTCCAAAGTAGAAAAAGTTCCAGTGACCCTGTACCTAGTAAGAGATATGCCAGCATGGAAACAAGTGGGAACACAGGTGTCCACCTGCAGAGAGCTGCTCCAGGGAAGGGGAACACATTCATTCCAGCCCGTGCTCATGGTCAAGCCCACACCTGGGTGCAACCTGGCAGGCTGGTGCCTGAAGCTGGGTCCAGTTCGGATCTGAGTAAACTGGACCTGTTTGTGATGTTGCTCCGTGCCCTTTCCAGTAGATTTGTGGGATAAATGAGGTTGGAAGGGACCTCAGGAGGACAAGAGATTTTTGCATTGCTCCCATTTCCATTCATACAGCTCCTGGGCACAGAGACCTGCAGCACAAGTGTGACAGAAGCAGCCAGGTGGGACCTGGAGTCCCAGGTGTGTGCTGTGGAGCTGGATCTGTGGCCTCCCAGCTGAAGGGATGACAGAATTTCCTGGATCACCTGATCCACCTAATTGCTGATCTGAGAAAAGGCTTCAAAACACCAAACAGCTGGGAAGTACTGGAGCTGCAAACAGGAATTTATGCTAAAGGTTGCAAAATCTGCTTGGAATTTGCACCTCTCAAACAAGGGAGGAAAATTTAGCAGGGAGGTGACAGTTCCAGTCCTGACTGGTTAATGGCTGCTGCAACACGGCGTTAGGAGTGAGCAGAGCTGTTTGAAAGGAGTGACGTGTGAATGAAGCTCTGTTTTGGGGATCAAGAAGGGCAAGAAATAAGGGAGAATCAGTAACAATCTGTTGAGAGATATGGAAAATGAAATTAGAATAAGAGCAAGAGCCTTAGGCAGGTGAGAGAGAACAATGAAGGAAAGGAGAAGTGAGGATACTGCACAGTGAGGAAGAGCTGGGAGTGAAATATAACCTGGGGATGACCCCCAAATGAAGTGACTGCCTTACCTCATCTTTTCTTATGTGGGGAATGTTGAACTCATTGAGAGCAGCGGGTGGTGAATGGAAGTGAGGGGGTTCAAGCATCAAGCCAAGTTGTTGGGGGAGTTTGAAAGTACTGGCACAGGAAATCATAGGAACTGTAAAAGAGCTTCTGTAATTTACTCTTCCTGGTGTTGGCATCCTGTGACTAGAAACCAGTAAAGGCAGAACCTGTCTATAAGGAAGTAAAAGCTAAAAACTGAAAACAAACATCCAGGAACTGACAGTCCCAGGAGACGTGATAGCTGCAGGCTGAATTTAAATTCTCCTTCCCAGGAAGGAGAGTTTTGTCCTTGTCCACTGCATCAGAAGGGAGAAGGACATGCAGTACCACATGCCCACAACCCTCCCCAGCTGAGAGGACATGAACCCCACCAACTCTGCCACTCCATCAGGTCCAAACCTACAGTCTTTGCAGGAGTTTTTATCATGAGTTGTGTTGTGACCTTGGGAGCCACACCTGGAGCCCCGTGGGGAATCCAGCCCTTCTCATGTTCATCTCTCCTATCACATGTGATTCATGCCTTTCTCAGCTCCGCTCCTGGGTGCTCCCATGCTCTGCCGTTGTGTTATAAATGAGTGGCTGTTGGTGTTGGTTGATATTTAATGAAGTCCATGTAATACTCTTCACTTATTTACTTATCCGATCCCAGTCTTAATACCCAGCCTGGGAAAGTTATCTTGGCTTCTTTAAGCTTTTCCACCATTAGCAATAAACGTTTTACAGTCTTGGCAAGCTGAGGCTGAAAAGCGAGAGCATGACTTCAAACAGCACTGCTCACAGAGAAGGCTTTAAACTGATATTAAATCACTAAACTCTGCAAACATAACAGTCCTGTAATAAAGATAATCTGTGAGCAGTTCAGTCCAGGAGGGGCTCTGGTCCTTGGGTTGCAGGTGGAACCTCCGGGCCCCACAAAGTACAGAACCCTTTTGGGCAACTCAGTGTCAGAGCAGAGAGCCACTTGTGCTGCAGGGCTGCACAAGGTCTGCCTGTGTGTGAGGGCTTCCATCTCAAGCCTGAGCTGCTTCTCCTGCACCAGTGCAGCAGAATGGGAAGGGCTGTAGGGGAGCAGCAGTCCCTGCTAATCACCCCAGGCAGGGCCATACCGGGCTCCAGACATGGTGCCTGGCTGTGACACAATCCAACAGCTATTCCTCTGTGCTCAGAGGATGAAGTGACTAAGAAAATACGCCCTAAATGACCATAAATATTCCATTCAAAGCCTGGAAGTGTGCATCCTCCAGGACAGGCTTCCGTGCCTGCTGTCACCCTGTGTGTGGTGGTGTGAGGAGGGGATCTCACAGATGGGAGCCTCAGCTGGGAGCAGCACACGCTGGGCTGCAGGGGACCCTCTCTGCTCAGGCCCTCCCACGCACAGATGGCAGCCAGACCCACATGCACAGCTATGGAAACAGGCACTAATGTGCAAATGCACACAGATCTGTAGCATCTGCTGCCAAAGCAGCTGTACACAGGCAGGCACCCCCACCCAGGCACATAAAGCTGTGCCAAGGGGCTGATAGAAAAGCCCAGTGTGTGGTGGGACACAGACACACAGCCTTACCCAGCCCAGGCTTTGAGGGAAGACTTCCCCCTCCTTGGCTTTACCAGCTTCAAGATGAGCAGTGTTTTTGCAAAAGCTTGGTGAGGAATGTGCTTGGCAGGACCTTTGAATGTTTTAAATATTACAGGATTTCTGCAGTTTAATTTTATAGAATCACAGAATGACTTAGGTTGGAAGGAACCTTTAAAGGTCATCTAGTCCAACGCCCAGCTCAGCCTGAACTGAGCATCTCCTTTCACTGCATTTCATGATGCTCTTGCACACTGGAAGCAGAGCAGCTGTCTCCGAGGCAGGATGGGTCCCTGGCAGGATTAACCCTTGAAGGGGGCTGTGATGGGGCTGCCCAGGGACCTTGGCAGCTGCTCCTTGCACCCCTCCATGGCACAGGCTGCAGCTGCCAGAGCAGTAGAAGCACTCAGGTTTGCTCCTGAAGAAACCAGCTGGTAAATGGTGGAGGATACTTTCCAGGGGCAGAATGAGGGAAGCATTGCTGGGTTGGACTGGGTGCTCCAGCTCCTGGGGCTTTCAGCCTGGGGTTCATCAGAACCCCAGTGGGATGGAGTGAAGCTGGGCTGGGTTTTAGAGTAATCCCTGAGTGGTATCTTTGCACATCCTTGGGGTGAAGGAATGCAGCTGCGTGGTGGACTGTGAGGGGATGAGCTGCATGCAAGAAATAGTAGGATTTCAATGGAAAATTAAGAGCCTGGAATGCTGGAGCTGTCTCCACTGCCTCCTCAATGGGCGTGCAGCACAGCAGGTCTCCTGTGTGCTCTCCCTGGTGAGAAAGTGCCACTCTGATCCCACACCTTAGAATATGGTTAAGAGAGGGCTAAAACCCACTCAGAAGCAAGGATCCCAATGGTTATGCTTTATCTGTGCTGGAAGTGCTGTAGGTCTGAGTCAGGCATTCTGGGTTTGGCACTAAGGTTCCTCTTTGCTGCTTCTGCCTCAAGCTTTTTTCTCAGTGGCTCATCCCTGCAAATCAGCTCTGAGTGGATTTGAGGATATGCTTGAGCCAGTGTGCTCCATGTCAGTGGTTAATGGTAAGTAACCCATCAGCAGGATTAATTTAAAAGTGTTTTTAAGGCACAGGGATGTTGTGGAGAGTCCTGGAAAGGAACAGAGTATTATGGGTTCCTTTACTGTAATGACTTTCCCGGTCAGTGAGGGGGAACATGTCATGTTCCAGCCAGTGCTGACACCTGGGCTGGCAGCAGCAGAGAGGAATTCCTGTCTGACTTGGGATGCTTTCTGTGGTGGATGTCTATCCAGGCATTCCCTCAGGCAGCTCTTGTGCTGTTTCTTGCACCCAGAGCAGTTTCTAGCAGGAGCTGGGGAATCACCACAGCTCCCCCAGACCCCTCATCTGGTGTGGGGTCCCCCAGGCTCACGAGGGGTTCCATGGTCTTTGTGAATCCATGGGGTCCTAAGGGACTGCAGGTTCCAGCCAGGCAGAGCCACCAGATGTGAGGGGCTGGAGTGGAGCCTGGCAGCAGAGCCTGGGGCTTTGTGTAACCCATGACTGAACTCCAGGTCAGGGCTGCCCTCAGGCCTCTGGAAGACTTTGGTCACGATCAGGCAAGCCTGGCATCACTCCGGATCCAAAGCCAGAGTAAGCCTAGGAAATACAGTTCCCAAACCACCTTCTTTCCCAGACCCAGGCTGGACTCAGAGCTCTTCTTCCCTTGGGTTTGAGCTGGGAGCACTCTGCTGGTCCCAGCAGCCTCTTCTCTCTCACAGGACACTGAACTGCGGGTCATGACTGCAGAGTTGTTTGTGCCAAGCTCTCCTGCTCACTCTCACATAACGAAGCTGATGATATATTGCCATTTTTATTGGCCTGGCTGGCAATTTTTCAGGTGCTAGGTGTGTTTATGATTGTCAGGGTCACACCTCAGTTCGGAATGGGGAGAGGGATTTTAGACATACCCACACCTTACCACCCCTCCTCCAGCCTCTCTGAGTGGAAAGCACTTGTGCAGTGTGTGGCCTGAGTTCCCCAGTTGGTTGGTGATATTTGCATTAAGCCCAGAGGGAACTGGCCAGCCTGGCACATGGAATTGCCTGGCTCAGCAGTGCCACGTTGCTGAGCTGTCCCTGCTGCCTCTTGGTGTTCATGACTATCTGTGCCTGTGTGCACTTGTAAGTTTAATAGCAGCAATAGTTGCTTTTGTCAGAGATGATATGCAGGCCATAAAACTTGTTTGCTTTTTTTTTCCCCCCATCCCACTAAGATACGAAAGCTGTGGAAAAGACTCCAAAGCCTGCTGGCTCTTTCAGATGGAAGTTATATAAGGAATATGAAAAGAATGCATTTCATAGTGGCCAAAGGACCTAAAAATACCACTTTCACAGATCTTCGCTTGGACATCATGAAAAGATTCCACAGCCGGAGGTGGTGCTCTCCAGGAAACCATCCCCAGGCTGAGCTGCAGGCACAGAGAGCTCTTGTGTTCAAAAACAATGTAAGGGAAGTTGTGTGTCAAAGGCCAATCCTCAGAGCAGCCACCTCCTGTGACATGGGACATGGCCTGTAGGCTCCAGGGAACCCAGCAGGATAAAACACAGCCCACGAGTGGCAGGACCAGTGTTGCAGGAGGATTCCAGGCTGGAGTGACAAAAGAGGTGAGAGTTGGGATTGAGGACAAGGTTGCTTCTGGGACAGTTTGTGTTTTTTTTTTTCCCAAGTGAGCTGAATCCAGCAGTAAGAAATCTGCTGTAGGAACTGCACTGATTTAAGATTAACCAGGTAAAGGGCAACCTTGATAGAGCAGTTCATGGGAAGGAGTCCAGGAGAATTTATTGCTTCAAAGATTTGATATTACATATATGGAGTTTTTAGGGCATATACCCAGGTAAAACCAACCATGAATCACAGCAGAGGAGTCCCAGGGGTTTTCTATTCCACATTAGAAAGAATGAACTAAATCTTTTTCTTTCTCTTGACTGGACTAACCACTCAGTCCTGTGTGTGCTGGGATAATGTGTCCTGTGACTGCCTTTGGTTCCCTTGTTCAGGCTTTCAGCAGTGCTGCTGGGGCTCTGGATGATCACAGGTGCACAGGCAGTGAGGGTCATTTGAGATCTGTCCTGTTCTCCCAGGTCCTTCACTCAGAGTGCAGACAGGCTCTGAATGCTGTCTCCACACAGTCCTCAAACACAGTCTGGATCTCACCCCTGCACCTCATCCCTGCTGACAGTTTTCACCATCATGGCTGTCACTGGGAAGCCACTGGATGTGCTAATGGGATGGAAAATCAGGCTGCTTCTCCTCCCTTGTACCCAGGACGAGACTGCCCACCTCAGTTCTCATCAGAGGCAGGAGATGGGGGAACATGAGGGCCAACTCCTGCAGACCAGAGCTGAAAATGCTGGATGTTATTCCTTCCCAGAGACCTAATCTTTGCAGCCATCTACACCTCTGTCCCCTCCTCCTGTTCTCTTCCTGGGCATGCTGCAGCTGAGCACAGGCTCCCGTGGTCAGAAAAGCAGGTCATTAAGAGCCTTCTCTAATTGCCAGGGTATTTCTTCACCTTTACAGCCAGTGATAAATTGATTTTCACTTGATCATCTTACTGCGCCCTATAGGCTCAGTCTGGCTCCCACCTGCTGCCAGCTGTAGGGTGGCTGTGTTTGAAACAAAAGACAATCACCCACCCCAAAGTGCTCAGAAATTACCTTTGAAATACAAGAGGGACATAAAAATGAACATGTTTGAAATGTGAATAACGTATTTTAGCTTCCTTTGCATGGCTTTCAGAATATGGTTACTTCAAGCCTTTAAGCTCCCTGGAATCATGAAAGCAAATATTTATTCTCCATGTTTGTTTTTCTTTTAATGAAAATTGGGATTGTCATTCAATCTTATGATTCCAGCACATGTGGCTTCAGGACAGACACATTGGGCTTGCCAGGAAATAGTGACAGCTGGCAACAGCATCAAACACTTGTTTGGGCTTTTTTCTCCATACACATATGCTTTGTGCTCAGACCAACAGGGAGGTTAGCCCCTTGATTTAAAATTAATCCTCCCAGAAGAAAGAAATCCATCTGTCTGGGAAAAAAAGTTAGAAAATATTTTTGCATTTATTTTTCTTTTTTTTTCCTTTTTTTTTTTTTTTTATCAATACAAACTCTCGTGAAGAAATATTCTTCTGTTTCCATTGGAAGGAAGAAACCAGCAAAAATTAATTTACAATGTCGAGGAATTCTTGGTGCAAATGGATCAAAAAGGATTCCCCACAAAGTATGTTTAAGTACAGGAAAAAAGGTTGCTGCAGTTGGAAAAGACAGCCTGGTTATTACAGGGTTGGGGGTGTTTTTGCATTTAATCTCGCAATTATAAATAATCAATGTGATTTACAAAATAATTTACAGAAAATGATTGGATTCATCATTGCAATAAATTACTTGGTACGATGCCACCAGCACTGAGACCGTACGACACCTCTGACGCCGCCAGCACGAGGTGTTTCATTTTGCATTGGAAATCAAGGGACAGACCTGCAGCTCCTCTGGCAGAGCTGGCTCAGATTTGTCCCCACCAGAGACCTCTTGGCAGCCGTGGGGCCACCATCCTCATCCTCCCAAGAGGCCAGCAATGACTCAGGCCTGCTGTGGAGCAGGGCTCTGGGAGCTCCAGCCCTGCTGGCACCTGGGGCAGGCGCTGGGTGCAGGAGGGCTCCTTTCCTGGTTTCAGCTGTAAACCAAAGGTCAGATCCGCAGGGTTTTGGCACAGGCAGGCACAGAGGAACAGGGACAGGGGCAGGAGGGAGCAGAGCAGGGTGGGCAGACCCAAAGCTGGGGCAGACCCAGGGGGTTTGGGTGGGACAGGGTTATTGCTTGACCTCTGTTGCTTTTCTCTGCAGGACCCGAAGAATTGTATTTTTGAGGTTGGTGCTCTCAAACACTCTGAGGTCTGAAGGAGTCATAATGAATTCTTATCATGTTATGAAGACCTATAAATCTGTTATCAGCCACTCACTCTAAGCTGAAGGAGTGGCACTGCACTAGAGAAGTAGACTGTGTGGCATATCTTAGCATTAAATTTGGGTCTGAACTGAGATCCTGGGTCCCAATGCTCCCAGCATTTAGAAAGCCCAAGATCTGGGTCCAGTCTGTGAGGCTCAAGCTCTTCTCACCCCATAGGTCTCTCCCCTTCCTACATCTTTCCCCCACTTCCTTCCAAACAGGCATCCAGTGGTTTTCTTCTGACTGCTGACAAGCAGTAGTTGGGCCAGTGATATTTTGGGCAGTGCTGACAGCCTGTAAAGGGGTGACCCCATCCCATTAGCTGAAGTCTCTGGAACCCCATGGTCCCTCTAATTGCCAGGAGGCAGTGAGTGGTGCAAGGAAAGGGCTTGGCAGTGGTTGCCTCTCTGAGCACTGTGGTGAGAGGGCAGGCATGGCATCAAAATATCAAAACCCATCAAGAGGCAGAGGGATCCAAATAGTGGAGTATCTTGGTGGGCCAGACTTTGCCCCAGCAAAGTCAGCTGAAAAGATTTGTTAGATCTGGCTGGGGGGCTTAGTGTGCTGGTGGGTGACACCACGCAAAGACCTGGGACTAGCCAAGGCTGAGGAGCAGTTCTGGCAGTGCTGCCTGGGCAAACCCCATGTGCTTCACCTGCTGTGATGCTCCTGGGGGAGTTTCCACCTCCACCAAGTCTGGCTGCACTGGGGACTGCAGGGGGCTGTGGGAGGGAAGCCCTCCCCTCGCACGGCACAGGGAGTTGCTTGTTCACAGGGTCTGCCGTGTGCTGAGCCAGTGTTGAGGTGGCAGTGGGGCAACAGCCTGTCCCCAGCCGTCACTGCGGCCTCCCCACAGAGAGAGGCAGGAATCTGGCCCTCCTTACAAGGACTGAGGGTTTTGGCAAGGCTTCAGCCTTAGTTCTGGGACTCTGGGGCTGCCCATGGCACGCGCTGCGCGTAGCTGCAGGAAGACAGCTTCTGGTGGTGGTCAGTCCAATAAGCAAGTCCGTGTGTCCGTGCCCAGGGACCTCTGGATGGCTTCTCCTTTCACAGTGGCAGAGTCAGTTCGGGCTGTTCTCCCACACGGCGCTCCGAGGGAGGCCGGCTGGCGTGGGGTGCTAGATGACCTCCTGTTTTGTGATGGTGGGCTGTGGGATGGGCGTGGGCTGCTTCGCCACGGTTGCAATGGCTCCAGGCAGCAGCTTGTACTGCTCTGACCCTGAGCCCGCGGGTGGAGAAGGCTGTGGAGTTTCTGGAGTAGCTGAAGAGAGAGAAACCAAATTAAAAGAGGGCCTCACAAACCTGACAGCACTGGGATCCCAGTTGTGCAGGGATCAGATGTCAGCACAGCAGAGGCTCTTAAGGGCTTGTGTGTTTGCTGTGGGGCAGCCCAGACACACAGGCATGGTTTGATGCCCCAGGAGAACCACAAAAACCAACATCAAATGAGGGCAGCTGCTGACGTTTTGACCTGTACTAACCACATTTTTGGTCAGCCAAGGCCATCTCAGCACAAGGTCCCCAGTGGTGGCCCCATGCGGTGGGCCAGATTGTCCTGTGTTTTTGCAGAGGACAAATTGAGGTGTGTCTGAACCACTCAGGGGAAGGGGAGCCTTGCCACTGATTTCACTAAGCTCTGGATAGGATCATTTATCCCTTAAGGGCTATGTAAAAGTTACGGTCTGCCAAGGAGTATCTTGTTGAATCAGTTAGTCTGGCCTAATCTAATCCAACCCACCTCTCTGTTTGTCTTTCCCTCCTTTCTGCATAGGAATTTCTCACATGCTCATTACCAGAGACTTTGTCTTGCTTGCAGATTTCCTTTCAAGGTAGAAACTACCTCCACAGGCACACTGGAAAGCTCCTGGTTTCTCCTGGGAGCTCTCTGTCTCTCTGGATATACTCACACATCTGCCCGTTGTGCATCTGAGGAGGCATTGTGTTGGCCACAATGACGTTTGTTCCCAGGTTCTCCTGGATCAGATGAGGGTGCAGGGGGTGGTGGGTGTGCGGCGTTTCACTTGATGAGCCTACGAATATGCATAAGACATTAATTGCCACAGTGGCAGAGGGAGACAGTTCAGATGGGCAGACCCACTGCACCCAAGTGTTCAAGGCTTTGTGCACGATCAGCTTGTGCACAGGGGACTAGAGCACACCCTTCCCTTTTTCTTCCATAGATGCCTTGAACTAACTAAGCCCTGCCTGCTGCCCGCATGCCCTCTTATGCAGGATTATATTCCTTAGTCACACCTCCACGTCAAGAATAGCACAGTGGGAACTTTTCATTTTGTTTTGTCCCATTGGATGCTCCCACTAGAAAATCTAGGATGTTCGTTCAACCTGAGCTTTCAGACCTTTTTGTTTTGATGAGTCCCTTCTGACAGAGGAGGACTGGTGAAACGGCTGCCAGGTAGGAGTCTGGGGGGTGCACAGCAAAGCTTGTCTGTGTGCAGAGGGTTGGGGATGCCTCTCTGTAAAAAGAGGCACAGCTGATGCACCTCTTTAGGTGACAAGAAGTAGAGGACCCTTGGTTACCCCTGTCAAGGACAGGGGAGACGATTTTGTGTGAGTCAAAGGCTGACCTGCAGTCTGGCTGTCTCTAACTTTTCTAGATAGGGAGCAGTGACTAAGGAGGGTCTCAAGGGGACAATAATCAGGGAACGCTGAGAGGCCTCTTGTCAGACCCTCAAGTACTCACCTCCCAGCAGCATCTCCTGCAGCAGGTTGTCAATCTTAGCCATGCCAAAGAGCTTGACGAACTGGATCTGCTCTATCATCTGCCAGGTGATGCTCTGCAGCACGGGCAGCAGCAGCAGCAGCTCCCCGAAGCGGCCCCGCGAGTCGTACTGCCGGTCGTTGATGTAATCCTCCAGGCTCACCTGCACCTGGTACCGCATGCGCTTGATCTTGGACGGGTCACTCAGCCCCTTGGCATCTGCAAGGCCCACACAGCAAGCTCTCCAGGCTGCTTCCCTGGGAGCTGCCTGTCAGGGACAGCGTGAAGTCTGGGCACAGCCTCAGGTGAGCTGCCTCTGATTCCCCATTGTCTGCTGGGATGGACAATTTTTCCCGTCTTAGGCTGACTTCTCCCCTCCCTCTCCAAGAACAGTTTGGCCCAGATAGGAGACCAGGCAGCATTTCCACCACTCAGGACCAGTGTCAGTCAGCATAATCCAGACTAGGCCCCTCTGATGGTAACCCTCACCAAGCTGGGGCGTACCTGGGTCAAAGAAGATGATGGCTTTCAAGCAGGCATATTCATTGTCATCTATCTGCAGCTCCTGGAAGGGCAGGACCAGCTCGTCCAGGATGCGGATGGCCACACGGTTCACCTCCACCAGCTCGGGGCAGTTCCGTGGGATGATGTGGTCATTTCCTTCAGACAAACAGCACAGAGACCATCCCCTTGTCATTGCTCAAGGCTTATCCAGGGTGACAAGGAGTTCAAAATGCAGGTAACTAATGCTGAGATGATTTGGGGGGTGGAGGAATTAAGAAGTTCCTGCTTCAGCCCCTACCCTGTCTCAGAACACCAGAAATTTTGATCTGTGTTGCCAGGGCAGCTTCTCATTACACAGGAGCCACTCAAGTGAGGAAAAGCTGACCAAGAAGTGAGAGCTTTTTTCTCAATCCCACCACAGCCTGCTTACACAAACCTGGGGGTGCACCATGAATGTTCACACAGTCCACAACTTTTCCACTCGTTGTGGCCTTGATGTCAATGTCAGTCAGGCCTAGCTGCCCCCAAAGGTTGTGCTGGGCTTTCTAAAATACAGAACAGCTCAAGCCACCACCCTGCAAAAAGGATGTCCACAAACACTGAACCACCCTCTCCTTCACCCCACAGAAGCAGATGGGCTGGGAGCAGAAGTGCAATTTTACCTAGCAGCAAGACATCCTTGAACACCATGGACCTCTTGGCAGCTCCCAGTAACAGATGCTCCCCTGCGTGTGCACGTAGCAGTGCTACCTGCAAGGGCAGGGAAAAGTTATATTTGGGTGATGCAGAGACTGAGACAAAGCTGTGATTTCATGTAAGCAAGAGGGAAAGCTCAGCATTCCTGTACTGCACTCAAGGATGGGGAGTGAGGGCCCCTCTTCAGTTACAGGCAGAGAAAGAGGTCAAAAAATGGTCTGTGCTAAACCAGTTATAAATCCAGCAGAACCAGCAGATAACAGCACCTGAAATATCCCATATTCAGGACACGTGTCATGAGCAAGACCGTGCTAGACTGTCCCAGGACCTCCCACCCTTGTGGGCTGTTTGCAGACAACTCCCACCCAGTGCAGAACCAGGGACCACACTCCATCCTGGGAAGTGGGGAGAAGTACAGTCCCCTTCTGTTGGACAGTTGCTGTCCCTCTGGGCTGTGCCCACCTCCCACTGAAATCACACCCATGGGGACCCCTGTCCGGCTGGCCGGTGGGGTCACCCCCTGGCCATTCATCCCCTCCCCAGCCACAGGAATTGGGGACAAGGAAGCCAAAGGGATGTTTTTCTCCCCTGATGTTAATGATTGAAGTGTTTCACTTTATACCCTCCAGTGGCTCCTGAGAATGTTCTGAATCTTTTGCCCTCCTTCAGTTAAAATTTCAGAGATTTAGGTAGAAGGAGAAGTTAACAATTGGACATCCTGACACAGAGGCTTCTTAATGTCCAGCCAGGAGCTTCTGCTGGAGAAAACAATCATTAAACATTAATTGAGAAATGCTGAAAAGTATGTCCTGATGGGAATGGTCCCTTTTCCAGTGTGTTATCCTCAGCATCTGTCAAAGCCAAGAGAAGTCTTACCCTACCAGAAATGCCAGGAGAATGTATCACCCATAGAAGAGAGCTCTGCTTAGGAAAGATGCTGATGTCTAGGAGAGGGTTTTTCTTTCTCCCCCTCCCAGATGGTAAAGAAGGTTATGCAAAATAAACAGAGTAGAGATCCTTGCAAAAAGACTGTGCACACATGATACTGGGGAATCTTTATCTAGATGCCAAAACCTAGCCTCTCTCTATCACTGTCCAAACATGGGTGGATATGTTAGCTGAGCTGCTTGGAATTACCAAAGCTGCACAAAACTGAGCTTTCCTACCTGACAAAACTTTTACAAGGAAAAACCTGCCAGTCCCAGGGGGGAGTGAAGCTCTCACCTAGAAATTTCCTGCCTATTGTAAATTCAAGAAGGTTCCGTTTGTAACCACCTTTTTTGTGTCCATAAAATTTCCTCATTTGAGCAGGGTTAAAGTGGATTATTTCAAGAAGGCCAAACCATCTCATTTGACGTTTGTTCTTGCAGTGATGAACCTGAGATACATAGTTCTATTGTGAACTGGGATAAATATACAGTTGTAACACAACAAAGCAGAACTTGAACTTTGAGATGAAATGGCTTTGCCCCACCAAACATGGTAGTTTTGACATTTTGGTGCAGAAGGAGAATGAGGGGTTGGGTATGATCTTTTCCACAAAAGGAGATCTATTTCAAGCCTGTGGAGCAGCCTCTCCCTTGTGGGAAGGCAGGGTTCAAACTGTGCCATCTTTAGGTTTTGTTTTCTCCTTTGAGGAATTTTGCAGCCCCACAAGTGTAAAATGAGCTCATGTGGAAGTTGCTGTAGTTTGCAGAGTTATTGGCCAGGTTTAGGGCCTCTGTTCCAAATGGCACAAGGATGTGATGGGTTGTGCAGAGCCGCCCCAGGTCTGTGCTGGGCTGCAGCCTGTTTGCTGTGTAAATGGCATTTGCCATTGGAGACCATTTGGGTTTCCATAAATTGAATTGTATTTCCTTAGCAATTTAACAGATCTCTTATAATTTTAAACAATTTAGCACTTGCACGCAATAGAAAAGAAGGAAACATGCTCCCGTTTTAAGAGCACTGAATTCCCCAGAGCTCTGGGTGCTGCTGAGTGGTTACTAAAGAGCTCAGATTTAGGATTTAGGGGGTTTTGATCAGCTGGATACTCTCCACTGGATATCCTTTTTCTTCATTATATAAAAATTACCTCTAGGTCAGGAGGGCTGGAGACTGGTCCTAGCTGAAGAGAACACATTCTGCTTTTGTGACTGTACACTGGACAGACTGGAAATACCTTCCTACCTGTGACAGGACCTGTGCTGGCCCTGCCAGAAGTGCTATCCCAGCCACATGTGCTGCTCAAAGCTGGGCACACATCATGTCCTTCAACACTGTTGCAGATCTCTGAAATTTAGACTCCCATGGGAAGCCACTCCTCGTAGCTCTTTGAGGCTGCCTGAGATCCTGCAGTGCACTTCTACAGAGGACACCAAACCCACTGTGCTTATCTCCATTAGGGAACCCGCAAATGCCATTTTAGTATTTCTGTTAAATGCAAATATATTCTTGCTTTTTAATCATGGAAAAAGATTTTCTACTGCCTTGGGAGCAAACTAGTGTTCAGCTTTAAAATTCCACACTGGGAGCATGGATACAAACATACCCCTAGGCAGGAAGCAGCAAGAGGCAGGCAGATTTGAAGTTTTGGGCACACCTTAGGCCAGAAATCTCTCCTGCTAATTCTGATTACCCCAAGCATTTGTATAGCACTTCAGGCTTTCAAAGTGCTGTGCAAACCATAATTAATACATGACTGGCTGACCCCAAAATGCTCATCTGATAACGACCTAATTCAAGCCCGGTGTTATCTGGCTGTGCTCATCGGCTGATTAGCGGCACATGCAAGTGGCCCGTGCTGGCATTGTATGGATGCCTGGCCCGTGCTGGCATTGTATGGATGCTGTTCCCAATCAGCTGCAGCAGTCAGGATAACAGAGTGCACAGTGAGCATTTTCTTTGAAGGTCTCAGCTGGCTTTGGCTCCCCGCTGCCTTTACCAGGGCAGAGCGAGGCGGGGCGGATGGGGGGACTTGCCTGGTCATCCAGGGGCAGCTCACAGAAGGGGGGGATGTACTTGGCCCACTCCACCAGCACCAGCAGCTGCTGCTTCATGGACTCACACACGTCAGAAATATTGGCAATCTTCTTCCCTCGGATGTCTCCGTTGAGCACAGGAACCGGGGTTGATATCTGGAAGGAGAGAAGAGTCCTTCAGCTTTCAGTGCCACAGAGGAACCACAGAGAGGAAAACCCTCAGCCCATGGGTTGTGTTGATGCAGACTCCAGAAATTACAATTACATTTTTCTGTTGTACACACCCAGCTCCCAGAATAGGTGACCCAACTAGACTCATTTAAACTGCGATCAGCTTGGGGATCTGTGAACATGAAATGCTGCAGAGCAGAGGCTATGGATCATCTTGGTAAACTGAACTGCCTTGACTAGACTGGAAAGCACAGAAGAAACATTCCTAAAGCCAGGGTCTTCCTCCCACTGAACAAGTGTGCTCAGTCAAGATCCAGGAGGGAACAGAGGGGCTTGTGTGGCACTCAGCCTCACCAGGAGAAAGGACACGTCCACCCAGTGCTGCTGCACAAGCTACTTGGTCCCATCCAAGTGCAAAGAACTGCTCTCCCTTCCACCCTGCTCCAGAGGCAGTGCTTGGCCCTGCAGGCTCTGCTCCTCTCCTGAGTCATCATGAGCACACCAGGACACAGCTTTCTAGGTCTGACATTGCTTTCTGTGAGCACCAGGTCATCAATATTTGACATCACCCACTTTGAAGAGCTAAAGACAGACTTTAAAGATAACAGTCTCCCACCTCCCACTGGCTTTTAGGTCCTCTTGGCAAAACTGGGCAAGTGCAAACATGCCCACAACACGGGTCACATTCATTACCCAGCAAATTATTTGTGATTGCCATTTCATTT
Source organism: Promerops cafer (assembly GCA_013398275.1). Classification (NCBI taxonomy): domain Eukaryota; kingdom Metazoa; phylum Chordata; class Aves; order Passeriformes; family Nectariniidae; genus Promerops; species Promerops cafer. Next base: position 154,875 of record VZSE01006237.1, read on the forward strand.
GCAAAGGACAAACCTGTCAACTCTGCAAGTACTGTCACACAGCTGGACAGAACATCTCCCCCAAACCAGGCACCCAACCTCCTCCCTGGTTCTCATGCATAGCTGCTCACCCAGGTCATCTAAAAATTTGCCCTTAGTCACTACTTTATCCTCATGCTTCTGTAAGCAATTAACTCAACCCCATCACTGCCCTCTGCCTGCCCTCTGTGCTCTTGTACAACATCAGCTCTTCCTGTCCTATTCCTGCCAGCAGTTTCAGCTCGGACCCTGCTGGCCTCCCCAAGGAAATGGAATTCAAATGCCACCTACTTTTTTTTTTTTTTTCCCCCCCAGGTTGCATTACCTGGAGGCTTTCCAGCTCACCAGCTATTATTGAATAAATAAGATTGTAAAAATCTCACCATGTATTACCGTAATCAGAGGGCCCGGAAGGCTTAGCAAATAAATAAAGACCTCTGAGTGAGTGACCCTAGATCTTGGAGAAAGCAGCTCCTCAGCAGTATCTTGTTCTAATTAGCAAGGCACATAAAAGTTACCAATTACCGTGCTGGAGCCTGCCTTGTTTAATGAGTCTCTCTATGCTCTGTGGGAGAGCAGGAGCTCCCCTGGATTTGTGGATGGTTGTAGTTTTTATCAGCAGACCCTGCTTACCTGTGATGGCACTGCAGGACTCTGAGTCCTGGAAATGTCCTCCCCTTGTAGATTTGGTGACTTGAGACCCCATTATTCACACCTCTGGGAGCAGCACCAATCTTATTTTATAGGGTATATAAATATATTAGGGCCTGCATAGGACAAGGTGAGATGTGGGATGAGACTGGATTTGCTTTTTGTGTACCAGACTGGCCCTTGGCCATTCTGGCATATCCCCTCCTTGGGGAAGTGGACCTTACAGCCTGAGCCTAATGTGGAGCCCAGAGCACAGCACATCCTGTCCTGGAGCATTTCCCAGGGCAGCCTTCAGGGTAGTGTGACCCTTGAAGCAGCATGGACTGCCAACTGAACCCCCTGTCTGTCTTCTCCAGGACACAGAGTTCTGTTCTCCCCAGCTCCCATGGAGAGTGGCAGCTCCAGCCTCCAGCACAGCTCCATCCTCATCACTGGCTCTCACAGACAAACCCTCCCTGCAGGCTGTGTGTGCCCATCCTGTCCTGTGTCCTCCCAGAGAGTGCTGGGCTGTGTACACCATTTGCAGTATCCAGCCTCTTAAATCAGAGTCATCTTTTCAATGTGAACACTCTAGGAAACGAATCTTGGCAGTATGCGAGTGGAAACAGGGAATTTCAAGCAAGCCCTGGAAAAGGTATCTGCATAAAACAAGCAGGAAACTGATTCCTCGTGAAACTATGCAGGAATCCAAAGTTCCTAACAGCTCATGGGGAAGGGAGGCTGCTCATGCAGGGCCAGCCCCTCGTGGGCTTAGGCAGCTGCAGCTTTTCAGATTGCCATGATTCTACCCTGTTTTCTTCCATCAGGCTCTCCAGCCTTCCTGTGTCCTGTTAAAGCAGAACAAATCACTGCATATTGTTATAACTGAGTTCTGGACTAAGGAGATTTAAAAGGATGGTTTCAGGTAACAAATGATTTTTGAAAAATCCATGTTGAGTTGGCAGACAAGCCACTTAAAAAATAGGTGATAATTTGAAGACTCAGCTATTAAATACTCATCTGGCTCTACAAGCCAGGTAGTGCCTGATGCATTTGTATTTGATAAAGAAGGAAGAAGAGGTACCTGCTGTGCCAGGGCTTCTGCGTGCAGGAGGGCATTGATGGAGGGCAGACTGCTGTCCTCGTAACTTGATCTGCGGGTGCTGATCCGGTCCCGTTCATTTTGTACAGCTGCAAGAGAGGATTTTGGCTGAGCTGCAGGTCATTCATGGCAATGCACACTGAAAACTAGCACAGACTTCTGGCGCTCCCCTTCCTTAGCTGCAGTTTCCCAGCTTCCCTGCCAGGCAGGGCGGAGGTGCAGCTGTGTCTGGTTTGTGATGGATGCCAGCGAGAACTGACTACAACTGGTGGATCTGATTTCTTATTTGCTTTATTAGACTTTCCAGGGATGGGGTTGATGCAGAACCCAAACACCTGTAGAGTTCAGTGGGGAAAATTTCCTGGCAAAGGATCTGAGTTTTTTGATTTCATGATATGGGGTTTGAAACAGTGGCCATGCTCAGGTATGCAGCCCAAAGCTGATGTGTGAAATGGAAGAGTATCTGCAAGGTTTCCTTGCCCACATGACTCCTGTGAGCTCCATTCAGAAAGCTGTTGCACTGGGTAGGTGTAGTTGGAAAACTTCTGTCTCAACTACAGTAAGGAAGGAAGCACAGAACTGCTCCTGCTTATCCATCCAGAGCAAAAAGCTCTCTCATACCTTCTAGTAAAAGCATCCCAGGACAGGTTTGACCCCAGTGTGCCTCCCTGTTTGGTCTAGTCTTGAGGGCTTTGAGGGGGAGGAATTGCCAGCTCTGTCACATGGCCTGGGCTGGCCATAACCCACCCTGACCACACCACTCAAAGCCATCTGCTCAAATAAGCTATTGATCCATGGCAGGGGAACCAGCACAGTCCCTGCCTTAGGCTGGTGGCTCTCTGAATTGATACATTCTCGATGTATAAATCCACCTGATAAAAAGCAATAAGGAGGCTGGGCCAGGAGAAAAGCCCTGCAGTCAGCGGCTGTAAATAGGAGCTCTCAAGGTTATGCTGCTTGTTATCAGTAGCAGGCCCCCGAGTTCAGTCACGCCATGATGTTTTCCAAATGTTTGCTCAGTATTAGCTGGTCATGCACCTAATGTAACTTCTATTGAATATTAACAGACAACAGCACAGCTCTGGGCAGGGGATGAGCTGCATGGAGGGGAGGATTCCTATATTCTTCAGGAAAAGTCAAGAAAAGTTGCTTGTGATACCCCATCCCCTTTTACAGGGAATAAATGTTCCTGCTCAGAGGTCTTCCTGCAGCCACCAGTGTACCACTGGTACTTCCCTGTTGTCTTCAAGGACCCTTTACTCCAAAGTTTCTCCTTGAGGTGGTGTGAACTGGGAGGAGCACGGGGTTTAATTTCCCTGCATGGAATAACAGGGCCGAATGCTTCCCAGCTGTCCCTTTGCAGACATGAGTTCTGAGCTCTGCAGAATGCCTCTGCTTCTGGCAGTTTGTCCCTCCACTAAGAGGACCACCATCAAGGCCACCAGGTTTTCCTGCCCCTTCTCAGAACAGGGCTAAACAAGGGGAGAATCCTGCCATGGGCACCTGTAAGGGCTGCAGAGACAAGGAGGTAGGGAGGCTGAGGGGGTGAGCATGGGCTGTATAGGGATATCTCTACTCTTTTCCTGCAGTTAAATAGCAAAAATGCTCCACTTTACTCTGGATCCTTTCTGCTGTGGCTGAAACTAACCTAAACTCACTGCCTCTCTGCAGAGGGTCAGCAAGAACCTATATAACTATCAGGGAAAAGAGGTGCAGAATGTCAGTGACTTCTGCTGGACTCACCCATCCAGCTGTGGATTGTGTGGTCACTCTGGGACAACAGCACTTGGAGCAGTTTTACCAAAGTCTTTCCAAATTTCCAGGCCTTCTCTGAAGGTTCTGCTCCTCAGTGATGTGGAGAAGCATTCCCAAAGCCCTCCAATGGACTGGCTGTGTGGGAGCCCAGGTGCTGCGTGTGTCAGTGTGAGCAAGAGTGAGCAGAAGAGCCCTGGGTGTGATTTGTGTGCACAAGCATGGGCAGTTCTGGGACACAGGCATGGACTCTCCCTAAATCCCCCTGTGGTGGGGGTCAGGATCTGTGCCCAGGAGAGTGCAGTGGAGGGAAGACAGGGCTAAGGTGGCTGGGCAAGTGTGCAGCTGGCAGGGACCAGCCTTGGGCTGCAAGGGCTTCCTCAAACATACACAGCCAACGTGAGGGACTGCTGCTGGGGGAAAGGCACAGCCACCCACCTTCCTTCTTCATTCCTGCTCGGAAGCACTTCTTAAGCCTGCAGTACCGGCACTGGTTTCTTTTGTCTTTGTCTACCACACACTGCCTGTTAAACCTGGGAAGAAAGACAGAAAGAAAGGTGTGAGGAGCAGCAAGACTGAGCCTGAAGGCAGGACAAGACAGAGCCCCAGGCTCCAAGACATGCTCAGAGAAGGTGCCCAGAGGCTCACCCTGAGAAAGGAGCCCCAGTCTGTGATTTTTCCACTCTTGCTTTAGCCTGTGGTTTCTTTTTTGCACCCAACATCTCAGCTCTCCCCTCTGCCTGTGGATGTTCAATAAGGACAGAGTAGAACTGAGTCCCATGCAGGAGCTCAGGCTGCTTGTCCTACTCCGTACCCATTAGGGATAGGATGTCTATAGTGGACTAACAAACCCCAGGGAAGTTAAAAGTGTGATCTAGGAGGGTCAGAACCAACTTGGAAGCTGCTGTTGTAAGTTAGATCCCAGTAAAATGGAAGGAAGAATGCCTTTATTCTAAATTTAAAGTAGAGGTGGAAGGTTGTAGTAGCCCCTCTGTGAGGTTAAGAAGTCAGTTTAAGTCCCTGCATCTCTCCAGGGCTGTGTCTGGGATTCTCAGAGGTTGTTTCTGACCTCTGGACAGCATTGCTGGTGTGCAAACTGCTCTGCTGCCACTTGCACTTCAGAGAGGACTTGGGAAGAAACCAGCTCCTTCCCTCCAGGCTTGTGTCACCAAATCCCCTGCCCATGGTGGGGAAAACACTCATCTCCCATGTGTGTGACTCACGAGCCTGGTGGCCACTTGCAGCATGAATTTCACTTGCAAATTTGCTCTAATTTACAGCAGATTGATCCAGCTTGCAGAGTTAAGACAAAGGAGTACAGAGCTGCAGCAGGGCTCCCAGCCATGCTGAATTCTGTAGCTTTTGAAAAGGCTTCCTTCTACTGTGCTTTTTAAAGCCCCCAAGCTATGATTTGCCCAAATGGATGCCTGAAAGCAGCTTTTAAAATATTCCTGTAGTGCATATAAAAGCCTCAGCTTCCAAAGACCTGGGCACCTTGGCTTTTCTGATGGAGTGGTGGGGAAGGGGCTTCCCTGGGCAGCCACCTTAAATAACCCTGGGGTGCAAATGATGATGTGCTTCACAGGCACTCACAAACCTGGGGCTTCCTTCTGTCACTCAGGTTTTAGAGTCATGCTGCTCTTCATGCTCTCCAAGTGGCTGTCAGGCCATCAGGAGGAACTGACTCAAAAAGCCCAAGGGATTTAGACACTGTGAACTGAGGATTCTTCAGTTTCCTTTGTGACTCTACATGTGAGCTGCTCAAAGCCAGCAGCAAGCAGGTCACAGCTATGATGGCACAGGAGAGCCATGGGCTACCACCAGTGGCACGAGGTGCAGTGCATGCGTTTCAGGAGCAACACGAGTGCCTCATCCTCAGAAAAGTGCATCTTATGCTGCCCCTCATGCTGCTCCTCGGGTGTTCTTGTGTCATGCAACGGGCAGTGACAGCAGTGTAGCTGGATGCAGGCACACGTCCATCTCGTGATGGAGAAGGACTGCCCCCAGGGAGAGCAAGGTTTGTGCTGCACTCAGGGCACGGAGTAGTGAGGTGCTAAGTCCCTGAAATGGGGCTTCTCCCCTGGCATCTTGCTGCTTGCTGGCCACATCCATGGCTGGCCACAGCCATTTGCAAGAACATGTGCTTGGCCCCTGAAGTGTGGGGCAAGACCTCCCAGGGTCTTTACCCAGGGCTCAGTGGAGGGCAGTCCCAAAGCCAGGGCAGTCACTGACCCCTCCCAGCTGAGGGCTTAGGTCAGGGAAAGTGGAGGAGGATGCAGGCGGGATGGAGAGGATGAAGGGCCATGCTGCTGCCCTTTGAGGGCTTTGCCATGGAGCTCTGAGGGCTGTTCTGTCCGAGCCGTGGGTCTCTGAGCCCCCTGTCCTTACCTGCAGGAGTACATGTGGTTCTTGCGGACGCTCCTCCTGAAGAAGCCTTTGCAGCCATCGCAGCTGGAAGCGCCGTAGTGCTTGCCCGTGGCGCGGTCCCCACAGATGGCACACAGCGGGCTCACCCCAAGGCTGCTGGAAGTGTTGAGGCTGGCTGCTTCTGACGGAGATGTGTCTGCTTGGGGAAGGACACAGCAAGAGGAAGATGACAGTGACACAGCCAGCCAACATCTGCCAACTCAGCTACCAGTCAGAGAGAAATCCTGCAAAGTTTGCAGATTTTTACATCGGCACCCCACTGTCGGCCAGCGCGAGCGGCCGTTTCCATGGGAGAAAGAGCTCATCTCCCCGGGCTCTGGGGGCCAGCTCAGAGGTGGCGTTGGAGGCTCCAAGGGCAAGCAGGATCCTAGTTGCCCTTGGAGAAACCAGGCAGCTGCAGCCTGGCTGTGTGGCAGGGGGCCGGTCAGAGAGGTGTGTAAGCCCTCAGTGCTTAAGTAATTGCATTTGGGGTGCACTAAAACTTCCTGTATTCCATGGTGAGACCCCTCTTCCCAAAGGCCTGGTTGCAGCAATGCCTTCAGATAAAGTGGAAGCCCGTTTGCAGGAATCACAGGGCAGAGCCAAAATTCCTTGGGGATTTGCAGACACTTCGGGCTGCAGTAGTGTGGCCAGAGAAAAAGCTGATGCAGAGTTAAAGCTGAGGTATTACAGCTCAGGGTGAGCAGCTGATTTCTGAGGGAGGTGTTTGTGTTATAGCACTGAAAGAGCCCAGGACAGCCCTGAGCAGATGAGGTGAACAGTTCCCTTCTCCAGGCATGGAGCTCCAGCCTGCACAGCCCTTCTTTGGGAAAACAAGACTTTAGGTAAATAGCAAACTCAAATGACTTCAGCTGGAAAACTCATGTGGGCAAAGGCTAGCCATGCAAGGAAGGACTGATTAAAGAAAAAGTGTGGCACTCTGGCATGGAGAAGGCTGTAGGCTGGGTATCTTCCAGAGTCTGGTAGGATCACAGTGGATGTTGATTTGTCTTGCAGTCCTTACAGACCAAGGGGGACTGAGACTTGCAGGGGTCTTTTTTGGAGGATAGGGAATTGCAGCAGCCTCTGGAGGAAAGGACATCTGAAAGGCTAAAAACCATACAAGGGCTGCACTAAACCCCCTCCAGCAAGCCAAACAAACCTCAAGGCTGAAGGGATCAGCCCTTCATTCAGTTGATCTAATTGTCCCCTCCCTTGTACGTTTTTCTGTGTCAGCACAGGCACATCCCTCTCCCTCAGTGGAAATGCCAGTCACAAATCATACCCAGGATCCACAAAGCCATAGAAACCTGCTGGGATTTTTAATGCTTGAGTCTATTGGCCCCTGATTTCTGGGTTTTTGTAGGGACTCAGTTAAGGCTCACCCTGGAAGGACCACAGCTGCTCCCACCTGGCAGCCAGCACAAGGGCTGGTCCTAGCTGGGCTCCCCATGGTAGCCCAGCTGTGGTGCTGAGGGGGCCAAGGCAAGTCTGGCTGGGGCAGGGCTGCATTTTTAGCTTCTGTTTTTTGGAGAAAGGGGCATTTCAGCCAGTGCTGCACATCCTGCTCATGCCACCCCTCAGCAGGAGTAACTGGCACAGAACCAGCAGTGAGCGAGCACAGGGGGTCTTGAGCCTTCCCCACCTCTGGCAGCTTCTTTCATTTCCCTGCCTGCTTTCTGTCTTTCCAGTTCCTCGTGTCCCTCCTGTATTTCTTTCTGAGTCAGTTTGCTGCCTCTCTGTGTCCCTGCCTGGCACACCCTGTCACGCAGCTGCAGCAACACCAGTGCAAAGCTCCTGTCTCCACTCCCAGCGCCCTGAGCTTTCCCAAGGCTCTCCTGGATGTCTCTTGTCCCTGTCAGCAGCTTGCTTCTGGAAACAACCTTCCTCCATACATATCTCGAGGCCTCAGATAGATGCAGGTCACTCCAGAAGGAAAGTCAAATTCCCAGTTTCAGCTAAACACAGGACTCAGATGAGAGGAAGAGCTGATCTGCCATCTGTAATCCCATTACTTGTGTATCTGTGACAGCCCAGATAAATCCCTTTTTAGCAATCTATCAGGCTGTAATCAGATGAACATAGAGCAGGAAAAACTGGCACTCTTATCAAAGAAATTGCAACATCTCAGTCTAATAGTCAACAATAATGAAATTATTGCCTAATGGATAATTTTCCAATTAAGTTTATTCTGCCGAATATGTGCCAAAAATGTGGGCCCTGGCTGCTGCAATCAAGTGGTTGCAGTTAAGGTAAATGGAGGAAAGAAAAAATCTGACTTTGAGACCTCACAGCTGAGCCTTGTGCTAGGACAGGAGCTGCTCAAGAGGTCCCTGAGTCTGTCTGAACACAGGATGCATTTTGCCTGTGAGAGGCAAACTTGGTCCCTGCTGAGCAGCTGCCCTGGGGCTGGAGCTGCAGAGCTGTGCAGGGCAGTGGCTGGGCTCTGATGCAGTCCTTGGCCAGAAAAAGAGGCCCAGGTTCTGCAGGTGGAGGTCCTGCAGGAGGTGTGTCCTCCAGGGCAGCTGCAGTGCCAAACAGCCCTGGAAGCAAGGGCTGTCCTGGCCTGGAGCTGGGCCCAGCAGGAGAGGAGCTGCTCTGCCTGCCCCAGCTGACTCATCCACCCCTGGAGTGTCACAGCACACTGGATCTTGTCACAGGAAATTATCCTGTTCCTCTGCTGCTTGGAGCCCTGGGTCTGGGGCAGGGAAATCACAGCCCCTTGGGCAGATGCTTGCTGCATGGGAGAGGGGCACGGAGAGGGAGCAAGGCCTGAGCTTGTCCCAAGGTGTCCAGATGGATATCAGCAGAACCAAAGGGGGTGACTTTTGCCCCCGAGGCACCTGAAGGGGTAGGACCAGCCCCCAGGAGTGGAGAAGGGGCTGGGACCCGGAGTGGTGGGGAGGTTATTGCACAGCAGAGCCACTTTGGCACCGCAGTGTCACATCCCTGACAGAGCAGAGCTATCACCCAGGGAAGACCCACACAGGCTGTGATGGAAGAGCCCACACAGCCAGCACAGCCCTTCTGGGACAGAGGTGCCCAGCAGCCCCGGTGACACAACACATGGGAGGAAAGGGCTCAGAGGGCCACTTTCTGTGGCTTCATTTAGTCATTAACCTCATATTTAGAGAGACTTTAGGGGCGGCTTAGAGAGGAATCTCTTGTTATCTCTGAGCATTTAATCACCAGGACTCTTTGGTCCCCAAATGGGTGGGCCAGCATTGTGAATTCTGGAGGGTTAGGTGTGATGCTACCCTCCTGAAAGGATGAGAACATTCGTCTATCCTCTCAAGGTCCCCTTCTCCCTCTTACTGGGGGCTGAGCCAGGAAAGGGGATGCCACCCCACACCCCAGCACTGCACTGGGGAAGGGCTGTGGCCTCACAGCAGCTGCAGCGGCAGTGCCTAAATCCCTTCTGATAGTGATTTTCACCCTTGCCAGGTGCTAAATGCCTTTCTGCTCCAGGGACTGGCTCTCAGCTCTGAAGACACAGGGTCAGCTGTCTGTCTGGTGAACCATCAACAGCACTTCACGCAGAAACTTTTGGCTGGGCTCTGAGAGACCCCCACCATGTTCAGCCCCAGCCCCCTTCCTTGGGCTGAATGTCCGGAGGGGACGTCTCGTTCCTCCCAGCTCCTGGTGTGTGCCTGCTGCCAGGGGCTCTGGGCTGCAGGACACCACCCCTCCTGTACCAAACACAGCTCTGCTCTCCCCCCTCTATTTTCCCCTGGGGAAACAGAAACCCCCCTGGGAGCTCCCCATCTGACACCCCTTCCCTCCTCAGGAACATTTCTGTGGCCACCCCGGGGCCTTCTCCTCCTGCAGCCCCCAGCTCATCCCAGCCAGCAGAGGGGAGAAGGCAGAGGGGACTTACCACTGCCCATAGCCAGCACCTGCATGTTCTCGAACTCCAGGGTGGTGTACGCCGGGTCTAGCGCTGCGCTGTAATCGGCCATCTCCATGTCTATGAGGGCTTTGGAAAGGCGCATTATCCTCGGCAAACACGGGCCAGATTGTACCGATTCCCTTGTCCCAGGCTATTGGCCCTCCTGCCTCCCTCTGCCTTCACTGCGTCCCCTACCTGTTGGCTTTTAATTCAGATATTTCTCTGAAAGGATTTGCTGAGCCTCAAGGCCTATACTCCCAGAGGGGTGGAGGCAGGACGCAGGGGGTTAATCTTTAATCATCTCACCCATTGCTGAATACTGCTGAGCTTTTTTTTTTTTTTCAGTGGGGCAGCAGTGATTCTTGTTGACTGTTTATTATTGAATCTCAAGGCGTTTCTGATCCTGGCTCCTGGGTGCAGGCAGCACCACAGGAGCAGGCACTCACCAAGGCCTATTGACCTTGATGCTGAGCTGCTGGTGGTGCTCTTAAATATACCTGGGGTGGCAAACTTGGAAAAAGCCCTACCAGGAGAACAAGGTTCTTCTCCACTTCTATCATTGCCCTCCTCTCCTCACCACTGGTTGCCTACACCCCTGTTTTTCCCTTCTCTTGCTCCCTCCATCCCTTCTACTCCTTCTCCTCTTCTCTTCCTCACGGTCAGAGAAGGTCAGCTCCCGCCTGGAAATTTACACGTTGCTGTGTAAAGTAAAATGTATGACTCCTTTTACTTCCCTATAAACCAAGCTTTACAGGGGGCTGAATGCCCTATAAACAGATCCCATTCTGCAGCCATGCCCAAACAGCGAGCGGGGCCGAGGGGTGGCACAGACACCCTGGGAATCGCCAGGGTGGCTCACACAGCTGAAATCACCCTGTGCTGGACACCCCCAGCCTCGGGTACTGACTGATATGTCATAAAGTTTCATGAGACATGTTACAACAGAGCAGCAGGAGTTTTCCTTCTGCGGGTGCACTGCTGTGAGCACCAACAGCGGTTCTGTGCCTCACCCAGGCCTTGGCCCTGACCCCGCTGGTGCTGGGCACTGGGGGCCAGAGCTGCCCCATGGCACATCACTCCTCCACTTCAGCCAGAACTGAGACTTTTCAGTGCAATTGCGAGATCATTGAGTGGGAATTTAATCGATCTCTGAATGGCACCGGCTGCATGGTGCAAGAGAACCAGCAATTAATGATTTGGTATCAGTTTGCTCTGCATTGAAAACAGCCCTGTGGTTTCGCAACCAGCAGCAAGTGCGTCCACACGCTGCTGATCTGGGCTCCCAGTGCCTTGTGTTTGTTCTTCCCAGGCACCCCAATGCAGCCCCAACCCCACTGGCACCACAAGCTGCCCTGGCCACAGTGCCATCGCTGCCACAGCGTGAATCCAAGGTCTCAGGCTCTAAACCAGTCCATGCCTTTGGGCAGTTATGCTAGTGATGATTTCTGTTCGCATTTTAGGAGCACATGGAATTGTTCAAGCAGCCCTTTGCCCCCCAAAACCATGACCTACCACTTCTAAACAGCTCTTCTACCCTGAGGCTACAGGTCTGCAGGAGTGAATCTGAGCACAGGGGAGAGCCCCTGCTTTCTCACTTGGGAATGGTGATAAAGGATCCTTTGCTGCAGGGGAAACAGTCATTGGGTCAGTGCTCCTGAGGGACAGGCCAGAGCTCATGTGCTGGTGGCTCTTCCTTTAGGCAGATACAGTCCTTGCCAAAAATTGGTTTTATGATGTGCAGACCGGGATGGAGATGCAAGAGTAGAGCTTAGCCCCCTCCATAGCCTCACCCCAGGGACCTCCATCCCAATCCCGGCCAGGCCACGGTGATCCCTTTGATTAGATAAATGCTACAGACACCAGGTCAAATATGTGCAGGATTTGCCACAGCGTCTAGTAAAATATCGTAAAAGCAGGGCCTGTTCTGCTCTGCTCAGCAAAACAAACCTTTTGCTTCAATAGCCTGCTGAGCAAGGAGGCTGCAAAGGCCATTTACTTCCCAGGCAGGAAGGATTAAAAGGGCCAGGAATAGAAATCAGAGAGGCAGCGTGTGCGGGAGAGCGGCAGATAAGGAGCGGGGAAGTTTGGAGAGCATTAGGTGGCTCACGAGGCCAGGGCTGTCAATGGGACGTGGTGTTTTCCACCTGGGTTGTGTTGACTGTTGTTTTCTCACTGCCAGTGTCCTCTGTGGGTCACCAGTGGCCCCTCCCAAATCCCTCATGTTGGTGTGGAGGTTGAGGGCCAGACCAGCCAAGGACACCACGCACTTCCTTTGCCCTGGAGATGGGCTCTGGTGGAAACGCATTGGCTGCTCCCTGGGCACTCTTGCTGGAGATGATGTCTCCCATGGTGTCTTCTGCCTGGGAAGTCCTTGTCTGCCCCTGGCATCCTTGTGTGGTCAGTTTTGGGACAGCTTACCAATGCAGTCATGGCTGGTACTGGCCAACAGGAGCCCACAGCTCTGTAGCTGTTTTAGGTGGGAGATGTTAGAGTCAGCAGCTGCTTGGGGGGCTGTTTCAAACACCTCTGGCTACAGAAGATGTTTTGCCACTTTTATTCCACAGAGAGACAACTCACAGCTGGAAGACCCCCATGGATAGGTGAAGGCTGTTCCCAGACTCGGTGCTCTGGGGAAGTTCAGCTCCCAGATCTGCTCCTCTCTCCTGTCCCCGTTTTCTGTACACTCCACTGCTTCCTATGTCACGACATGGGTGCAAAGGAGACCATGACAGCTCTGGGGCTGTTCTGTGCCAAGTGAATATTTAATTTTTATCTGTTGAGCAGTAAATCCTTTCCCACACTGGCACATCATGGCATTAATTCTTATATATCTTATCTATATATCCCTGTCTGGCAAATTTATGCAAACCTAAAGGGGATTCCCTGAAAATAAGATCTGTGCTTCTCAATAGGTGAGGATCAGGAACAGAGTATTTAATAGGGCATTTTTGGTAAGGATGCCATCACCTACTGTCCTTGCTAACTCTGCATGTCAAGCAGGTGAGCGGGCTCCTCTCAAGGGGCTCCTCCCTGTTGCTTCTTGAACAAGATGTTGTAGCATCAGAGGATAGTTGATGTTGGAAGGCACCTCAGAGTCTGCTCCAGGCTCCTGCTGGAAGCAGAGGCAGCTGTGAGAGCAGCATGGGTTCCTTGCAGCTTTATCTAGCTGGGTCTTGAACACCTCCAAGGATGGAGAGCAGCCTCAGCAGCCAGCTGGTGCTTGACTGTCCTCATGGTTAGACACTGGCTGAACCTCTCTCCAGTTTTTATGCACCCTGTGAGGAGCCTGGCCCCATCTTTTTGATGCCCCTGTGTGTGTTATGCTCCTGCAGTTCCTGCTGGCCCATCTCTGCCCCCTGATGCAGGACACAGCCCTGCCTGCCAGTGGACTGACCAGGCACCCCAATCTGGGGTTGCCTGCAGACTTTCTGAGCATGGACCATGACCAGGCGCCCTCCTGCCCTTTGCTTTTCTCTCTCACAGCTCTGCACCCTTAAGAAATGCCCAGAGAAGCCAGTGCCCAGAGCCAGCAGGACCACCCCAGCTTTCATCGGCAATGCCATCGCTGGCCCTGGCAGCCCTGACTCCAGAGCTCTGCTCCTGTGTCACTCGCAGCTCCAAGGCCACTGCAGGGCCGGAATATTTCACATGCCTTTTTTCTTTTCCCCACATGCACGTGAAGCAGAGATGGGCTCAGGTGTGAAACCTCTCCAGAGCAGCAGAGCCCTGAACATGGTCAGGGCCCTGCTCAGCCCATCGCCATTTCACGGGCGAGCTGTGGGGAAGCAGGAAGCCCAGTTACAAGACAAAGAACAAAAGTCCCAGGGGAACGTCACCAGCGTAGTCATCTCCACCATGCAAAGGTCCCTTCTGCCTTTTTTTTTTTCCCCTTTGAAATTTCAAATTCCAGTTTGTGGACAAAGTCCTGCCTATCTGAGAATATAGATCTCCGACCACTGACCAAACTCCACTTCAAGCAGTCCCGAGGACTGCTCTTCCCCTTGCCCATGGATGTGTCTGCTCAGTCCTTGGATCTCCCAGGATCATGCTGAAAATTTTGCACTGGAGCACAGCACTGGTATTTGCACAAAGAGGATTTTGCACTTAATGTCAGCAGCTTCCTTTCTGGGAAGAACCTCAGGAATAACCAGGTAGGAGCCTTATCACCTACAATTCATTTGGCCAGCCATTGCAGAGAGAAAAGGAGAAGGAGAAACAAGGGCTTCCGTTGTGCTTGTACTAGCAATTTTAGCTCATCATTTAAGTAAGGGAAGGGGGAAAAAAAAAGCAGCTTCAGAGGGGATGAAAAACAAGAGGGAACATGAGCTAGTGGAGGCAGAGCCACTCTGTATGGTTAACTGATAACTCCAGTTTGCCTCTTCCCTCTCATCTTTTCTGATTCTCCCAATTAAGCTCAACTTATTCTCATGCTAATCATTTCTTGACCTGTTTATTCTGCATTAAAAAATTAACAGAGAGCAGTTTTACTGCATGACTTGCTCACACAGAACTGCTACAGATTAGCAGGCATGCTTTAAGCCCCTAGGCAGGACTTTTGGGTCTCGCAGCCAGTCTGCACAGCTCGAGGATGAGCTTTTTTTCCTGTTTTTAAAGAACAGCTTTTTCTAAAGTCAATATAAACCCCCCTCCTTTCATGCCTTGAGTATATTTGCTCGGTGACTATTTCCAAATGGGAAAGATAAAGCCAAGGGCTTGTGTTTTGTCAGACTTTTTGTAAACAGGGGTATTTAGGCCATACTGTCAAACCCTCCTGCTTTCTACCTCGGCGTGCTGTGACTGCAGAGCAGAGTCTTTAGTGTGTTAATAAGCAGCTCCAAGGAATTTGTTGGGGCTGGAGAGCTGCAGGTCAGTGCAGCTGCACAAGCCCCCAGCTCCAGGGGCAGATCTTTGCCTCTGCTCTGGGCAATCATATGACAGACACACAGATGGGGGTCTGCTCCCATGTCCCTCCCCAGAATGTCCCCAGAAGCTGTGAGAAGCCTCCAGGGAAATGGGTGATTCAGCAGAGGTTGTTTAGGGTCTGTTGCCCGTTGCCAGCTGCGCACTGCACATCCCTGCCCCAGCAAAACACTTTGTGGAGGTGAAAATGAGCCACCAGCTCCATCCAGGGAGGTGGATCAGAAAGATCCAGCAATGAGAGACAGGAGGAGACCACAGCCATGTGCCAGACCTTGCCTGGGGAAGATGCAATCAATTTTATCATCCTGTTCAACAGCAATCACTCGTGGTGATTTACTTTCCCCAGGGCTGAAGTGCCTGTCACTGGGGTTGGGGCAGATTTGCTGTTTGGAGCTGGGGGCAATGCCCAGGACAGACAATCCCTGGGCAGACCCCAGACACAGTGTCACTGATGAGCGTGTGACATGGTGGCACCCCAGGCTCCCCAGCACAGCTCAGGGGACAGAGGCAGCTTCATTGCAACCTTAGGCTGCTTCTGACCAAAGTCATCAAAAAGAACCCAAACCAACCAATATTTTCCTGGTCCCCAGACCACAAAATCCCCGTATGGAGGATCGGGGGGGCAGCTTTTGGGCATGGGGAAGAGTTACTTTAAAAAAGGTATAAGACTCTGCCTGAACTCCTCTCCAAAAGCAATGTGTGCACTTCAGCCAAAGCTGGGATGATGTTGGGCCTGAAGGCAATTACTGGAGCTAAAATAAATAACTGCTCTGCAAAAGTGGTAGGGAAAGAGCTGCAAACATGGGGACAGACAGACCATTTCAGCATATGGTGATAACAGTGTGCTTGCCTTTCATCCCAGGACTGGAGAGGGGTTTATTATCCTGCCTAACAAGGGCTCTGAACTCTTGAGGAAGTAATTGTTATTTCTCCTGGGAGCTGTTATTATGCAAGGACAGTAAATTTGAGCTGTTCCCAGAAGGGCGGCTGTACCTGAAAATGCCAGGGCATTGGCTGATGTGTATTTGCCATCCCTCTGCCAGTGCTGCAGCCCCTCAAAGCAGCATCTGGCTCTGGGGCCTGCAGTTTTGCAGTTGTGACTCTGGAAATCTGTCTGCTCTGTTTTCATATAAAAATCATGCAATGAGCCCGGGCCCAAGAGAGGAAGGGGAATAGATTCATCTTCTTCCATTACACCACAGGCTGCAACTTGGCCCACCACTGATCCCGTTTGCCCCCTTAAAATCCTGCACTCCATCCAAACCCCAACCCAGCAGAGACCCGGACACTTTCCTGCTAAACACTCTCCTGCCTATTTGGGAAGAAGTCCAGAGAAGCTCTGGCTGTGCCATGTGGTGTTCCAGGTTCACTGACTACACTGGCAAAAGCTTGGCTGAAATCCCGTGGTTTAAGCCCCATTTAAATGGGGGAGCAGGAGCCTCAGGGGAGCAGCAGCACTGGAGAGAGGGTCTGCTGCCAACAGCAGACACCTACTGCTCTCCATGCCTCACCAGCTCACACAGTCAGTGTGACAGGGATCTCAGCAGCCCGCTCTGGACCTGGGGAGGATTTGTTTAGCAGGTGGATATGATTCCTTTGGGCCTGAAGTAATCCTGAAGCTTCCAAGGAAAAGGATCCCTACTGAGCTCACAGTCTGGCAGGCGAGTGAGTCTCTCCCTTCAGCCCTGCCAGCTGTTTGCAGGGCTTTTAAGTTTCATTGACTTTATACATTCATTATACACACATGAAACAGCCCCTGAATCGTTTCAGCTGTGGAGCAATAGGTGAAGGAGAGCAGCCAAAATCAACAGTGGTTACACATCAAGTTTTACCTTTTTTTAAAAAAAAAACTTTTTGCAAAGCTGGGTGCATCAGCAAGCCATGCCTGGAAGTGACCTCCAGTGGCTGCTGGGGCTGTTGGGATCAGCCCTCCCTCAAAATTAAGGCAAAAGACTGCAATGCTGCTGGGGGGTGGAGGGAGAGCTGCAACAGGGCAGGGGGACAGTCTGAGCCCGTGGCCCTGGAGGAGGGCAAGTCAAGGGCACCTCAAGGGTAAAAAACATCTTCTTGGAGCCAACAGCTCCAGTTGCCCTCCTGCCCCGGGCTGGCTGGCAAAGTCAGCCCCAGCTGTGGAGCTGAACTTGGGGGAATCTCAGGACAGGGCCATGTGTGCCTGATGGGAGGAAGCACGAGGAAGGAGGGAGGCTGCTGCAGGTGGGAGCACTGGCAGGTCTGAATTGGGAAAGATAGGCTGGGCATGGAAAAAAAAACCACAAAGGGGTGGTGAGTTAAAATTTGAGAGATTCTAGTTTCTGGAGACAGAAGAAAGCAAGTTAGTGCAAAATGCTTTTTCTCTGCAGGAGTGTGTGGAGTGCCTGAATAACCTGTCATGTCCCCAGTGTCCTCAATCACCAGAGCACTGCAAGGGGTGAGTGAGAACCAGACAACACTCAGGAGCTCCATGCCCACAGCAGCTGCACACCCACCACACACCCTCCTGTGTGACACAACCCTCCTGTCCACTGCCAGAGAAACAAAAACACGGCAGAAAGCAAGGTATGGGAACATGACAGCTTTCTACATGCAAGGTTTGTTGCACGGGGAGCTGCAAGGGCAGGGGTCACACGTCCCTACAGTTCCAGACACCCATGGCCAGGACAGTGCAGGGCCAGCTGCCTGGCTCCCAGCTAACAAACATGGGAAACTGCTAATCAGCCCGTGAGGATTCGACCTAGGTCTGCAACACTGGATAACACCATTGTTTGTCCCTTTACATTCCTGCAAGTCCCGGTGCCATTGGCCTCTTGTATCATAAAGAAATTAAAATATATTATGACCATAAACGACATCATTTGAGGAAATGAACCACTTCTAGTAAACGTATCATGGGAGGCTGAAGCCATGAACTCTCCTAAATCAATTGCCAGCTGATAAAGGGCGCAGGTACTGCTGGGAGCAGCCCCCAGCATGTGACTCCCCACTGGCATGGGGGCTCCTCCTGCGGGATGGGGACTGGGGGTGCAGGCTACCCCAGGAAGCACAAACCCCACCACCAGCACCAGCCCTGCTTGGGCAGAGCTCAAGCAAGAGGAGCAGCTCAATTTTTGCTGAGTCCCAGAGTGGAATGGAGGCTGTTGGGGTGTTTTGGGGATGAGGTTCTATGAGGCACAGGGGTCCAGGGCTCAGGAAGCATCAAACATGTCCAAGTTCCTCACGGTGCTGGCACTTGGACATGTTTGGTGTATCCTAAGCCCACTCAGCCTCCTGGCCTCCACACCGAGGTCCCCATGGGTGCTGGGGATGAGGGGCTGAGCACAGAGCTGGCTGGAGGGGGCCACAGAGGGGAACCCTAAAAACCTTTCTGGTACGGACTCTGTGCAACCAGTAAAGTTTGCACTGGAAGTGTTTTTCTCTTAGTTGCTTCTAAGCTTTCATTATGAGGGCTGGGAAGTCCCGCTGCAGATCTGGCTCAGGAGCAGAGGCTGTGCTGCGAGTGGCAGGATCTGTCCCCAGGCCAGCTGAGGCTGCAGCCCGGGGCAGTAATGCCAGGCACTGGGAGCTGGCCTGAGAATGACTGAATCATTTCCCAGACAGCACAGGCAACCACTGGGGTATCCATGGGATGCCAGCCCGACTCTACCACCTCTTCCCCCAGGAGTCACAGCACCCACCATGCTGCCCATGTTGGGGAATCTCTCTCTTGAGCCCCAGAACCAGCCTGGGGACATGAGCCATCACCACCCACAAACCTGGTATGTTCACCCTGCATGAAGCAAAACAGAAACCAGGGACATGGGAGTCCCATCCGGTGGGGACCAGCAATACCAGTGGGAGTGGGCATATTTTGGCAGCTCCAAATCCACACTGGAGACCCCATCAATGCCCTTCATTCACGTAAACTCTGCAGCGCTGGTTATGCAGCTGCTTCTCTCCCTGCTGCGAGTGCTGGGGGAGCAGGGGGGTACCTGGTGTTTCCTGGAACAGGTCGTATCTGCTGCCATTCATCTTCCAGGGGCGCTCAGCTCCGTGGGCAGAGCTAGGGAAGTCTCTCCCCTGGATGGGGCTGTGCAGCCGGCGAGCCCCCCGCGGGCAGCGGGGCACGAGCCATGCCCAGGAGCCGGTTGTGGCGCAGAGGCAGGGACAGGCTAATCCCTTAATGCTGGTCACAATGAGATTTGATGGGGAGCAGGGGTTTGTGCCGCAGAGCTGCAGGTTTTAAAGGGTTCTGGCCACTACCCGGAGGAAAATTATAAGGTGGCTCTGGGTAGTGGCCCCGCTGCCAGTGCCCACAGCAATGCCTGCTGCTTTCTGGGCCACCTTTCTGAGGTCCCTCACCCTGGTCTCTGGCCTGCCACTGGGTTTCTTTAGGGCAGTGGGTACCTGACCATATGTGCAGCCCTGGAGGTTGATCCAGAAAATGTGCCTGGGTGTGTCTAACAGCAGGAGTGGGTCTGGCTCCTCAGGGAGAAGCTGACTGCTTTTGCTTTAAAGTGTTTCTGTATAAATAGCTGAACACCATGTCCTTGAGCAACAACCCTGGTCTCCCCTCCCAACTAACAGCACCACACAGGATGACTCAGTCCAGAGGGGAGCAGGGAGGCTGCTGAGCACCCAGTTTTCTCCTCTGCAGGAAGTGTCTTCTGGCAAGTGTGGCCCTGTTTATAACGAAAATCGTTTGAGGAATTGCAGGAGGAAAATCGTGTGAGGGAACAGGGTGGCAGTTCACTAGGGTTTCACAGGCACTGAGTGACTGAATTGCTGAAAGGGAGACCTGGGCACCTCTGAATTCAGCCTTGGGCTGCATGGTTGTGACCCAGCTAGGGGCAGGTCTCATCAGCCTACGTGTCCAGAAGAACCAACTCAGGGACAAACCCATCTGAAACACCCATTTTCCTGCATTTTCCTTCCTCCTCGGGTGACTCTCTTCCTGCCAAGCCCACCTCTGCTTTTGCTGTCCCAAGGAGAAGAGAGCTCATTCCTGCCCTCCAGACATCAGGCCCCAAGCAGCACCTCGAAGGCACTAGTCTACTGGAGCAAAAGCATTCCTAAACCATTCCTGTCCTGCCTCCACAAGCTTCTGCTTCCACTCAGGCCTGCCTGAGGTATATTTGAGTTAATTTGGAGTGCCCACAGTCGGCAACTTCCAGAATGCTGCTGGTGGGTCAGGAATGGGGAGTGACCAGCAGCTCTGTGCCCAGGGAGGGGTGTGCTGGCAACAGGGGCTGATGCCCAGCATTCCCATGTGGAGCAGGGAGCAGCATCAAGGGCAGGGCTGGGGCTGAACTCTGGGTAACCCCGTGACACCTCCCTGCTCCCCTGTGTTGCCACACAGGTTTTAGTGGCTGTAGCAGGGGAACACACCCAAGTCAGCAGACATTTCTCCCAGACAATGGCAGTCTGCAGGCACACACCCATGGATGAGCCACAGGCAGCACTCGGCTCTGCTTCCACCACCTCGGTCCCACCGCCTTGGTGGCAGCAGACTCTAGGCAGGGCTGTGGATCTGCAGCCTGGCTGTTTGTCCCCTTGTCCCTCCTGCCTCCGTATTCCACTCGTTCATTCCTGTTGCCGCCTTTGGCCTGCCAACACCAAGCTCTGCATGAGCTGGTTCCCTCAGGCATCCATCAGTGCTTTGTCCTTTCTTCCCTGCTGGGTCACACCACCTGAGCGTGCCTGTCCCTGGCACAGGCCCTGCTCCAGCTGCAGTGACTGCAGGTGAGAGGCTGCTGAGCTCTGTGGGGACTGCAGCAGTTGTTACTTTACACCTTCTGCTGAGCCCCCTGGCGCTGCCCTGTGCACCTGACACCATGCCCGGCCTCACAGCCCGTGGCAAGATTCCTTGGGTGGTGTTAGCACCAGGCATTCCTCTTCCCATGCTGAGCTGCTGCTTTTCACCAGGGTGGTGGGGTGGATGCTGCCATCCCACCTGCTGGATGGGATGCAGGCATTGTCCAGCTGGATGGAAGCCAGGGCAGGCTGGAATGCTGCAGAGGAGCAGCAGCAGCCTCTTATCATGGGGTATCAAGGCTTTGGGGACCGTGTGGCAAAATGATCAGCATCCTTTGGGAGCAGAGGGGGAGAGAAGTGGCTGAGTGGGGCAGGAGGAGCTGGGCTCTGCCTCCATGAAGGGCACTGGGCCATAAACCCAGCACGGTGGCTGTCGTTTATGTGTCGGCAAACATGTTGAGTGAGCTCCACTATTGATTCTGACCATATAAACCAGTGTGGTGGCACTTGTTCAGGTTTGTGCAGGTTTTACAGCTCTTGTTCTGAGAAGTGCCCATGTATTTGGTTTTGCTCCTTCCTTCAGGTCTATCTGTTGACATTGGCTCTCCTAACCAGAGCGTTGGGCCATGCCAGGAAGCTGAGTGTGCGTCTCTCCCTGTGTTCCCCACTTTCCCAGGGGTTATCACCTATAAAATCTCACACACACCCATGGCTGGGACAGGTTTCTGGTGCAGAGGCAGGTGAAAGGTGTCTGCTGGTCCCCACCACTGGCTGGTGGGTTTGGGTTCCCTGTGGCAGGCTCAGTGACAGGAGATGAGCCACCCACCCTGACAGATGGATGAGCAAAGCTGCAGGGAAGGTGCTGCCCTGGGAATTCTGCAGTGGAGTGAGCCAGGTCTGAGGTCAGTAGGGCTGTGATGAAAGTCAGGCTGTCAAACCAACTTGGGTGTGCAGAGAAGGAGAAGATGCTCCCAGAGCATTGTCACAGAGGATATGGGCTATGCCTGGTCACCTACGATGGAGGCACACGCTATCACCCATTCCCTACCTCCAATCCTCTTCCCAGCAGGGGCTGCCAGCAGCAGTTGTGCCCTCAGGGACACCCTGGTGCTGGAGGCTCAGAGGGCTTGAGCTCACAGTGATGGTCCCCATCTGTCTCTCGGCACCAGAGCTCCATTACCATGAGGATGCAGCTGGAATCCCTCTGGTGACTGCAGGATTTTGGCACAGAAAGTCTGGTCCAGCCTCTCAGAGCCAGAGTCTGTTTGCTTCTTGACTGCTGGTGCATTTTCACAGCCACTTGCTCTGCATGAGCTGCTCCTCCCATGCCTTTGGTGCAGCATCCTGAGCCTACCTTTATTTTTTGAGACGTGTATTTCCTGAAGGGATTTGCTGAGTAATCTGTGTTGATGCTCAGGCTGAAGCTTGGACAGGAGCTGTTCCTGGGAGCAATTGCTTCTGGGACCCAGCTTTGCTCAGAGGCCCCGGTGCCTCTGCCCAGGACAGGAGAGCAGAGCCCTCAGCCCCAGGTTACCTCAGCCCCACCATACAACCGCTACCTTGAAATTCACCTTCCGTGAAAATTCTGCAACATTTGTCATTTCCACATACATTTCTGCCAGGAACCTTGTTTGCTTGAATATTTGAGGAAAGCAAACAGAGAAGGAACCTGAACACAAACAGTCATGGATGTTTTTTTGCAGTCTTTGCCCCGTTCTAACCCCAAGCCTGCTGGCAGAGATACTTGCAGGCATCCCCTGATGTACCCCTTGGCTCTGCCCTGTGTGCTGCCCCATCCCCTGCTGCTGGCCCTGGTCCTGCTGCAAATACTGCTGTATGTAAAAGAAGCTCACCCAGCCCTTGCTGTCTGTGGGACCACCATCACTCCCCACCCCTTTGCGCTCATGCTAAGTAAACATTTTTAATGCCATTTAAGAAATGTCAGCAGAGTATGACTGGCAGACCTACACCTGCCCTGCTGAGCTCAGAACACTTCTCAGACACTCCTCAAGCCTTCCTGAGCCTCTTGCTGCTCACCTTCCAGAGCTGGAGCTCATTTCCTGCTGACAGCAGCCCTCTGGCCTCACTCCCCCTCTAAAAATACCATTGTGTTTCAAGCAAAGCTGAAGTTGAGGGTGTGCTGCTGGCCCCATAAATGGCTGGAATGAGGTGGGAGCAGTCACAGCCCTGTGGGTAAGTGCAGCCACCCTGTGCCACTGAGCAGCATCCCCAGCTCTTCCCCAAGGAAACCTTCACCAAACACCAACAAACAGCTCTTGGGAGCAGGCCAAGGTGCTAACACAGTGATTGTCCCTTTTGCATCCCAGCAGATACCTGAGCTTATTCCTGGCTGCACCAACACCCTGCTCAGGCACTGGAAAGTGCTGACCTTGCCAGCACCAGTGTAACAGCCACCCCAACATCCAGCAGGGGTGGCCAGAGTGGGGACAAGGAAGGGGGCTGTGCCAGGTGTCCTAAGACCCATCAGTCCTTGATGGCTGCCAGGCCTTGGACACAGAGACCAAGGAGGAAACAGAGGAATTAAAGAGCAGCTGACATGAGCAGTCAAGGAGGAAAAGCTCAGTTCAGGTCATATCCAGAGGAAACCTGTAAAAAATTCGATGCATTTGGCAGTGAAAATTAAAAATACTCAGAAAATTGGCCCCTCTTATGTTTCTCAGTTGAAAGTATTCCCCACATCTGACCAGAGCTCCTGAGCAGCAATGTCGTCTTGCATTTTTCAGCTGTTTTCCAAAGCTGCTTTAGTGATCAGCCCTGATGATGTGCTGGTCCCTGCTGTAACCACCAGCCCTGGGGATCCCCTGCTCTGAGAAGATCCAAAATATGAAGGAGCAGTGCTGCCTGCACTGGGATTGAGACCAATTGCCCAAACTGTGCCCAAGTCTCAGTGGGAGGATAAAGGTGGACAAAGGGGCTCGTCCCTTCCTCACTGCCCAGGAGGAGATGTTCCCCTTGCCCCCTCTCCATCCTCCACCTTCTCACACAACTATTTGCAGCTTTCTGCAGAGATTTAGCACCAGTGGAGCCCTTTCCAGCTCACAGCCTGTCCTCAGCAGGTGCTGGTGAGGATTTTGAATGTGCCTGCCTCCAGCTCCACATCTCTCCAGAGCTGCAGCATCCCTCCCTTCTCCCCCAGGGACCCACCCAGGGTGCTGGGGACAGGCCAGCCTTGTCACTGCCTGGCAGGGCATCCTCCAAGTCCTTTACACAAGGCACAGGTCTGATGGGAGGGAAATAAGTGCCCCCAAGGTGTCGTTTAGGGAAAATGCTGGTGACAGTCTGGGGCAGGGATGGATGGGGAGGGTTGCAGTAACTGCAGTGGGGGGATGCTCTTACTGATGCCACCACTCCCAAGAGAGGGCCAGACCTGCTCGCTGTCCCGAGGCTGTGCCAAGCTTCCCCATTAGAATGTATCCCTGCCTTCAGATGGATGCTGAAATCCTGAAGCTCCTAAGATGGATGGGGAGAAGGGAAAATCAGGAAAATCTTTCCATCTATCAAAAGAAACTGAAAATAACTCTCAGCTTCTCCAAGGCTGAGGGCTCCTCTGGAGGACCCTGGTGTGCCTCCACCAGGCATGCCAGCTCCATGGCCTGTCCTGCTGAGGGCTGGGAGCTGCAGGCTGCAAGGGCATCACTCTGGGCATGGCTGGGGCTCAGCACGACCACTGCTGTGTGAGCTCCCCCACTGCTTTGCAAGGGAAGGGTTTGGCCACTGCTTTGCCATCTGCAGGATGGTGCATCCTGGCTGCTGTGCCCACTCTGCTGCCCAGCCCCAACCCAACCCTACAGAGCTGCCGGGGAAGCCAGGCACTGCCCAGTCGCCATCCCACCAACCCTTCCTCACCTCTATTTGGATAACTTTTTCACCCATTTTATTTATGAGGACTCCCCTCCTTCTGCCAACACTCTGAGTTTCCTCTCGCTTTAGTCTGGGAGGCCCATCTCGCTTTTTTATTCTTATTATTTCTCTCTCCCCCTTGCCTGGCCCCAGGCTTGCGGTGGGTGCTGGCCAGAGCCTGCTTTTGTTTGGCCACGGGAGCAGATGGGGAGAGTGGCTGCAGGTGGGATGGGCAGTGATTCCTCCCCATCCACCCGACAGCACCTGGCTCTGCCTGCACTTGCCCAAGCTCAGCTCGTGGCTCAGTTACTGACTCTCAGACTGAAAAATTAAAACAAAAACAGCTTTAAAAATCATAATTAATAAAAATAATTATTTTAAAATTCAGGAGAAAATCACTGTCAGAAATGTTTACCTGCCTGTGTTTAAGGTCACTGATGTGCCAGGGCTGGCAAGTGGCTGCTCACATTAGAGCCAGCTGCAAGTGGGCAGAATAACTTCATCCTAAATTATTAGAGAGCTTGTTCAGCTCCTCATGTTGCATGTGTCAGGCAAAGCTGGTTGCTCACTGCAGAAATGAGGTTGGCTTTGCACCCTGGGGCAAAGCTGGATGCAGTCACCCTGGATGTGGGGACAGCCAGACCCGGCCACCCTGCACCACCAGGTCTCCCAGGCTGATGGGAGCACCCCTTGAACCTCCCCTTCTGCAAACGAGGTGCAAGACAGTCCCTGTGAGCTGGGTGGGTCAGGAGCCATCTCCCACCAGCAGCAGGGGCTCCAGCTGGGAGGATGCTCAGCACTGGCTCCTTCTGGGCCAGGTCTCGCTCCAGGATCTGACCCTCTGCACATCTCAGAGGCGTCAATCCTTCGTTTCACCAGCTCACACATGTCCTTCACCACACAGCTCCTTGCACTTTGTCCAAGCAGCATCAGCTGGACACAAAGACACAACCTGCACTAAACAGACCAAAAGCTGGACAGGTTTCTGGGTGTTTTCCTGCTGCTGGCTCCTGCGGCTCAGAGGCAGGAGTGAACAGAGCTCCCCCAGAACAGGCTCCTGCGGGCTGGGGATGCACAAATGAGCCTGATAAAAGCAGGCTAAAACTCAGCATTCCATAACTGCTCGATCACAACTGCCTGCTCCAGCCCAGCCCAGCGACACTGCAGCAGATCCTGTAAAATTCCTGCACGCTTCCATTGCCATTGGCCATGGACCCACCGAAATGCTGACATGCCCTGTGTCTGGCCATGGCTCGCCATGGGGTGATGTGACCTGAAATAAAGTGATCTGCAGGGTACTAAAGTGCTGGGGGCTGGGGCAAGGAGGCACAAGGCAGCATGAATGCCACAACAGAGGTGGGTTAGGGCTGGAGGTGGCACCCGTGGGAGGCTGCAGGCCTGGGTTAAGGGAAGCAACCACCCAAAGAGAGGCCATGAGCAAAGTGTAAGAAGGTGGCCTGGGAGTCCCACAAGCCCTCCTGGGACCTGGGTTTGCACATATAGTACCTGGAAGGTGGGCTGGGCAGGGGCTGCATGCTTGTAAAAGAGAAGAGGAGCAGGACATGAAAAATAGAGTGAGGAAAGGCAAGGTAGTATGATGAGAGCCCCATGGGGTGTGATGGAAAGCCAGGGGAAGTGATGGAGAGCCCTTGAGAGTGATGGAGAGCCATGAGGATCTGATGGAGAGCCACAAGGAAGTGCTGGAGAGCCATGAGGACGTGATGGAGAACCTCGTAACTGGGAGACCTCAACTGCTGGGATCTCACTCCACAGCCTGGCCGTGCCCAGGGAACCAGGGTTCCCAGAACCCACGGGACCAAACCAGCTGTTTGGGGATGCTGCAACACAGGCACAGTTGACCCATCCTGAGGATAACCGTGGGCTGATGTCAGCCCGGGCAGGGACACCTGTCCCCTGGAGCCCACGTGCATTTGTTGGCAGTTGGCATCTGTCACAGCCAAGGAGCACGACACGGGGCTGCTCCAGGCTGGTGCCCACTGTGCCACGCCGGGAGCACGGACACAGGCCTGGCAGGCATCTCGCTGTGGCCAGGTGCCCAGGCAGCATTGTGCCACCTGATGCTGTGCCCCGCAGAGGCTGGAGGCTGCTGCTTGTCCAGGCACTGCACTCCCTGCTGGGAAACCTGCCCAGCCGTAACGCCGGCCCTCGGCAGGAGCACGGCGCTGGCAGGCGCCCGCTGTGCCCACTCACGCAGCCCGGGCACGCCACGGGCCACCTGCAGCCTGTGCATCGGGGCTGGCTGTGTGTCCTAGGGCAGCACTTCACCTCCTCTAAACTGCTGCCACCTCTGCTGCGAGCCCGGCAGCAGCAGCAGCCCCTCCGCCAGCACGTGGGGCTACTCCGCTCCCTCGGGCACGTGCCTTCCTCTTTGGGTCAAGCAGAGTGAAAGAGAGAAAATACACATACAGGATTTACATCGTATCAAAATCAAGCAGAGCCCTTCTCCTGCCTCCATCTCCGGCCTTTGCAGGTGCCTGAGGCAGCGGGGAGCGCGGCGGGGCTGGGCCGGGGGGCCGGGGGCTGCTGGCCGCTGCCAGCCCCGCTTGCCGCGAGCGACGCCAGGCCGGCAGCGCGGGCGATGGGAACGCTGTACTCACCATATGGAGCCTCCATCTTAGCGCTTAGCTGGGTGCTTACATTGACCATGTCTCGCCGGCTACCGCTATGGGGACTTGGGGCGAAACCCAGAGGAAGTAGAGGAATAAAAAAGAAATCTAAATAAATAAATAAAAATGTCTCTCACTAAGGAACTAGGTGAAGGCAGGAGGGAGCGCGGAGAGGCAGGGCGAGGAAACCTGCCTCTCCTGTTATCTTATTGATTCGCTTAATCAGGGCTAATGTGGGTGGAGATGTTAAATAGTAACCAAGCTCTTACGGAAACCAATCTGCAAGGTGCCGTTGCTGTAGCTATAGTAACTGCTGCCAAGCTAGAAACTCAAACACGGCTTTTACTGGACTCTTTTGGGGCTCCCGCTTCCAGATGGTGTCAAGGCCGGAGCAGGCGCCGGGCTGGGGTTCACCCCTGGCCACGGGGGGTCGGGGCAGCCGGACCCAGCTCTGCAGCGCCCCAGGTGCTGCCGGGTTTGTGCCGTCGCCCACCCAAGATGGAAAAACCAGAGTCTGAGCCTGTGTACAGCAAAGGGCAAACACAGCATGGGGGCCAGCGGCCACGGGACAAGTGTAGGGACTGGCAAGGGCAGAGCAGAGCCTGGCTGAGGCACAATGAGTCGGGGCTTGTCCACCTGGTGCCAAACCAGAGAGGTTGCTCGGGGACGGGGAGCTGCGGGGATGCTGTGCTGGGATGCAGGGTGATACCCTGAGCACAGGACTGGGCACAGGGTGCTTGCAGCTCCTCCCTGTCTCTCTCTGCTCCCCAAATCGGGGGTACTCACGAGGTGCCAGAGCCACTTATGGCCATCTGTGCTCCCTCTGGGACTGCTGCATCCAGGACCTCATGGTGGCAGATGTGCAGATGGGCTCCCCATGAGACTGTGGCAGCCCCTGTGCCACTGGGGGCCCCATGACAGGAGCAGTCTGGGCTGCCAGGGGCTGTGCTGAGGCCAGCAGGGCCATGTGCAAGAAGTGTTGCTGAGAGGACACCAAGTACATGGGGAATCCAGAGCTGAAGCTGAAAAAATGATTATCCATCAGCACTCCATATCTCCTGTACATCTCAGGAAGAGGCCAGGCTGGAGGAGGCACAGAGGGGTCCTTGCCAGTCTCAGGATCTCCCCGACACCTCAGCTATTGAAACCCTGCAGCCCTGAGGTGACAAAATTAAGGATATCTGCTCCTATGAATGGAAAAGCACATCCCAAGGGAGCATGCGGTGGGGAGAGGGCTGCAGCACAGGAATCCACAGCTGGATGCTCAAATGCAAGGACTTGTAATTCAGGAATTCCTGAGTTTGCTGAGTGCTGAGAGGTTCTAGAGAGGGAGGGGATGTGGATAATGGGGTGCTCAGTGGCACTGGGGGCGAGGTAGAGTAGTGGGATGGTGTGGGACAGCATGGGCGGGACACGGAGTTTGTGGCCCTTCAGCGTCGTCGTCACCCCGTGTCCCAGCAGTGCTGGCTTCTCCCACACGATGGAGCAAAGCGCCCAGGCATCTCCTGTGCCCATTGCCCATGGCCTCACCAAGGGCTTCTGCCCCCACTTTGCTGCTTACCCCTAAAACCAGAGCAAAGCACTGGCTCGGTGTTACCCCGAGGCTTCAGGCTGCGAGTGAGGGAAAACCAACACAAGCATGGGGGTCTCCAGGCTGCTTTATTGGGGGGCTCAGAGCTGGGAGCCCCACGGTCAGAGGGGCTGCTGTGAAGCAGGAGCATGCTCGGGGCTCCCCACTTATCCAGCTGCTCACCACGAGGGGAACATCTTGGTATTCACTTACACCAGCCTCTGCCTTAGCACCGAGGGGGGCAGTGGGGAAAGCCCCCTGAGTCTGCAGAGCAGGGACCATGCCAGCCAGCCCCACTCCCTCCATGCACCCCTAAACAATCCCTATTTCAGAAAATAGGGACCTGAACTGTCCGTAGTTCCCCCTAAGTGGGAAGCAGCCAGACAACACTGGTGGAGAGGTGTGTTAGAAAAGCATTTTCCTACGTGGCATTAGGGATGAAGCAGGTTGGACAGCCAGGCTGCCGGGGGGTCAGTGTTATAAATAATTCTTGCCCACCCTATCTCCATTCCCAGGGCTCCTCCTGGGGCTGCAGCTCTAGAACCAGCTGACTTGGTTGGATTTGACTCCGGTGAAGCACATGTTGTTGGAGCAGCCCCCGCCGTAGGTGGGGGGGCAGGCTGAGCACGGCCGCCCCACCTTGTAGGGTGCTTCTCCCAGCCAGTTGCCCCTAAAAAGAGAGGAGGGCATCACCTCTGAGCATCATCAGCCAACACTGACACTGACGTGGGGAGGGAGGATGGCACGGGGGCTCTCCCCCAGTCACTTACTTGATGGCATAGTTGCAGACGAGGAGGATGGCGTGACGCCACGTGCTGCCCCACACCCGCACGTTGGCACAGGTGCCCAGGGCACAGCCCAGGCGGCTGGAGGTTGCCCACACCATCTGTGCCAGGACAGAGAGCAGACACTGTTGGTGCCCATCCACCCAGACATCCCGCAGCTGATAGCCCCAGGATGCCAGTACAGGGCTCTGTCCCACCAGGGAATTGCATCCCAGCTGCCCCAAGCTCTTTGGCTGGATGCGGTCCCATCACAGGCAGAGGGTGTTACCAGAGGGTGACTTTTTGCTCTCCCTCTCCTACCTGCATCCTGCACTGCCCTGCATGGGATTGCCTTGCCAAGCTCACATCCATGAGCAGCAGAGTCTGGGTCACTGCTCCAATTTACCCAAATTAGCTCCTAAACCTCACACTGAATCACGGCCAGCAGCTTACCCTGCACACAGGGAGGTCAAGCAAAAACAAAAGCTCCTCCTAAAGCTTCTCCACATTAAATCTCCTCCATAAAAACTGTATATTGCCCTTTTGCAACTGAGAGCATCCCTGAATATCCTCATGGATGAGCCACATGGGGATGCAGATGCTCAGGTAAAGGTTGGAGCCATGAAGAAGAGGTAATTAGGGGTTGGCACAGCTCTGCTGCCAGGCAGAGAAACAGAGGAGTTTTCCACCTTGTGCTGGCCAGGCTGTGTGGGGAGGTGCCAGGGGATGAAGGGGCTGCATTCCCAGGGAGCCATGAATCTGGGAGCTATGAAGCTGTTCCATCACAGAGAAGAGGATTCATGCTTGGCAAAAGTACAAAGCGGCTTTTTTTTTTCTCTTCACCACCTTTAAGTTGCCAGAGGTGCAGTGAGGAGAGAAAGGCCAAAGGAGGGGGAAAAAGCTTTTAACAAAATGGAAACCTCCTTGTCAACTGGCCAGAAGGTCCCAGCTGCTCCTCCAGTGGGTTGCAAGCCCCTGGGACCTTCCTGCAACAGCCCAAATGCTGGAAAAGCCCAGGGTGGGAGGGCATCGCTGGCATCTCTCTGGCAGACACACTGCCAGCTGCCAGGACTGCTGCCTGATCTGAAGCTGGCCAGGGTTTGATCCTGGATCCCAGCTGCTGCTGGGAGAAGAGCTGTGAGCTGCCCAAGGCCCCCCTTTGCATCTGCATCCCGGGGGGCTGCAGTGCTCACCTGCGTGTAGTGGCTGCAGACGGAGCCGCTGCATTTGGAGGGGCAGCGGGGGTTGCACTCGCGGGGGTGGGGGAAGGAGTAGTGCTGCTTCTCCTGGTGCCAGGATTTCACCATGTCCATGACAGAGCGGTACCTGCAACGGTGCTACAGGTCAGGTGGATCTCCTCCACACCAGAGGTCACGGGCGAAGGAAAGGAGGGGAATGCTCCACACTGAGGAATTGGAGGAGAGAAATGGTTTGGAGCCAGGGCGCACTGGGAGCAAGCATTCCTGGGAAAAAGGGGGTGATGACATCCTTGTGCCAAGCCCACTTGTGCTCGAGGCCAGAAGACCAGAGACACCTGAGCACTCAGCCACGTGGAGTAAACCCAGTACCCATATCCCCCTGGTCCAGGAGCCTGGCAGAGAGGGGAGTAATGGCATACTTCCCAAATGAGCAGCAGGCACCTCTGCTGTCCCGTATTTACCCCTCTGCAAGAGCTGGGCCCTCCTGCTCCACCCCGGGGTCCTGGATGTGCCTCTCAGCTCTGTCTCACTCCTGTGCAATGCCAGCTCAGAGCTCCTTGACTGAGGGGCTGCTGCTGCTCCTCCAGCACTGTGGGGTGTGGGGTTTTCCCAGGAGCTCGCTCTGCCTGCGGGGCACTCACCTGCCCGATTGGATGGAGAGGTTCTGTCCCACATACTTCATCAGCTCGGGGGGGCCGTGGTCCCACAGGCAGCGTGCAGCCCACGCCTCTGCTGCCCTGGCCAGCCGCTCATCCCACACCTGGCCACGGGAAAGGAAAAGGGCAGGCAGGAGTTTTGGCTTCCCAGAGGAGAAACCTGCTCCCTTGTGCTATGGGGGCTTTCTGAGCAAAAAGTAGGGCTCATGTGTCAGGCTAGAAAACACGCAGGGGAAAGAAGCACAGCAGCATGTTCAGGAGCAATGGACCTCCCCAGCTGCTGCCACAGCTCCTGGACACACAGCAGAGC
Source organism: Promerops cafer (assembly GCA_013398275.1). NCBI lineage: Eukaryota > Metazoa > Chordata > Aves > Passeriformes > Nectariniidae > Promerops > Promerops cafer. The sequence goes on from VZSE01006237.1 coordinate 186,306, forward strand.
AGAGCAGGGGTGCTCTGCAGCACTGCAAGCCCTGTGTGTGTGATTCCCTCCAGGAATGAGCTCCTGCACAAGGTGGAGCTGAGCAGCCTGCAGCCTGTGCTGCTGCTGCAGCTCACAGCTGTCCCAGCCCTCAGTGCAGCCCTGGCCACAGCCTGACCGGTGAGCACAGCTGGCTCTTCATGCATTATTTAAAGCTTCCTCACCCATCCTGAACGCCTTTGGGGAGATGCCTGTGTGAGTTATTTTGGAAGGCAGGAATTTAGGCCAAGCAAGAAGCAGTGCAGGATGCTCCCAGGCATGTCTGACCTGCTCTGGTACCCAGCAAGCTGGGCTGCTGTGTGCTTCTCCCAAACTGCATCCAGGGACCACCCAGCTGCTCCCTCACAGCTCTGATCCCCTTCCTGGGAGCAGAGCAGCATGGGGCACCTCCTGCCCTGAGGGTCCCGCCCTGTGTAGGCTGGAAATAGCTCCTTTTGGAGGACCTTCAGGGCTGGGTTAGGAGCTCCAAGCTGAGTGGGCAGAACCTGGGGAAAGCTCTGCCCAGGGTGACCCTCATCTGTCAAGGCTGTGCATCCCCTCCTTGACTCACTCCTGCACGTTTCTTCTCCTGGGAGCTGGCGCCAATTGGAACACTCAAAAGGGACCCTGGAGATTGTGAGGGGATCATCCCTCACAGATGCAATCAGGGGAGAGGCTCCTACCTGGGCTTTGGGTTGGGACCTGAGCTTTTCATGTTTGTAGCCATCTCCCAGATGTCCCAGACACAGGCCCACAGATCCTAAATCTGCCCTCATGGGGAAATGTCTCTGTGCTGGGACTCCATCCCTCCTGCACAGAGGCTGCATGGGTCTGCTCAGCCCCTGGGACACAAGAATTCCCCCATGGCACGTGTTCAGCCAGGAATCTGGCCAGCACCCTGACATCCCTACTAGGCTGGGGCTCCCACATCAGAGGTGAGCACCTTGAGCCCACCAGAGCTGTGGAACCAAGACTACCCCTCCACAGCCCAACTCACCATATATTCCATATTGGCAGCGGGGGGGGACACCTGTGCCCGCACTTGGTTGTGGTAGTCCAGAATCACACTCATGTCCTGGGGAGAGAGGTGTCGCCTCCGCCGGCCCCGCGGGACCCCCTCGCCCCACAGCCGGCCCGCGGCCGTGCCCCCGGGTGGGGACAGCAGCTCGGTGGCATTGGGCAGCAGGAAGGAGCTGGACAGCTGTGTCACCCAGCAGCCCACGGCCGTGAGGTACAGGTGCAAGTGGAGCACAGCCATGCCAGCCCGCCTGGTGGGATCAGCCTGCAGATTTCTGCTCCTGCACAGAGTTAAGCAAGGACAAGGGGGGTTGCTGGTCCCTGCTGCTGGTGTGCAGATCTAGGAGACAAAACAACACAGGCACCACTCAGGATTGCAAGCACCACTTCCGAAAATAAGGTGGAAACAAATTTTCTTTTTTTTCCCCTATTAAAAATAGTAATATTTAAAATTAATCTCTTTAATAACCTTATTTATCAGAGCAAATTCCCCAGGACTGTCAGGGATATGCCTGGGGAATCGATTTTCTTGTTTGTTTTTAAAAATGATAAAATCGGTAGAAAGTCTCCCCCATTTTTTCAGTTATGGCACATACCTGTGGCACAGGGGATAGTTAGGAGTATGCTGAGAGTCACTGCAACTGCCTGCCCTGTAACTGCCCAGGAGTTTGGTTTGTTGAATAAATCCCCAGCACAATCAGAAATCTCACACAGATAAAACACACGGCAAGACTTAAAAGCATAGTCGAGAAATCCTAAAGACTCCTTTATCTCGGGAAAAGAAAAACAGCCACTGCAAAAGCAGAATATTTTATTTTTTTAAAAAAAGGGAAAACGCTGGAATATCCCCTCATCCGTCAGCCGATGCACCTCCTAGCATCCCTGCCAGCCCTTCCCGGAGCAGCGGGAGGATGTTCCCGCGACCACGTACCGTGAGCGCTGTGCTCGGAGCGGCGGAGCCCGGCGGCGGCGGCGGCAGCGGTGGGATTGACCTCCGGGAACAACCTGCTGGGGCAGATGCGGGAGGCTCGGCTTAGCCCCGGCGGGCAGCCCGCTGCGGCCGCTGACGCACAAGCTGCATCTTAACTCTTCCCCCGGGGAACGTCCTGAAGTTTGGAAAGAGCCCTGCCAGGAGATTTATAGGCTGGTGAATGCCTCCGCGCACACAGGCTCACGCAGGCACACGGAGCCCCGCACGGGGCCGGGGGGAGCGAGCAGAGCACGGCTCGATGCCGCGGCGGGCGGAGGGGCTGCTCCTCGCTGCTGGCTAGGGATTTGTCCAGGCTACCTACAGGGAGAGATTCCCAAAGTCATCTCTTTCCTGTTGCTTCCCTAGCTGGGATCTTGCTGGAAGCAGTGGACAGATCCAGGTCGGTGAGGGATGCAGAGGGGGTTTTGCCCCGTTAAGGAAGCAGCAGGGCTGGGACTCGCCAGGAGCCCCAGTGTCACCCCACTTGGGTGCAAGCTTAGCAGAGATGTCCCTTTATGGGGTGGCTGGGAGGGGACCTGGTGGCCACACACGTCCCTGGATCAGCAGCTCTCCCCGTTATAGATGAAGCCACTTGCTGGGCTGGGCGCTGCCACCTGTGTGTAACCCAAGGACTGGGGCTTGTCACAGCCCACAGGGACTCTGCCCATGGCCCCAGCACTGACCTGAGCTGGCAGTGCCCAGCCAGGGTTATCTCAGGGGAAAGCAGTGGCTGTGGTCCCTCTGCTGTGTCCATGTGTCTGTCCCCAGGGAGGGGAAATGGCTGTAGCACCTGAAAGCCATATCCTGCAGCATCGAGTGTGTTTCCCTACAACATCCCACACAGTCACGATGCCAGGGGACAACTGAGTTATTGCAGGTCACAGAGACACCTGGCCAGCCGGAGGGGCTGCTTGCAATGCCTGTCACATCTTCCTCCCACCGTGCTCAGAGCCAGCACGGGTGGCCATGTGTGACCTGCAGCAGGCTTGCCACTGTCATCCCCCCATGCTGGAGTGCCCCAGGTAAGCAAGGTGCTGGTCCCCCTGCGCCTCACCAGGTTTGGGCTCATCACAGGCGGGTTTGGAGCCAGCATCTGGCTCTTCAGTTGCATGAAGAGGAGCACCAAGGCCAAACTCCCACTCCTGAGCTGGCAAGGGGCACAGAGATGGAGTGCAGGGAGGAGAAGGCAGTCCACAGCAGCAGCAGGTCACTGCTTCTCACCCCCACAGCTCTGACTGGGACAGGAACTGAGGATCCCAGACCCATAAGTCCTGCCTGTGCAGGGACTGACAGCATGTCCCAGAGCCTGGCTGGCTGCACCCAGCTGTCCCAGAGACCTGCTGTGCAGCAGAAGCTCAGGGAGGCGCAGAGCTGAGCATGGAGCGGGAATAACGCCCAGGAGCTGAGCTGATGTGCTGTATCCATACAGCCTCACCCTGCAGGGAGCCTCCAACAAAGGAGACCCCTCTGTGTACTTTTCCTGGCATCGTCTCTCTCGTAAAGCAGCTCAAGGTGCTCTGGGCCCTGGGGAGCTGCTGAGACGTGTGCCAGAGGGGTATTTCCATCCACCCCCCACCCAGCAGGTGGGATGATGGTTGTGCCAGCAAGGACACAGGGAAAACACAGCTGGGGCATCTCTGGCCCCACTGCAGCACTGCAGGAGGGGATCCCTCAGTGCAGAGAGCAGCAGCACCCCGTGAACCAGCAGGGCTGGGTATCCTCTGGGGGGGCTGTGCTGTGCTGTGGATGGCACTGGGAATGCCAGGGTGGCTCCCATAGCCCTCCAGCTTTCCAGGCTGCCTGTTGTAGGGGTCTAACCAGCTCAGCTTCACCTTCCAGAACCAGATCACCCCAAAACACCAGCCACCTCTCTGCAGGTGCTGGGCAAAGTGCCATCCCCAGTTTGCCAGTCCTGCAGAACCCCTGTTTCATGTTCATCTATGGAGACAGGCGTGTCAGCTCCAGGGACCAGTGGCAGGACAGCGCTTTGTGCTGCGCCGGGGCGGGGGCAGGTGCTGGTGCTGCCTCCCTCCACTCAAACCCAGATATCAAATCTCTCATTAGTGAGGCTGGTAAAGGCAGCTTCATTCCCAACAGATTAAAAAGGCAGATGGGGACATGCAGCAGTGATCTTAACTGGGCAGACTGGGAGGTGCAGCTGCTGCCAAGTGCACACTGAGGCACGGACACTGGGGCTGTGTTGTGGAGAGGGTGGCTTTTAATGATCTATTACTTCACAAAAGACAGAGCCCTGAGCAGCAGATGCTCATCCAACACTGTGAACTGCAAAGCTTTTAATTTGGGATTTTTTTTGAGTTTTTGTCTCCCTGGGGCTCAGGGAGAGTGAACCCACCGCAGCTCCCTCTGCCACGCAGCAGCTGAGCCTCTGCGCAGAGGCAAGGCGAGGGTTTTGTCTTGGGTGCAGATTGAAAGCACTGCTTAATCAGCACTCCGCGAGACAATCCAAATTCCAGGAACTGGAAGGGGTTTGTGTCCCTGCCAGGCGTAATATCCTGCAGCCCAGACTGGCCCGGCTGCCAAAGCACACGGTATCTGCAGCGAGGACCTTGCTGGGAGCCAAGAAGCACATGCATTCAGCTGGATACAGCCGCAGCCGGCAAATTCCCTCTTTAATGAGCATCAGGGGGAACAAAAAAGATAAATCACTGGGTTCAGGCACTCTCTTGGCAGAGACACCCTCTGATGCTTTTATGACCAACAGACAGCAGCTTGTTCCAGAATAAGACATAATGGGACTTGCAGGATTTCTCCGTCATGTTTATTTCTCCTGTTCATGTTTATTTCATCTGTTGGCTTTGGGCATCACACATCACCCACATTCCAAGGTGGCAGACGGTGACATGAGCCCATACAGGACTGAGCAGGGCTTTGCCCTTTGCTGACGTCAGCATCTGCTGTGGTCCCTGCACGTCCTGGTGCCTGGAGCAGGTTGATGTGGATTTTCATAGCAGGAGCCTTCTCTTTACTGGGGTAAAATAAAATGAAACCAAGGTCCTGTCTGAACAAAACTTTCCCCAGGCAATGCACAAACTCTGTTTCTCAACTAAAATATTCCCCTCCTATCAACTAAGAGAAAGGCTCATTTTCCATCTTTGCTGAAAGATGTTCCTTTCCCCCAGTCCCACCCCAAAACATCAACAAGAGCTCCAGATACCTTGGTGCCCACCCTGGCAGGGAAGGAAAGTGGGGCTTTTGGTGGATTTTTGCATTTCTGGAGCCCTGCAGAGGTCCAGCATATCCAGAGTTTGGTTCCTCCTAACACATCATGAAGATCTTCCTTCTGACTTGGAGGTTGGAAGATTTGAGCTCCACATCTTGTGACTTGAGTAAACCCAGGCTGAGCTCCTCTAAGTTCTTTTGTGATCTTCCAGGAGTGAAACACCCATTGAGGTGTAACACAGCTGAGATCAGTCCTGAAGTCTGAGGACTCCAAAGTCATCCTTCCTCCTGTTTAGGGGCAGTTCCTCGTAAATGCTGAATCCCTTACTGAGCTAAGCTGAACCTTGGAGGAAGAGCTACTGTCAAATCTCACACTGAAGAGGTGACCATCAATTGGGACAGGGGTTCTCCTGGAGCCTTTCATATGATGCCCAGCACATCCCCCTGCTTCGGGTGCAATGTCCTCTAGTAACCCACAGTTTCTGCTTGTGTATTTGCTCAGGTGAAAAAAACCTTTCCCATTTTATATTTAGTGATGGTGTAGGGAGCCAGCAGTCGAGAGTGTGGGCAGGAGCCAGCACGTGTGGGTCTGACCACCCAGGCTGGGCTCAGCAGGGTAGCACAGAGCAGCCTTGCCCTCAGTCTGGCTCCTGACTCCTCTCCAGAAGTGACCTGGGCACTGCAATTAGCTCCTTTTAGTGGTGCAATTGGCCAGGACTAATGCTTTTGAGTCCTGAAGTAAAAACCACTTATTTTGGGGTATTAACTAAGGTGTGCCTCAAGGCTGACATGATCCTCCTTGAGCTCCTTGGTGAAGAGGTGGGTGTCAGCCCCCACCTCTCCCCACAACACCTGTGGCACTGTCAGAGCTGTGGCCCCACCATCGGCCTGCGACTGCCTGGAGGAAACTCTGATGGCCAATAGCTCCAGCCAGCACCAAGATATATTTGGAACCTTTGAAAGGTGAGAAATTTTTCCACTAGCTCTAGAAATAAACATCTCTGAACTCAAGCTCTGTGGACAGTAGTTGCTCGCAAAGGTATTTTTTTACAGTAACTGGGCTAAGTTTAGAAATTCACTTAAATAACACGGAAGCTCCTCTCAGCACAATTTGGAAGATGGTTAATTTGCTGCTTGCTAACGAATGGTTGTTTAGCCCGGTGCTGGGGTGTGTGATGGTCTCACTGCACACTGCCAAGGTGAGAAGACACTCTCAGCTCAGTGGGGACTCATCACACCCACAGTCAGCTGAGGCCGAGACAGACCCAAACCTTGGAGCTGAACATCAGCTGGGACCTCCTCACCAGCTGCAACCAGACTGGGTCCTGAGACCCCCTGCCCCACAGCAGTGCTGTGCCCACAACCCCATCCCCACTGCACACCCACAGCTCGCCCACGCAGGTGCAGCCCACACCCAGCTGTGCCCACGGACAGGTGCCAGAACCAACAGCCCTGGAAACACGGTGCTGGTGGGGTTTTTACTGTGTTGCTGCCAGCTTTCCACATGATTGTTTTCCAGGCTCAGTGGTGGGAAACCCATTGCTCACACCCAGGAGTCCTGCTGGGAATTTCCCATCTCACCAGCCTGCACAAAATTCATCATCTGGGGGGAGCTGAGATCATGTCTTTCCTCACCATCTGACACAGCAAGTGCTGCCTGTGTAATGGTTGGGAGTGCTGTGGCTCCAGGAAAGGGCTGGATCAGCTGCTGGACGGGGGCTAGTGGATCCCAGCCCCAAAAGCCCAGATCCAGGGAAGTGAAGTCAGGACACCCTGGCAGCCTCACCGTGTAATTTTCTTGCTTGGAGGGGGTGTGCCACAGCTTGACTGCAGCCCCTGTGTATTCACTCCATTCCCTTTTTTTCCAAGACCAAAATTAAGATAGAAACTGAGCACCTGGCACTGGTTCACAGGCAGGTTTTTCGTGGCTGCACAGGGAGGTCTTGTTCCCATTGCTCCTCTTCTTGGGGTGGCCCCACTACTCACATGCCCATAACTCCACTGGGGCACCAGCAAACACCCTCTGACCATCCCACCACTCCAAGGTTCCTTGTCTCCAGCTGAAAAATGTTTTCGCTGTAGGAAAACGCTGCCGGTGTTTGTTTGGCTCAGATTAAATGACTGGGGCTAAAAGAGACTGCTTTCCCTCCGTGCCTCTGCAGGAAGAGGGCGATGTTTGCAGCGTTTTTTCATGCCGTGGGACGTTGGGATGGGTGTAAGTTGTCCCCGGGGTCTGCCTGGGGCAGGGAGGTGGAGATGCAGCTTAGGTGGGTGATGATCATTCAAAGCCTGGGGGGATTTAAAAGCAGGCTCAGGTGAGCGCAGGAAGGTGGTGCAGGAGGAAAGACGGAGCACAGGAGCTCTCAGGGACATCCGGAGGTGATTCAGGGGCTTTGGGCAGGAAGGGCGTGCCTACAGAGGCTCTAGGTGTGTTCACATTTCTTCTCAAGGCTGGGAAACAGCAGCACTTCAGCTCTCCCCAGCAGTGCTGAAGCAGAGCGAGCACCTGGCAGGTGACACGGGGATGAAATCCGGAAGCTTTCGATCTCTGAGTGACCCTGAGCAAACCACTTTCCATACATATTTCTCTGCCCGTACTCTCCCATCTTGATTGAACACACTGTGAAAAACGAGGTTCACTTCTGGTAAGATATAAAAGGTTTAATAAGAATAAAGACAATAGGAGACAAACATAAAGCAAATGGTTAATACGGCCGGGTGCCTTGGCATTCAGCCAAGAACCACACCTTAACTCCAATAAGCATTCCCTTATATACGTTTTTACCAATTCCCCCCTTCTTTCATCCTGTAAATCAGCATTTTCTTATCTTCTGCTTTAAGTCTGCATCTTCTCATGTTGCTAGTCTGTGCATTCTTCTGATCAATAATTCTCTTCTCCTGTATTCAACTGTCATTTCTATCTGGACAGATGGATCTCCTGTTTGTTTTGTACTTTCCTGAGTTAGCAAAAGCTTTTCTTCACATCCTGCTATTTCTAAGCTTTGTCAGCAACAAAATAAACTATATTCATACGATAAAAGTTTTTCAACATTATACATATAGCATTCACTTTAACATTAGTGAAAAGCCAATAATATAATACATACTCATAACCTATAGTTAGGGTTACATGCATTAACTTATACATTATTCAAACATTTCTTTGAGTTTGGGTGTCTTAGCTTATCATCCATAAATTTTGGGTGACTTGTTTTCACACTCTCCTTGAGAAAAGTTATGTGTCTTCCTCCCCTCTTCTGGACATTTCTTCCCATCTGCTAGTCTGGTTTGTGTTACTGTTATCTTATCACATGGATAAGTCAAGAAAAAAGATAACCTTACATATTTTAGTCACACAAAGGACCCACACAGCTAGCAATACATACTTAACTTACGAGATTGCAAGCGACCAAAATCATAATTTAGACTAGATTTAAATACTTATCAATAGCATACAAATGCAAAAGCCAACCTTATTATATGTGTTTATAACAACATCTACCAGAGGGCTCTGAGAGGGGCCTGTGACCTGTCGAGCATCAGAGCCAGTCCCGCCCTTCCAGGTGAGCAGGGCAGGACTGTGAGAAAAACGATGCTCACCTTTTAATTTCAAAAGGTTTATTAAAAAAAACCTTAGTACAATACAACAGGAGGTTGAATAAGGAGAAACAAACAGCGCTGGGAGCAAGGGCTCAACCACCATGCGCTCGTCTACAAAATGGATGTTCTACTTTTTATACCCCAGCCCCTCCCAAAGTCTTGTCAGTCGGCTCCTCCTTCACTGCTCAGTGCTGGAGATCACTTCCTCACACCTTGGTTGGAAGTTGGGAGTTGCCAAAGGAACAGGCTGACCCTCCCAAATACCCCCTACTGGGACTGTCCCTGATAACAATGGATGGGGAGGGAAACATTCCTATCATCTACAGAACCTCTCTCAACATATTCACCCCTTAATTGTGAGAGCCAACTATCACATTATTTACCTATAACTGGACTATGCAGGATTTCTGCAGTTCCTGGCATGGAAGCTGAAAGGAGTCTATGATATTTTTCCTCACTTTTAAAATCTCTTGCTGTACCTGCACATCTTGGGGCTTCCTGACTTCTGCCTACAGAAAGTGAGAAGTTTGATGGACATTTTGTATTTCCCCTCCACTCTCCCATAAAGATGTATTGTGAATCTTTGCCAAGAAATCTCCTTTTTCTCGTGGGACTTCCAAGCTTTCCCACGTCCAGATGGCTGGATCCAAGCCACCAGATTTCTCTCTGCCTAGACATGAAATTTCTCAGGTTCAACCATGGAGGCTGAGAAGTTTGCAAGAACCACTTTGCTCAAAGCTGGAAAAAATCTGGGAAAGCAGAAATTGAGACTCTTGGGATGCTCTGCAGAATGGGAGCAATTATCTCTACATCTCTCTCAGAAGGGAGACACACTTCTCAGGGTCTTTCCTCCCTGACCAGGGGACATGCTGACATGTGAGTCCCAGAAAATCCTGGAAGTGGGACACCTCATCTGAGATAACTGCTCTGAGGTTGGTGTGAGTGCTGGCAGCTCCACTGTCCCTGCATCCAGCCTTTGAAGGACAGAAGGAGCGGAATGGGGGACTCCTGCAGCTCACGGGTGTCTCTGTCCATCACTCAGGCTGTGTCCACACCGTGACACAGAGGCCTGACAGTGGCTTGTGCTGACACAGCCACGTTGGTCTGACCTTGCCTGTGAGCCACGAGCAATGGGGAGGAAAGAGCAGCAGGGCTGGGCACACCCCAGTGCCAGGAGCACACACCCCACAGGGACCTGGGCTCGTGGTGGCCCGTGAGCACCAGGGCCAATAAGGTTCCTGCTGTCTTGATGCCCCCCCTGTGCTTCCCCTGCCCTGAAACCAGGGGAGGGGAGAGCTGTGTGCGAGTACAGTGCCCCAGGCACGGGGAGGGGGCACCCCCAGAGCCTCCCCGGGCATTTTCCCAGCCCGTGTCCCTCAAAGACACCCTCAGGGGCTTTGCATATTCCCAGCTGGACCCCGTTACAGCCCCTGCACTTCCTTTGGTGTTTTTAACATCCAGCTGAGGGTTTCTGGCCGAGAGAAAGGGGGGGTGGCATTGTCCCAGGGGCCATGTGGGAGCAGTGAAGGTGCAGGGTCACGCTTGGGCAGGGGGCTGAGGAATTAGCCTAGCCCCATCCATCTGCATTTGTCTCATCTGGTGCTCAGCTGTTTCTACTTTTTCCCTTTCCTTTTTCTTATTTAAGCTGCACTTTCATGCTGTGCTGATAAGCAAGAGGAGGCCTGGGAGCGTTGGTGGGTGGTTTGGTGTCTGCATTTCCCCCTCCACTGGCTGCTGCAGTACAGACATCATGGACAGAGTGGTCCAGCAAAGCCCTCTTCCCCAAACAAACACCCTGAGTCCCCCTGCAACGCGCTGGTGGGATGTCAGAAGCCAGAACTTGATAAATTCATGGAAGTGTTGTACGATGGTGTCTCCTGGAATAGGTGACTCACAGTGTTCATGGTTGAACCTGCAGCAGCAGGAGGGACATACAGTGTGCTCCCATGCTCTGTGGGCATCTGATGCCCACCTGGAGGAACGGGCATGAATGAAGTTGTTACAAAGCTGCAGCAGCAGTGCTGGGAGCAGGACTGGTCTTCTCCCCAGACAAAGAAAGGATTTTCCCTCTGCCTGCCCCAGTGGTGGAAAGGATGAGGTGTCTGCAGGAGTTCACGGGCCGTGCTGAGGGGAGGCCTCCAGGTCTCCTCGCCGCAGTGTTTTGTGTCTGCCCACCTCCTGAAGTGGTTCAGAAAATCAACAAGGCTCCCCTCTGTGCCTGCTGAAACCCCTCCAGCCGTCTCGCACAGATGACTGTTGAGGTGATGAGGGGGGTTAATTGACTCTGACAAATATTTACCTGTTTCTCTGGGTTTACAGAAACCTCGCTCCAGCCCCAGCTTTGAAGTGCAGTTCAAAGCCCCAGCAACGCTGACGTCCTGGGAGGATCGAGCTCTCCCCAGCGTGCAAAACTCTCCTATAAAGGAGGGGAACTGCATCCCCCCATCCTCCTCCTTGGGCACCAGGTGCAGTCCTGGCATTTTCCATCATCTCACAGGGTCCTGCTCATCTTCCCACCCCAGAGCAAGGTCTGCTCTGCCAGTTGTTTGGGGCCTACATTAAATAATCAGCCCAAAGAAAGGCCTTGTTCCAGCAAAGAGGCAGAACATGTTACACATGTATTTTTGTTCATAACCTCCGAGTGGTGTCAACAGAGATTGGGCTGAGTCGCACATCTGTGGTGGGCTTATATTTAAAAAAATATCTTGTTTGAACTGTACAAATAAACACTTGTGAAAAGAATCCTGTTTCTTTAAGTGAAGTTGGTAAATGCTCTGATTTAGTTAAAGCACTAGGATTTGGCTTTAATTTTATTTTTCACCAGAATTAAAGCTAGAGGAGGAAAAAAAACGTTGTTTATTCTCAGAACAGGTAGAGTCTAGGCAGGAGGAGCACAACATTCATCACCTACGTCCTCCTCCTCGGGCTGTTGGTGACAGGGGCTGGTCTCTGTGCCCTGTTGACCATCCTCCACACCTCTCTTCCACTTGGTAAGGTGCAGGCTGAGTTGCTGTATTTTGGGAGATGCTGTGTGCCTGCAGACTGGGATGTGCTTCCTTGGTGAAAGCCAAGAGCAGCCAGGCTGGTCCACCTCACACTGAAAATCTGGGCCAGACTAATGAACCTGTAATGGTCCTGCCAGCCCCTTGTGCCCGACAGTAAAATGCCAGGAGATGCCTTGGAGAAGGTTCAGAAGCTCAAGAACAGACACTCCAGCCTTTAATCTGATGTTTGGGAGCATTTAAGCCTACTGGCAGTTCTTCTGTTCATGGGGCTCCAAACTCCTGCAGATGATGAAGGGAAGAGTCCTGGATGGGAAAAAGTGTGAAAAACTGGAGCCCAGGCACCAGAACAGCTCTGAGCTTCTTCTTGAGGCAAATTCATTCCTTCCCTGGCCTCACCCTGGGGATGGCTGGGCTGGGCATTGCTCAGCATCCTCACACTGACACATCCTCTCCCCTCGGTGCCTTCCTGCCCCTCTTGTCACCCATGGCTGATGGCCACGCCAATAAATTCCATGGCCTGGGGCATCCTGGTTTCTTCTGCCAAAGGCTGAGGTGTGGGGCAGCCCTGAGGTGAAAGAGCATGGCAAGGTTAGCAGAGATGTTGAGCTCACTGAACACAGGGAATGCACAGGTAAAAAACTGAACAAATAGCTTTTAAAAATAATAATTTATAATATTGGGCATCCAAATTAAGCCTGTGACAGAATTGAGTGCACTGGCCTTTCAGCACACCCTTTGAACATCTTTGTAATTATTATTTTTTTGTCTGCAGAGCATTTCAATGGTCATTGTGGTCAGGAAAAATCCAAATCACATTTGCAGCCAACACTTTTATCATTATCCAAGCCAGTAAAGCACAGATTAAATATTATGTATGTATATATTTTAGATTTATACTTAAATATTTATAATTATATATTGGACTGAAATAGCTCATGTTTTGTGGCTGGCTGTACCTGGTATCCAGTCAAGAAACCAGGACTGTGAGCTGTGGTCCTGCAGCTAATCAACACAAAGTCACTTCCAAATTTTACACTCTGATTCTTTCCTGCAAATATATGAGCTAAAAATGCACCAGTGAAGTTTGAAAAGTTCATATTTCTGAATTTGAATTAATAAGCACAGACCATTTCCTCCCCATATTTGATCAGTTGCAATAAACAGTAGTTTCTTAATCTAAAAATAAAAAAAGCCCAGTGTTTTGGTACAGTAGCTCGAGGGCCACCCAGCAAATGGTTTCGTGGAAGTTGTCATTGAGTTTTGTATGATCTTTAATCTGTGCTTGATAATCCCTATAGAAAGGGAATAAATGGCAACAATAAATAATGCTTTTAGTGCATGGCTAACAGGAAGGTTAATTGGTCTGGGCAGGAGTTAATTCCCAGTAATTGCTGCTGGGAGAGCACTGCCCACTCAGCCTACAGGGAAAACCTCAGCAGCTACCCCTGACAGACAACACACGGAGGATCAAATGCATTCAAATGCACAGGTGTGGGGGTGGGGAGGTTCCCTGGCAAACACGGAAGGTGTGAATTATGTGTTGTGGAAAAAAAGGGGAGTATTGCATCAAGGAGCTGCAAGTGCAGCCACCACAGCCGCTCAGGGATGTCAGGCAATTAGAGATAAACATGAGTAATTAAGACCATTTGATGCCCGAGTACATGTACCCTTGATCACATTAATTATATATTTTTTCACATGTAATCTCATCCCCACTTCATCTGCTAATGGACTCCTTAATCTGTATTCTAGGCAGAGTAGCAATTTTGCATCTTTGAGAACTCTGCTTATTTTTTAGCTCTTCAGACTGTTACTGCAGCCCTCTGCAACCTCACCCTTTTCTCTGAGAGACATTTAGGAAGGAGAAGAACAGAATCTCTCCCGTACTCTGCTCAGGGTGTGGGGATACAGAGCCTAAGGGTCTGTGGCTGGGGAGGGAGTTTGTCAGAGCCACAAATTAAACTCAGCTCCTCATGCTTGTCACAAGACCATTCTCTCCTGTAAATCAAACCCTGTCATTAGTCTGCTCTGCTGTGATCTAGCTGCGCCAAACAAGAAATGTAAATATTTTGTAGCAAGAGGTATTAATTTTTAGCGTTAATAAAGTTTTCACCACTGAAAACTGAATTGGTTCTTTCTTATGCTTTGCCCCATATACCAAAATATTTTGATCTTTGGATGTAACCACCAAACATGCTGCAAATTCCCTGCAGTACAGATCATACCCTTCCTATTCACTTGAGGAGAGTTGGGGGGAAAATGTGTGACCTGCAGAGGTTTTCAGGCTGGGTACAGCTGGGTTCAGTCTGTCTAAATTCCCTGGGGTTAATTTCCACACCTTTTTCCAAAATTCCTGGGGTTTCAGGACGGGGAAGGACCTTTCCCGTTTATTTGGGCAGCCACGCAGGTGATGAGTTACCAACGTCTCCCTCCTGTTTCCCAGCTCAGCATCTCCACTGTAAACAACACATCATCCCTCTCAGGTCAGCCTTGGCTCTGCCTGGGCCGAGGCAAGTCTGGGGCTGGTAGGAAGAGCATCCCTTCCCATCAGAGGTGGGCAGCAAAGATCCAGGCCAGCGTGAGAGAAAGGCTGCTGTGCCTCCACCCTGGTCTGCCTTTCAAAGGCATCACTGGCACAAGGGAACAAAGCACAATATTATTTTTTAAATCTCTTTTCCTAGGCCAGCAGTGAATAGAGAAGGCTGCGGAGCTCAAAGCACTGAGGTTGATGGACAGTGTCTCTGCAAAGGGCCAAAACTATCTTAACTTCAAGCTTAAGCTCCCATCAGGCAAAGAAAATACAGCCCAAATTATGCTTATGTAGCACCTCTCATGCAAACATCCCAGGACACTCCAGGATCAAACTCAATCAATCATGGAGATGTGAGCAATGCTCACCAAGGAAAACAGAGAGCAGGGGAGGCTCGGCAGGAATGAGCTGCCACGAGCACCTGGCTCCCCCGGGGAAGGGCTGGGGGCTGCGAGGGCCCCGGGCAGGCACGGAGGGGCAAGCAGGTGCTGGCAGGCTGTGGGAATTGCTGGGAGGGAGGAGGATGAGCTGGGAAGACAGAAGATCTCCCAGCTCCACAGGGGTTGTTACCACTGGGGTAGCTCATCCCCGCCGAGTGTGTGGACACAGGCTGATGGCTCTGCCAGCCCCCCGAGGCTGCACGCTTGGATGGGCACCCACCATCTGCTCCTGGTGCCCCTGGAGCACACCTTCCCTCTGGGGTTGACTGGGCTGTGAGAACCCACCTTACCCCAGATGTGGGTCAGAGAACAACCATTGCTTGAGTTTGGCAAAAAAAAAAAAAGTGTAATTTTCTCTCCTTCTCCTCACAGCATCCTTCCTTGGCCACAACACAGAGAAGTGAACCCAGAAATCTTATGAAATAAAATGATTCCTATTTAGCACAATCAAGAGGTTTAGTTTGACTGTTTGAGCTGAGATTTCAGTTCAAATGTCTTGGTCCTATTCCACAGCAAACCTCCCAACCTTTGCCAATTTATTTTTAAGTGTCAGGATAATCAAGACGGCTGAACATCCTGCAGAGCTTTGTCAAAGGGCTGAAGAATTAAACTCCAGTAACTCATCCTGTGATAGCTTTAAGGTATAATCAGCTTTTCAGTAATAATCTTGCCACTTTCTAGCCTGTAATATTTTTAAGTGATCAGCAGGAAGAACTTGTGAGCAGGGGTCTCGTGACATTGGGGAGTGAGGCTGTGACCCCACTGCAGCATCATTTTCTCAGCATCGAGGCGACAGCAGATCACAAATGCAGCACCTGAGCAAAATGCCACTGTCTTGCAAGGTCTGAGTTTCTCCACAGCTAATTTTAAGCATGCAAATTAGGTGAAGAGTTGCCCTGGGCTCCTGGAAAGGGCTGCTAAGGCTGTCTTTCCACCGACTATATTGAAACTGGGGTGTCTGCTTCAAGATGAGGAGCCTCAGTTCTGCAGAAGGTATGCATACTGTAGTCTCACATCAATGAGAGACTTCTTTGCACTCAAAATTATTAACAGATAAGAGATAATTAACACCAAAACAAGACATAAACAATTTCTAAGCAACTCAATTATTTAAAATAATTAACAACTCCTAGAGTCATTGTTCTTTCTCTAATTAATAGTTGATACCACGTGAACTCTATGGACAGGAAAGATTTCCCCCAACCAGCCGCAGGTCACGAGTGAGGATGCTTTTTTGCAGCTCTGTTGGATCCTCTTTCAAATCTCTGCTCAGGGAGCTGGGATCTCCTCATTACCTGTCCAAATAATGGTCCTAAGCTCTGGGTGACTGGGCATGAAGGGACAAGGCTTACCAACCACTCTTCAGCTCTGGAAGTTGTTCTACAGCTCCTAATGAATCTATCCCTGCGGATTTTAGAGGCAAAATGGGATTTCTCAAAGAGAAGCAATTTGTTGGAGGCCTTGGTTCAAATTAAACCAGAAAAAGAAATGACTCCCAAACTAGTTTTTAAAATCAAATAGTCTGAAAAATTTCAGCTTCAATCAGGCAGGGATTTGGTGAGGTTAAGGAAGAAGTTAAAAAAAGCCAGATCTGCTGTACCTGACAAATTAATGCTGTTTAGTGTGGTTTACACCTGTCACACCTTGACCAAGTAGCCGTGACAGCTTTTTAGGAGCCTTCTGCAATTCCCTTAGGACAAACTTTAGTCCTTGTTTATGAATGAAACTTTATCTGCTGTTTTGGAAGACCTAAATTCCGCTTCTCTGATTCTTTGCAGGGGTATGGCAGTCGGCTCCTCAGAAGGTCTGCTGGCCTTGGCTTGGTGCTCATGGCAGCAAATACATGGCCTGAAAGTAGAGATTTTCTCTAAATCTGCAGAACACCTGGACCCAGCGGAGCTTTGCTCACTGCACTTGCGAGAATCCGTGATTTACAGAGATAATCCTCAGACATTTCAAGCTGGGCTGAGGATAGACAACATTTCCAGCCCATGCCATCAACTGCATTCATCTGGAGCAGGTGCCAAGCTTACGAAATGCCCCTGCGTGTGGCAGACACCACAGCACGCTTCATTAGCAGCCAGCCGAGCAGCTCCCACCTCCAGCGCCGGCACTGCAAACAGTCTGCAGATCACAGACCCAAACCTGGGAAGCAGAGGAGGCAAGGTTTCAAAGGCAGAGGGGATTTAGGCAGACAATGAGGGACTCTGTGAAACGTGCTCCCAGCCCCACTTATCCTCACTCGTTTGAGTGAGCGCAGCTGCCTGTCGTCTCTAATTCGGGGTGCAATGCTGGGGCTGGGAGTGCTAGTCATGGCTGTGGCAGTCTTATTAAAAACAACAGCTAATAAATTGCCAAATGCCATTTACCCTGGATAACCTCCTTAGCCCAAGCCCTCCATATCTGCTGGGGCTGCTTTGATGTGTTGTTCTGCTCTCTCAGCCCAGATGTTGTCATAGATTTGCTGACGATGACAGTGAAACAGCTTTGAAATACTCTGGCAAGAAATACTTTCCCATCCTGTCTCAGATAGGGTCTGCTTCTCCCCCCCCACCACTCTCACATTTTTCTTACTGAGGCCGTTGGGATGAATAAAGGCTCTTTGTTCATTGAGCCATTTCTCTTCTTGCTGATGATTTTTTTATATTTTAAAAACTAAGCTGAAATGACAGTGGCAGCTGTTCAATAGATGAAATAGGTCTCAAATACCACAGCGATGGCCAGTGTTTGGACAGCACTTTCAGCCATAAACATAGATAGTGAAAAGGCATGGGAGCCTTAACAGCTCCAGAAATACTTTCTCCCTCCCTCTTAAGCCATAGGAAAAATTAAAATAATTCTACTGATTGAGAAAATGCTCAGATTTTCTCATGAATATCACAGTAAGACCCTCTTTTCAGATGTACTGGTACCCTACTTAAAAGTACTGCTTGCTCTTCTATAGGGCAAGAGAAAACAGCCTCAAGTTGCACCAGGGGAGGTTTAGATTGGAGATTATGGAAAATTTCTTCACCAAAAGTGTTACAAGCACTGGCAGAGGGTGCCCAAGAAAGTGGAGGGGTCACAATCCCTGGAGGGATTTAAAAGATGTGCAGATGTGGCACTTGGGGACATGGTTTTGTGACGGGCCAATGCTCTCGGGCACATGGTGTGACTCCCGGGCTGTGCAGGGCTAAGAGTTGAACGCAGTGATCCCTATGGATCCTTCCAACTCAGAATATTCTGTGTTTCTGAGAGTCTGTGATTCCACGGCACTGATGCTGCAGCCCACGAGCCCTTGGAACATCTCCTCTAATGCTCTGCCCGGGGGAGATAGAGAAGCCAATCTGTGTCCTCATTTTGACAGGCAAGGGTGGGAAACGGATGTTTCTGAGCACAGCTTTATTCCTGTGACATGGACACACCACAAGGTGCTGTGGATGGATCCATGTGGACAGATTTGTGTGGATGGATCCATGTTGGTGGGTCGGTGTGGATGGGTCTGTGGGGAGGGGTCAGTGTGGATAGATCTGTAAGGATGGATCTGTGGGCATGGATCCTTGTAGATGGATCCGTGTGGTTCCATGTGAAACCGTGTAGATGGATCCTTGTTAATGGCTCTGTGTGGATGGGTCCATGAAGATCCGTGTGGATGGATCCCTGTGGATGACTCCCTGCAGATGGTGCCATATGTATCCGTGTGGATGACAGATCCTTGCAGATCCCTGTGGATAGGTCCCTATGGATGGATCACTACGGATGGATGCCTGTGGAGGGATCTCTGTGAACAGATCCCCACGGACAGATCCATGTGGATGGATCTCTGTGACCAGATCCCTGTGAACAGATCCCCATGTATGGATCCCTGTGGGTGGATCCCCATGGACGTATCCCTGTGACTGGATCCGTGTGAACAGATCCCTGTGGATGGATCCCTGTGACCGGATCCCCGTGAACAGATCCCTGTGACCGGATCCCCGTGGATGAATCCCATGTGGATGGATCCCTGTGACAAGATCCCCGTGAACAGATCCCTGTGACCGGATCCCCATGGATGAATCCCATGTGGATGGATCCCTGTGACCGGATCCCCGTGAACAGATCCCTGTGACCGGATCCCTGTGGGTGGATCCCTGTGACCGGATCCCCGTGGATGAATCCCATGTGGATGGATCCCTGTGACCGGATCCCCGTGAACAGATCCCTGTGACCGGATCCCTGCGGCCGGCTCGGCGCGCACGGCCCCGCGGCGCGGCGGGCGCGCTCCCG
>VZSE01006237.1:205367-239843 GCA_013398275.1 Promerops cafer
GCAGAACAAGCGCAACCCGCTCAACGTGTGAGGAGGGGCCCGGGGGTCGCGCCCGGTGCGAGCGGGAGGGACGGGGCTGAGCGGGCGGGGGCGCCTGGACGGGGGCTGCGGCCGGGGGTTGGTGCTGGCCGCGTGTGCCGCGCTGGGCCGGGGGTTAGTGCTTCAGGTGATGAGATTTCCTGTTCCTGACTCAAAGGTTTCCGATATCGGGAGTTTATGGGTCAGTCTCTATTGGAAGGGGGGAAAAGGAGGGGTTTTTCCTTCTTAACCTCGCAGATAATTCATCGTATTTGAGTAAACTGATTTCACTTTCTCTGGCAGCCACTGACAGGACCCGAGGGCAGGGCCTGGAGCTGTGTCAGGGGAGGGTTAGTTAGGCTGGGTGTTAGGAAAAGGTTCTTCATCGAGAGGGTGGCTGAGCACTGGAACAGGCTCCCCAGGGCAGTGGTAACAGCAGCAAGGCCGACAGAGCTCCGCGTTTTGACATTTTGACGTTTTGACAGCATTTTGACAGTGCTCTCGGGCACATGGTGTGACTCTTGGGCTGTGCTGTGCAGGGCCTGGAGTTGGACTCCACGATCCTTGTGGGTCCCTTCCAGCTCAGCACATTCTGTGATTCTGTGATAGTTACTGAGCTGATCTAAAACCCAGCTGAAGGAAATAGGTCTTTTAGCATATTTCTTAAAAGCAGAGTGGCTGGCATCCTTTTCTAGCACTTGGGCAATGATCTAACTGGCTTAGTCATTCTGTGAAACTAGTTTGAGCATTTTGGAGGAAGCAATGAGCTGGGCTGGAGCACATGTGCTGTCCTGCTACAGGTCTGAAAGTAAAACTAAAGTTGCTGTTTTCCTCTGTGACTTGGGAAACTTCAGACTTTACTGATTCAAATTTGTCATTCGGTGATGTGGAAGAGGAACTGCTTTTAGTGTGATTGAAAGAGCTTTGACAGGAAACAGAGAGAAATTGATCTTACAGTAAAAGCATGTTCAGTTCTCCCTTTTAAATATAGGAAGGTGATTTGTACTGACAGTTCCTGAAGCAAGTATTTTTTCCCTGCAAATTACTTGCCTCCTGGTTTGTCAGCAGTAACCTTGGTAGCTTTTCTTGCTTTTAAATAAAATGGGGGGGGTTATTTTTAATTACTGTTTCATGGTAGCAGCTGTAGTTGCCATACAGGCATCACTTCTCCTGTAAAATTAGAGAGTGAAGGAGGTACTCCTCAAAATCCTGGGCAAGGCCCTGACAGGTTTGTTAGGGTCATAAGGAAGATGCAGAACTCTAGACTGGTTTGGCTTTGCCTTTGATGCTCAGATGAGGATTAAATGATGACAGTGTGTGTGTGTCTGTCCATAGCTTGGCCACAGAGCAGAATTCAGCTGTCTCTGTTTTCAAACTGGACTCTGGGTAACAAAGGGGCTGCACAATTCCCCTCTCCCGCCAGCTGACAGGAAGCAAGCTCCATTGGAAGGTGCTGATGGGAGAAGCAAGATCCTGGGCTGTGGCCTCCTTAACTCATTAATAAATTCACTAACACATGCTCCAGTTTAAGATTTGAAAAGAGAATGAGTTACACAATACTGTCTTCTGTTAAACAAGATATCAATGCATCTTCAGCTGGGTTTCAAGATTTTATGGGTGTCACAGCAAAAGTTTTCAGGGCAGAGAGTGGATTTAGAGATGGAAGGATTTGCATATGCTAAAAGAAGGCTCTCGTCCATTGAAAGGACAACAAAGGAACAACATTGTGCTGCTTCATTTATTTAGAAGGACACGAGAGAGGAAAAGCTTCACAGGCTGATGAGGGGAAAGAGCCAGCCCTTCTGGCTGTCTTAAGAGGTTGAGGTTGTGAAAGGCTTTGTAAGCAAGGATAATTGAGATGGTGGAAGAGTCAGAGAAGGGGTTACTGTGGTCAGGGTGGCAAGCTAAAAATACATTCTTTGCAGCTGCATTTTGAGTAGGGCAGAGTTGAGCTGGTTTGTAGGGTGAAAGTGATTGCAAAACTGAACTGCAAGTCTGCTGCAATGAATGAGAGCTCTGGGTCCAAGGCAACGCTGCCTTGGGAACAAGTACCTGGCTGAGGAAGTATTCAGGTTTTGGGCTTGAGGGAAGTACTGGGGAGAGGGTTAAGAAGGTAGCTAAGCTGTGTTTTGAGGGGAGCGCACAAGTCTCTAATTCAGCTGGTTCTGAACACTGACCTTGAGCACTTATTCCACCGCTTGCCCCACTGCTGTGGCGTTTCACCACGTGGTCGTGTCTCCTTGGCCTTTTCTCTGGCAGATACTTCGTGAAGGTGGCCTGGGCTTGGACGCTGTGGCTGCTGCTGCCCTTCATCACCCTCAGCACGTACGAGTTGGCCCGGAGCAAGTTCCTGTACGGCCGCACCAAGAGCGTGCTGCTGGTGCTGCGGCGCCTGGGCGCGCTGCTGGTGGGCACGGCCGTGTGGTACCTGTGCACTGAGCTCTTCATCTACGTGGAGAACCTCACTGGGGAGTGCTCCCTCCAGGGCAAGCCCGGCCAGCCCCCCCGGCTCTACGCCTCCAAGCGGGAGTGCCACCAGGACAGCGGCGTCTGGAACGGCTTCGACATCTCGGGGCACTGCTTCCTGCTCTCCTACTGTGCCATGATGATCCTGGAGGAGCTGGCTGTGCTGGAAGCACTGTCCATAGACCACAGCTCCAAGCTGCGTGTGGTGATCAACGTCCTGCTAGTTTCCCTGTGTTTCCTCACCACGATCTGGGTGTTCATGTTCCTCTGTACTGCCCTGTATTTCCATGACTTCAGCCAAAAGCTTCTCGGTGTGCTGATAGGTCTGTCAGCTTGGTATGGGACATACAGGTTTTGGTATTTAAAGCCCTTTTCTCCTGGACTACCTCTTCCAAATATACCTTTGAGTTCAAAGAAATACAGCTATAGCAGATAAAATAAGGTTTGAAATGTTTTGGATTTTGCTTTCAGTACTGGAGTAGTTGAATGTAGGAATGGTTACTGTATTTCCACTGTAAGGAACAAGGTGATGGGTTGGAGGAAACCAAATCTGTACTAGCCCTTGGCTGGCAGGTGGTAATGAGCTTCTTCCCTGGGAGAAGGAAAAAAAATAGGGATTGGAAGAGGTCTGCTCTTGTTTAGGAGCTGACAACTGGGATTGTCAGCAAAGAAATCAGAAGCTGAATCTGTTTCTCTTATTAATAAATGGAGAAGCAGACCCAAGGCTGAAAGAGGCCTTTGATCTTTATGAGTGTGATTTATCTCAGTTAATTCTCCCTCTTCCTTTTTGAATTATGTCAAGATATAGTGGATGATCCAAACCTCATGCTCTTTTTTAATGATCCTATTTGTATTGCCTTATGGGAAAGCTCTAATAATCACAGTGCTGCTAAGCATTGCAAAAATATCAATTATTGGGAAAGCAGTTCTGTTTTGAAACTGGAACATCTCATGTTCTCAAGTGTTAAAAACACTAACTTGCCAGAAATGCCTCATAGCTGCCTGCACCTTTTGCAACAGAGAGTAAATCTGAGGTGCAGTGTCTGAAGCAGACTGTGACTCTCAATTCATGCCTGAGTCTGAAAAGGAAACTCTTGAAAAAACAAGCCTTAACTTTCTTCTTAGGTGAAGTAGATGTAATAATATTTCATCATTTTATTCTTGACAGTAAAAAACCCAAACTCCTTTCTGTTTTGCTAAAAAGTCTACTATGAGGATTAGGGTTTTAATTTTTAAAAAATCTAATCCATTGCACACTTTGTAAGAACAAATTCCTTGGGTTTGTTCTTTCTTCTAGAACAACAGTGGAATTCTGGTGTTCTGAACAAGCTAGCTTATCCTGCTATTTCCCAAATAGTCTGCTTGGTAATGAGTGAAATGCATTGTTTATCCTGGGAGCTGCAAGGCAGAGTGAGCTTGAAGCAATATTTATTCTTACAATACCAATAAGCTATTTAATTTTGATTGCACATAAAGCTGTGGCCACTTTTGATGTGGCTGGAAACCTATTACTGAATAAAACACTGCTATTAGGTAATGAATAGGGGTGAGATGGGTTTGCTTATCATATCAGTCAGATGTTTAGCATAGTTTTTATCTCCAAAAGCTTTTTATTATTTCATAAAGGCGCATTCATGATGCAGTTGCATGAAGTGTGTTTGACAGTGATGCAGGACAGCCAGGAAGGTCTGTGGCCAAGGCTGTGGGTCCCCTCCACTGAGCCACAGGGGGGTCACTCAGACTCCAGAGTGACTTTTTCTGGGTACAGGTGTGATGCTCCATCAGGTAATCTTGGCACCTTTTGCCAGCTCAGCGCCTCTCTGCAGCAAGAGAGTGGAAGTGTTTGCAATCCCTCCAGCAGTGTTAGTTCCATGCCGTGGTCTGCCTCTGAGGAGAGCTAAATTCACTGGAATTCCTACGGATTTTGTTGGCAAGTGGGAGGTGTGTGTCCTTAGAAAGAACAATTCACCCCTCAGAAAGAAGCTGTCCACGGGGTTATGTATTTTCTGTCAAACTCCTCTTGGTTTTGTATTAAATTGCCTTTTAAGCTGACTCTTTGAAAATTGCACTGATTAACTCATATTGGGTTTAACTAAATTTGTTTAAACAATGCAAATATATTTGCAGATACTCTTTTGATGTAATTTAAGCCTACTCCCATTAGAGCTAAGCTAGACTGCAAGCCACTTCCACCATGAAAAAGGATTATATACCCAGAAGGTTTTATGATTGATTTAATAAAGTTCCTATTTTAGGTTATCTTTATGTAACTTTGCTGTATAGACAAGCCCTTGGAACAGGAAATGCTGTTTACTTAAACCAACTGACTTGCTGAAATAATGTTTATTTTCACAAATGTTTTGTGCAATCACTGTGGATATTTCTGTCCACTTTAACCAGTGTCATGCAGATTATTTTTTTTAAATGGAAATAATGTAGGATATGGTTATTATTTAAAAAAATGAAAGAAAAACATTTGAAAACTTTTATCAGTGTTTGTGTCTTTGAGAATCTGTTCCTGATGTCTGTAAAGATGCTCTTCACATCCCTGGATGACCCAGCCCCCCCAGAGTTTGTGTGACTACCGAGATGTCTGATCAAACTGGCACTGAAAGTTCTGCACTGTTTGAAAGGGTTAACAGAACACAAGTTCTCAGGAGTGCAGGGTTTTAAAAATAAACAAAACAAAACCCATGACTAAAGCAAGTTTCCCAATGTGTGCCTGTTACCCCAAGCAGTTCATTTTGTAGGCATGGACTTGGTTTATTGTAGCAGAGGTTTATTGTAGCCTAATCCATTGAAATGGATGGGAGAACTCCCATGGGCTGTAATACTGCTTGTGAGTTTGGAAATCTTGGGGTCTTTCTCACTGCCCAGACACCATGGGCCAGCTCTTGGCTCAGAAGGTTCCCTAGTGCTCCAGGCCTGTATTTGTGCTTTTTGACTCTACTCCAGGGTAGGAATCTGCTTCCTTGTACTTGATCAGGAAACTTAAGGTTGCAAATTTCTTGTTCACATATTTGCCATCACATTTATCTGACTTCCCTTTCTCTCCCAAATTTTTTCATTAAAATAAAAATTGCAGCCTCTCCACAACAGATTTGCAGCCAAAGAGATACAGTGCTGGAAGCAGCTGGATTTGGTATCCTGTGCCAAAGGCACAAATCAGCTGTCAACAGGTATTACTGGTTTGTTTCAAGTGTTGGGGTGGGTTTTTGTTTGCTTTTTCTGCATTGTTCTTGTTCTCACAGAGCTGTCTTTCTATCTGTAGAATTCCCTAGGGAATTTTTGTGTCCAGCGTCTTACTAACATAAATCAACATCTGTCTGCTAACCTTTCATTGCCTGTTTTGTGGGCCCTGTTTCACAGTGCTTTCACAGAAGCAGCATTTGGCCTGACTGTGTGGCCAAGGCAGCTCTTGGTGCCTTAAATATTTTCCTCTGCTGGGAACAGGTAAAAGACAGTGGGAAGAGAAACTGCCTCAGGATTCATTTCACTCTTCACTCACCTGGGACTCTTTCAAATGCTGTCGTCACTGCAGGTGAGATCAGGCAAACAGGAAAGTTGAGGTCTTTCATAAGAGCCATGTGAGCACTTCAGACTTTAAACGTGTCTGAACCCAGGGTTTGATTCTTCCTCCAAGTTTGTTCAAAGCAAACGTGATCCATGAATGTTTCACTGGTGCTAAATTATATTCCTGGTTTCCCAATTTATTTGTGTGTGGTGAAACCTGGGTTGGCTGCAAAAAAAGAATCCTGTTTTCTGTTTTCGTGTGTGGCAATTGGTGACAAAGTGAGAAGCACCCAGTTATGCCCTGGGGTGCACTTTAATGGAAGAAACTGCTGTGGTATGTTAAATATTTTGGGAAATCAGTCTTTAGTTGTGAACACAAGTCTGTGGTCACTTCATGAAATAGTAACTGATTTTTCCACTGTAGCTTAATGTCCCTCAAACCAGGACACTTAAAGTAGCTCCCTGCAGCTTCTCTGCAATCGGCCTTTTCCAGCTCTTTGATCACCTTGTGTTATCTCCTTGTGCTCAGAAACCTGTTTCCTGGCATT
Organism: Promerops cafer; assembly: GCA_013398275.1. NCBI lineage: Eukaryota > Metazoa > Chordata > Aves > Passeriformes > Nectariniidae > Promerops > Promerops cafer. The sequence goes on from VZSE01006237.1 coordinate 211,913, forward strand.
ATTTCTTTTCATAGCTTCATCTCTCCTGGAGCACAGATTAGTAATAAATGCTCTCCACCTCTGCTGGATGTGTGCTCTCTCTCAGTATTTTGCCTTCCCTTCTTCGAGGTATTTTGCAAAGCTTAAGATGAAAGTAATTAATAGACACAAAAAGGCTGTTGCGTCTGAACTCTGAACTGGTGTTTAACTGTTGTTAGAGCTGCTCTGTCACTGTACTGCTGGAAAACCTGGAGAAAAGCACATGGTTTATTCATTGAAGCAGAGCTGCACCTGAAGTGCTTGAGCTCAGGGAAGGGAAAAGGTGATGTGACAGCAGAGCTCGATGCATTAGAGTTACCTTTGTCCTTCTCTTGGGGACCGAGTGCTCACTTCAGTGGAGGGTACTTTCACCCAGGTGCTTAGCAGGAAATAATTCATTTGGATATGGGAAGAGTGCCCTAGTGCTTAAATGAAGTATGGAATGAAAACATAAAGTTTAAAAGCTGAAAAAGCAGACATGGAAATGGCTATCAAGATTGAGTGCAGTCCATGAAATCTCAGGCAATTATGTAATTGTAATACTCAGTCTGAAAGGTTATTTATTTTTAAACTACCCCTTGTCCATCACAAAACAAAAGACAATGCCATGTGCTTGTAACAAGCCAAATAACTCCTCTGTAAAGCTTTGGGACTAAGAGATGGCACAGAAAATAAGCAGTAAGGGAAGAGCTTTACCAGCCTTTCAGGAGGGTTGGCTGTCACAGGAAAGCAGCACTTGGAAAAATGCCCTTTCCCTGTTGTGCTCTTCCTGACAATGTGTGCAGTGGCAGGAGATCTGTGGCAGAACCGAGGATCTCCCCAGTGGTGAAGGCTGAAGGAAGGAAAGTGTGCAAGAAGAATAAATGCAAACAATTACTTTTCCCCTCACATCTCCGAAGCCTTTTCCCGTGCCCAGTCCGGGTTCATTTTGCAGGTCTGGGCTGTGCATTCTCTCAGTCACGGCTGATGTCAGAGCAGGAGCCAGGCACATCCTCAGTGTAAATGTCAGCTCTTCTGAAATGCCTTCCCTGGAGCCTGCCCTGCCTGCAGAGCCTTCCCGTCTCGTGGGGATTGTGCCGAGAGGTCACTCGAGGTGTGACCGTATCCCTGACAGGCTTCACCGTGACTCATCGCCGAGGAGAGTTCAGCTGAACAGGCTGTGCCTCGCAACAGCCGGCGGCGGTGGAGAAAGCCGTGCAAAAGGCGTGGAAAATAAGGATGATGCTCAGCCCGCAGAGCCTGCTGGCCGTATCCAAATGTGTGAATTGTTCCCACACCTAGCAGGATTGTGCTGTTGGGAATGGCACCCTGGGCCTGCCCTCTGCACGTTTGGCAGGTGATGGGAGCGAGCAGGGATCTGGTGTGGGCTTGGTACAGTATTGCTCTAGACCACGGCTCTGTTGCTTCAGCTTTGTCATAGCCTGACCTGATTCAGTTTTTAGAGGAATGGGAGTGACAGAGGTTTGACGTTTTAAGAATATAGGGGTTTCTTTTTCTCTTGATTGTCATAGTTTGGAAGTTAGGAGAAAAAATCATGCCAGTGGTTTTTGGTTTATTTTGTTTACTGGGGATTTTTCTTTGTTGTTTTCAGATTTTTGTTTGTTTTTTTTTTTTTTTCCTTGTGGCCAAGGGAAAAAAAAACCCAAACAATTGCTGTTGTGTAGTGCTTGAATCCAAGGGCACAGAATGGAAAGAAATTGCTTCTGGTAAGCAAAAATAGAGTGTTCAGGAGGCTGGTGGTGGAGTGACCTGACCTTGTGATGTAAAGAGCGTGTGCGAAACAGCACTTAACTATGCAGGATACTTGGTTCTGTGTCAAGAACTGCCTGCAGCATTACACAGCACCCTCAAACCTGCTTGCACTCTGTTCTGATTGCAAAGTAGCTTTATTTGGATAACTCTCCTGGAGCTAAAAAGGATTTAGGTCACAGAGATGAGGTGCTGGTAGGAAAGGGCTGAGAAGAGAGGCAAGTAGGGGGAAGGATGGTGTTATTTTTAAAGGAATGTTTTAGAAGTCATTGATCTGTGCTGTTTGTTAAGAGGTTTTTAGCAAGATTCCATCTCCTTCCTTTCTCAGCAGTTCTTCCTCAGACAGGGGGAATGGGAGGTGATGCAGAAGCCAACGTCCCAGGGACTCCTGACAGCAGGAATGGCTCTGGGAGATGGTCACGCATTGCCTGCTGTCTGTGACAGGAGAATGACACCAGGGAGTCCAGGAGGGAGCAAAAGACAGCAGAGAGGGGTAAAGAAAAAAAGGGGCTGAAAGCAGGTCATTGTGCAGAGGGAACAAAAAGGAAGAAAAAATACTGTGAGCTCCTGAGAAGTGGGTGGAGGTTGACATTTTGCTTATTGAAGCTCTTCAGCACCAAAGTGACGTGGAAATGGAAATAATCTCCTCTCTGCAGGTAGAGCCTGACCAGCAGCACAGAGGTACTGCTGCAGTGACGGACACCTGTGTTCTGACAGAGCAATTCTTCATCCTCATTATTTATGGCAGAGCTGCTATTCCTCCTTCCACTGGGAGCTGTTCAGTGCAGGCTGTTTTCTCTCTGTTTAATCCTTCAGAGGAAAGCGAGTTAAAAGGAGAATGAAAGACAATGACAGTGAAATGTCCTTTGGGCACATTTGGGGATCAGCACCAGGAGAAAACCAGGAAATGTATTTGTCATGAACGTGCTTTATCAGAGAATCCAGTTCCTGTGTGTTTTTATTACTGCTTATACCTTTAGGTTCAGTAGAAATGGCTGGGTCTGAAACATCTGCAATTTGGCCACTGAGGCCATGCTTTGGGAAATCTTTCAGGCGTACAAAATCTGTTGTGTTCACTACATACAGAGATGTTTTCATTCTCATTCACACCTGCGGGGTTGAACTTTTCCCTGGGCACTGCTGCTGAACTGGGGACTTTCTTCTGTCCCCCCATGGCAGGAGGAGCTTTTCTACAGACTTGTGTAGCAAGAGCAGCTTTACTGTGAATAGAAATTGCCCTTTTATCCTCAGCTATGCCACAGGTAATTGCAAGTTTGGGGTTACAATAGTTAGCTCTTAGGTTGTACATTATTTCCTGTTTCTTTGGGTTTTTAATTTTAATTTTATATTATCATATTTTATATTATCCCTAACCATCTCAAAATACTATATTCATATTATCCCACATTATTTCAATCCCATATATCTTTCAGCAGCCTGTGGAATTTAGTTGCTGTCGTTGCCTGCATTGTGGATCCAGTCTGGGTGGTTTTGGCTTTGATCCTAATGATGGCAGTGAATGCCACCAAACACAACCTGATGTTAACTATTTTCACAAGCTTTAATGTTTTCTGTTTGGTGTTATGTGGGGAAATCCTTCATTTACTTTCACAGCAGAAAGGAAGGAAGGAGCAGTTCTTACACCATCCCTCTTCCCTCTGTAGCCTGGATTCTGAAATTGTGGTCGGGTGGTAAGGATGGTTATTTTCATTCAAAAACAGAGGAAGTCTTGGCAAATAATTTCTGACAGGGCCACCAAATGGTCACTAGACATTCTTAGGCAGTTCTTGATCTCGATTTGTTTGGCAAGTTGTGAGAGGTTCTGTGGTGTGTTCCCTGTGCTCTGGCCAGCTTGGTGCTGAAATCCTTTATTCTGCGTGGAGAGGTCCTCTCCATCCCTTGCCAAGCAAAGGAGAATGCTGCCAGCCAGCAGTAAGGCTGACATGTACATTTTCAATTTTCATAATCGAGTCTTTTGAGCAAATCCTGGAGGAGTAAAGAGATTTCAGAAGCTGTAGCTCTGCAAATGTGACCACTGGGAGCCTGTTAAACAAGAGGCTTGGGAGGCAGGAGGAAGAGACTCTGTGTCATGAAGCTGCATCTCAGGGGTGCTTGGACTTGACATAAAGCCCCTGATTTTCATCACTCTGGTAATTAGAAGTTCCACACCTCAGCACAGATACAGATTTTAAAGCACTGAGGTGCCTCACAGCACATTTGTCTCTAAAACAGGGATTTCGAAGGATAAAACTTTGCTTGGGTAAATTAAGTACATCTAGAGTAGAGGAGGACCCTGGCCGGGTTGGGTCAGGCACACAGGAGTGTTGGGTGCAGGATGCAGCAGGAGCCATTCCCTCTTGTCTAAAATACAAAATAGCACCTCTGAGGTGCCTCACCTTCCAGCCTTTCCCCTTGGGCGCTGCTGTTACCCCACACCTTGCTGAGAGCCAAGCATAAAGTCCTGGAGTGAGAAGACAGATCTCTGCCATCATTTCCACGTTTCTGTGTACAGAACATGCCCTGGGCAGCGAAGAGGCCAGTGCCTGGCTCATGGCCAGGCCGTGCAGTGGGCTCCCCTTTGCAGGGGAACTGGAGCAGAAAAGGTCGATTAGGCTGAGATCAGTGGGAGCAAGAGCAACTTTTTATGATGACAGCCTGTAATCACCACAGGGCTGCTTATAGCAGTGGGCTAACAGGGATTGATCGGGCTCTGGCATTCCTTCCAGGGACTCACACATCAATCCAGCCTCTGCCTGCCACAGTAATTGTCTTTTATCACTCTTGTGATTGCTTTTCCCTGAAGCAAAGTCCGGGTACTTTTTCATTACCAGGGCAGGAAAACAAGGCTTAGTGACAGGGAGTGGCACAATTTTTTTTTTTTAATTTGGTCCAGAATGAAGGCTTGTTATTGTCTATTTCTAGCTGAGAACCTCTACAAAATGCTTCACTTCAGCATCAGTGGCTTCCCAGCAGTCCACAGTGCAACCCTGGTGACAGCTCCTGTCCATGCCTGGTTCCAACTGCTGGATCTGCCTGGCTTCCTTGCAACAGCTGCATTTTAAGTTTGCTCCAAACAAAACACACACCTATTTTCTCCAGTGTTTAGAGGTCTCATTTGCTCCATGACTTTAAATTTATTCTGTGGTTTGAAATACAAAAATAAATAAAATTAAGGAGCAAAGTAACCAGCAGCAGTCTTGATAATCAGCTTCCTTCTGCCTCAGTCTTGGGCTGAAATCCTAGGAATGGAGGAAGTATTTGTTCTCCTTCCCTCTGGGTTTTTCTGGCCTTGTAACCCATTAATATTCCTTTCTACACCTGGTGTGTGCATTTCATCAGCTTTTGGAGATCACAGGGGAATGTGTGTGTAGAACCACAAACAAAGGGAAAAGGGTGAAATCCTGGTGAGGGTTTCATATTGGTGTATCTTTATAAATCTTTCTGGGGGGTTTATCACCAGCTAACTGACCAAAGTGAGGATGATCCATTGTTCATTTTCTTACACCTTTCACATTCAGCAAAAGGGGAGTAGCTCAGGGCACCCTCCTGCCTCCCTCTTCAAAAAGAAGGAAAATAACTATTTCTTCTGAAGTCACTGATTCCAGAAGCAAATACTGAATGTATTTGGGAGAATGCGTGTCTGCAAGGTTTCAGGCAGCAGCCTCAGCTGCAGGAGCCAGGTGTGCACATGCAGGTGGTGGATTTAGGTTCTCACACACCAATTTTAAGTGTGGCCCCAAGCACGGGGGGTAACAGGGATAACACAGAGCCTCTGCAGCTGCACAGCCTGTTGTATTTCAGAAGCCTGTCACACCAGCCTCATGACAAGCACCATATAAATGTGTGCGTTTTGCACTCTCAATGTGCCCATCCCCTGGTAAATATTCCCAATTCTGTGGCTGCCGGGTTGTATCAAAAGCTCCTGGGGAAGCTTGCTGCTTTCAAATACATAAAGATCACTCTTGAATTCGGGGCAGATGCAATTGCTGTTATTTCAGCCACACTTGGCATACCTTCCCAAGCCCTGAGACACAGCATGGCTCCCAGGGATCACTGGAGTGCCTGGAAAGCCAGCAGGCTGAGCACTGACAGAAGTTCGAGGTGGGAAGAGGAATACATATAATTTCCATGCAAGTTTTATACCAGTGCAGTACATGAGCCAAAGCACAAACCACCTGCACATCCCACTGCCCTCGGGCACGCCTTGCACTAGGACCAGAAGGACGTGGAACACACTTAGAGATGCGAAGCCATTACTCCTCCCATATGGTTTATTGAGGATCTCAGTTTCCAAAGCATGAGTAGCAGTGAGGCCCGTTATTCTTTCCAGCATGCAAAAGGCACAAGAAAGTCATCAATGTGATTCTGTGCAAAGTGTCCCTAAGAAAACACACAGCGAGGAAATGACAGAAAAGAGCCCCCGATGGAAGAAAGCCAAAGCGCCTTCAGGAAAGTGCTGAAAAGTTCTGAAAATGGTTGTACTTTTTCAGAGTCCAAATATGCTCAGCTGGTGAAAGATGCTTTGCAAATCCGTGAAAGAAAACTCAAGAGATAGAGCCAAAAGGCTTAAAACAATAATCTCCTTCATGTGCCAGAATTCAGGATGAAAGTCAAAATGATTTGTCTCAAGAAAAAAGTGCGGCAGTTAAAGACAGACATTAAATTCTTTTAAAAAAAGCCCACCAAAACCAGACGTAGAAAGTGGATACATTCTAAGAGCAGCTCAATAAAAAATATTCCTTTTAATGAAAATAATTTTTAAAATGGATACTTGAAGAACAGAAATCCACCTTGACTGTGACCAGCTAGTGCACCCTGCTCCCAGGAAAGCCTCCGAGCACGACAACACAACGCCTTCTAGGAGAAGAAAGTCCCCACTACCTGCATGTGTGAAATGTGGCCAGTGAACAATTTGGAAACACAAATGCACAGGACCAAGTATCCAAGTCCCATTAGTCAACTTGGGTGTTGGGAAGCCTCCTGGGATTCCTGTCTCTCCCACTGGAGCTGGCTGGTGCTGGAGGCAGTGCCACTTCCCGCTGGGCACGGCTGAACCCGTGAACCCTTGAGCCTCTCGCTGGAGTTGAATACTTAAACCTAAAAAAGGCATTTACAAGTTGACGCTTTTTTGTTGTTGTTGTTGTTGTTGTTGTCTTATTTCCTTGCAGTATAGGTTCCTACTTCTAGACTATGGAATGTTACATTAAACAATATAATTATTCATCACCTTGCTTCAAATTTCATTACAGTTACTGAGGCTTCATCATAATTTCACACAGCACAGAGACACCAAACTAAACACCAAGCAGTCAGCACTAGATGTATTTTTTCTTTAAGTACCAATAAGCAAAATATCCCATTCCCCCCAGAGATCCCATCAGGAAGGAGGCTCCAAGGAAGGAGGGAGGTTTCCGCTTGACCAGCCTGAAGGCATTGGGTACCACTGCAGAGAGGAGCGTGGTGTGTATGTCTCCCAAAACTTTCCTGAAGGCGAAGCGTTTCTGTATCCTGTCAAAGAAGGACTGTAGGTTAGGTCTGCTTCCATCTTCCCAGTATTTCTTAGAGAGTCCCAGAAACTTGAGGCGGTGCAGGGTGGCTCCTAACAAGACATCAGCCAAAGTAAAGACGCATCCGCAGAGCCAAAGTTCACACTTCTGTCCTGGAGAGAGAAGAGACAGAGCAAAGGTAAGAATTCCTCTGGTGGGCACCTAAAATCTTGCTCAAAAGGTCCACACAGGCAGGAGCATTTGAACTAGATCTGGGGTGTTTTTTCCCAGCTCTTTGATGGGCCAGGAGCTCAGAGCCCATCTACCAGGTTACATGATGGAGGGTATGGGGGTGCCAAAAGCTGGGAATATGAGATGACAATTTATAGCCCGTGTAAATACACAAATTACTGGCTGCAAAGAGGCTCTGCTGCCTCTCCCCCAAGTCAAGACAAGCAGGAGATGGCATCCACCTGTACCCAGGAGGTCCCTGGAAAAGAGCCCTGTGCCCCCCTTGAAGGAGGATGCCATGCCCTTCTGCTGTGTCAGTGCTCAAGGAGGGCAGCAGTGTCTGCCCTTGGCTGCACCAGGAGCTGTTTCAGGAGTGTCACGTCAGCTTGGCCTATTTTAGGGATGTGAGAAATCCTCAGGAATCAAAACTGTTTGCTGGATGGCCTGGCTGCTCTCCCTTGTGTGCTGCTGGAGAGGTTCTGCCTTTGTTCTCTCTCCTGTACCAGGGACCCTGCTCCAGGACCAAAACTGGCAGCACATCTGTGCCAAGAGCCAGGCTTTTGGGGAGACAGAGCTCAGTGTGAGTGCAGGACATGAAGAAAGACACTGAAGGGTTGAGAGCCCCTGATAATGGGCAATCCCTGAAATAACCCCACTAGAGAGACATCCAAAAATAAACCAAGCTGCTGTTAGGATGGAAAAAGCAGTGTCAGGCCAGGATATTGTTAAGCACTCCCTCAGTGCCCTTTCAATACTGAGAAGCTGGGCTGGGATGGAGCTGAGGGACATGAAAGAAGGTGCAGGTAAAGAACATCAGAAGGGACACAAAAATCCACCCTCAGTCAGCTTTGCTCCAGATTCCTAATTCTGGGGCTCTTCATGGTCCTGTGGCTATTGTATCAGGAAAGAGAAGAGAGGCTCCAGTATAGCACCCCAGTGCAGGCACGGCTGCTGCAGGGCTGCCTGCAGGACCAGGCCGGGGCAATTATGGGTAATTAGCAAACCTCATTTGTAGCTGCTTGGCAGCCTGCCTAATCCTGCTGGAGGCACTGCCCGAGTGGACAGATTGCCTGTGCCTAATTAGTCAATAAATATTTTCAGTGACTAGTGACTTGTGGGGGTGCTGCAGTCAGAGCTTCTTGGGTGTGGTGGGGACCTTGTGGGTGCTTCTGCTCAGAGGTGAGGGGAGCAGGACTGAGGCAGCTGCCTCACTCCAGGCACTGCTGCAGGTGAAGGAGAAAGCACATGTGAGGATGGTGACTCTGGGACAGAGCTGTGATCCACCCCTGTCCCTTCAGGCTCTGGGCTTGCACCTCTGCTGAGGTCTGGACCCCGATGGGGCTGCTCCAGCCCCTTGCACCCCTGCCCAGCACTGAGTGGGGTAGAAGCACAGGCAAAGGCAACCCTTCCCCTCTGCATCCACAGCAGCCCCAGCTCGGATCAGCCTGTCCCAGCTGAATGGGGTGCCTGTGGCAGGGGTCTCCTGGTGCTCCTGCGGCACCTCCCACCCTCCTCCCGCCTGCATCGCCGGCAGCCTGGGCTGCGTGGGAGTAGAGCTCCTGCACTGCAGCTCCTGGGAAGTTGCCAAAGTGGTGATCGTGCCCACTGCTGAGATCCTGACCAGGCCATGGGCACGGTGTGGGAGTTTGGGGTTCGGGAGGGGCACACAAGGACTGAAGGCATTGGAGCACCTGGGTGCTGGCAACAGCAGCAGCGGTGATCCCTCTGCTCCAGGCACCTGGGATGTCCTCCCAGGGCACCTCATTAGGCTGAATTCTGCTGTCCCAGCCCTCACACCGGTTAATGAGGGTGTCTGAGGAAATTAGGGCAAGGCAGGACACCACTGTGAACGCATCAGGGCTCTTGGTAAATGTCCAGCCTGATGCCCTGCAGGGCCCGACCTTGGCACCTCCAAGGGCCCTCCAGTGTGGCCCCGAGAGTGACGCACGGCTCCCCAGGGCCGAGGCTGGCCCCGAGGGCAGGGGCAGCTGTGGGACCATCCCCTGGTTAACTGTGTCTGGGCTCTGCTCTGCATCTGGCACCATGGTGCTGGCAGCCCTCCCAGGGCCGGGGTTCTGAGCCCTGCCAGCAGTGGGGAAGAGAGGAGGACGGACGGCGTCATCCAGGGGTGATGGCAGGACAAGGCCAGCTGTGCCCAGGCACCCTGACTGCCAGGGCTGCTCTCGGCAGGCTCCCAGCACTGTGTATTTGATGTCAGGGATGGCTGGTGTCCCTCTCTCCCACCTGCTGGCATGTGACGCCAGTTCTATAAAGGCTCTCCCCCCCAGGGCCCCTCAGATTCCTGGGTTTCCCTGCCCATGCTCCTCTGGGATGTGCCACAGCCTGGTGATGTGAGGGGCCTTGGCTGTGGCACATGTCCCCATCTCTGCACTTTCAGCAGCCAGTGCTCCTTGTGGCACAGGTGCCTGGGGCCAGCCTGCTGCTTCCTAAACCTGACAGAGCATCAGTCGCTGTCAGTCCCTTGCTGGGGTAGAGGGCACCTGCCATCACCCTGTGATGACTTTGGGGCTTCCAATTAGCCCCCATGAGGACAGGGGTCCTGCTACCCCCTGTGGCAAGGGGTGCAGGGGTGGTTTGCCAGTGGCTGCAACAACATCAGTGTACCTAAAACCAGGAGAGCCCAGTGACAGCCCCAGAGCCACCAGTGGTTGCTCCATGGGAGTTGTTCATGTACAAAGCTTTTGGCTGTTTCTGGTGCTGCACCTCAGCCTTGTGTGGAAAAACACCCCATAAACACAGCCCAGTGCCTACCTTGGTACTCCAATTTCCTTTTCTCCAGCTCAGCCTCAATCTGGTCTAGCACCATCCCAAGTTCTCCAAGGATCTTCTTTAAGTAGTTCACGTTATCGTGCTCCAGGATCTTGGCCTGGGTGGAGAGCAGGGTTAGAATGTGGAATAAATGGATGCAGGGACACAAAGCATCAGGTGCCCACGGCAGGTCCGTCGGCCATGTTCCCCCAGCACCAGGGATGTGTGTGGCTTTGACCCACTCACCATGAGCTTCTTCTGCTTGGAGAGGTAGGGCTCAGATAGCTGTGGCTCCTCTTCATGGTCCAGCTTCATCAGATCCGTGGTGGCGTTGGCTAAATGTCCTGGGGGGAGACAGACAGAGAGGCTGGGATGACCGGTGTCTGATAGCAAACCACCTCGTCCTGCAGCCAAAGTATTGCTGTAGCACCAAGAAAAAACATCCCAGAGAGCTAAAATTGGCCAAATTCATGGCTTGCTGCTGCTGTGCTTCCACGTCTGAGGGCATGTGGCTCTGTCAGCCATCGCATGCACTTGCACAGGGCAGTGCTGGCTCCAAGGTAAGGCCAATCCCCCTCCCTGTGTTAAGTCCCAGCCTGGGAGTTTCAGGGGGAGTTTCAGCTCTTCATTTCCCTGCTGGATTCATTCTAGAGCTGCTGGAAGTTCTGTCTATTGCTTACTGTTTTAAGAACAGCCCTGAGCTTGCCCATGACCTGGCTCCTGCAGCTCCTTCCCCAGCAGGCTGAACCTTTGGGAGGTCCGAGATGGCTGCCCACACTTGGGTGTATGTTCAGAGCAGTGGGGCAGGGAGGGGCACAGGGGGGAGTGCTCCCTCCTGGGTGAAGCTGTCCCACCCTGGCTCGGTGGCCAGGGATGCAATTCCAAGGTGTGGAGCCCACCACGAGCATGGGAGAGATGTTCACCCTTCTGCCTCCCTGGGCATAGGGAGGATGGGAAGGGCTTTGTGCAAAGGAGGGAAAGGAGCAGAGTGAAAGGAAGAAAGGAATTCTAGAGGCAGAGTAACACCTAAGGGATAGCATAAATTACCCAAAGTTGGGCTAATATTTTCCTGCTAGGGACCATCTGTCTTTCCCTCCTCCAACAAGGGAGGCCTTGGCTCTGCCAGTGTGCTGATGCGGGAGGTGCCAGGGCTGGCTGGGGTGGGAGCCAGCAGCAGGCTGTGCACTGCCATAAAATGCTGAAATTCCCTGTTTTCTACCATGAGCTTGTGCTTGCTAAAGCTGCCAACCAGCACTCCTGGGGCTTCAACTCAGATAAAAACCTGGATATCATCCTGATTTCATTCCCCTTGGGAGAGCCTGGAACCTCAGTTCACCCTCTCCTTGGGACACAATGACATCGATTTCCCTTGGCACTCACTGCAACAGGGCAGCTGAGCCATGGCCTGAGTGCAGAAGATGTGCTGGGGAGGAAGGACACCATCAGCCCACAGACCTGCTCCTACCCCTCCAATGGCTTGGGAAAAATGCCACCAGTGAGGAGGTTTGGACAAGGAGATGTGTTTAGAGGCCTCGGCAGAGAGCTGGGGAGGTGATGTGAGGCAGATGGGGGCTGAAGCCATCACAGCAGCACCCTTTGGGGAAGGGATGGGCTCTGGCCTACGTCAGCCCAAGGTCTGGGGGTGGAGGTGACACTTGGTGACATGGGGAAAGCTGTCTGTGACGGGTGTCAGCAGAGGCAGGGCAGACCACAAGCTACACCTCAGGAGCTGCCTATTTCTCTTTGTGCACAAGTGCATCCCACTTCAGCAGGACCATCTGGGACGAGGCAACCGGAGGGATGGGGGTGGGAACAGTGTTTTCTATGGGCTCAGCTTGGGCCCGGAGCCTGAAGGAAGGGACAGACCTGGGACATGCCAATACCCTCCTGACAAGGTCACTATTCTGGCGAGGAGCTCTCTCCAGGAGCCATCCCTGCCATTGAGTTATATTAAGCATCGTCAATGTTTCATGAGCACTTGAAGGTCAGGTACACAGACTTATGCCGATTCATCCACTGCCTGCAACTCAATCTGGCTGCACTCTCCTGCCTTTGCCCTTCGAGTCATTGGAGGGAGAGGGGCAAATCCCTGTGCCCCAGAAAGAGCTGAGGAGAAGCGTGCATGGCCCATGGGAGCCTGGACACTGTCTGAGTTAGGAAGTCTCTCTGGGATGCCTGCAATTCCAGGATCAGCTGTGCTTTGCCATTTCCCAGCTCTGTCCCTGTCCTTTGGTAGAAAGGGGAGATGAACAGGAGCACGGTGGCTGGCTGGGCTGTGCAGCCTAAAGGAGCTGGGCAGCCCTGGGCAGCCCCGCTGGGAAGGCGACTTACTGCGGATCTCAGTGGTGGCGTACTTTGGGATCATGGAGTCGGTGGTGAGCTCGGGGTGCAGGATGCAGCCGTGCGTGTAGGCGTCCATGGGCAGCGAGTCCAGCAGCTCCCGGTACTGCAGCACCCGCGAGTGCAGCAGGCTGCCCGGCTCGGGGATCAGCTGCGGCACGTTCTCTGCAGGGGAAGGCAAAGGTGTTAGCAGCCCCTGGGAGGGCCCAAGCGCTCGTTAGCGGCTCATCAGCCTGCTCTGGACAGCAGTGTGCAATCCTGCCGAGACAGCAGGGCTGGCTGAGGCACAGCATTCACTCAAACCTGTCACGCTCTGCCCTCTCCCTCCCTGCTGCCCATCCTGGTCAGGAGTGCAGCCAGCCCGTGCCCCGAGATGGGCAAACCCGCAGGATCACAGGGAGGTGTACGGATGTCATCACCCAGCCCCACAGCCCTCATGTTCCCTGGGGTCAGTGCAGCCAGCCCTGAGACTCCACAGCCTCTGAATTTGTACAGTCTAACTTCACATCTCTTAGAATGGGAGAAGAATCTTCCTGGTCTGCAGAAAAGAGCTAAAAGATGGGGATTTGAATTTAGGATCTCCTGAGTTACATATTCTTTACTCCAGTGGCAGTGAGATACCTCATTCTCTTGGGCTTCCTTGAAAATCCCAAAAATGGGCAATCAGAGTAGATGGCCAAAGGAGCCCAGTGCATCTTCCCTCCATGCTCAGCCGGTGTCTCAGCTGCAGGAACATCCCTTGTCCTGGCTGGCTCTGCTCCTCCCTGCCATGTTGGGTTTTATTCACTTGCCATGGATGGTGGTTTGCATCATGCCTTTTATTACAGTCAGCTCAAAATACATGGCAGGTGACACCAGAAGAAGCGAAACGTTGCTCTCGTCTCCCCCAAGTTTTTTAACTCTCCCAGATTTTTAGGGGATCACAAATGTTTATAGTGTCTGCAGAAAGCAGTTCACAGGTAGTGAGTAAATCCACCACCGGGACTCTGTTGCCCACCTTCCCTCTGCAGCACTGGGCTCTCCGTGTCCTGGTGTGTCCACCGGAGTTGGGTCACGTTGGCAGAAGGACTTTGGCAGATGTGACCAGGGCAGCCCCTTGTTTCAGGGCCTGCAGTGACAGCTGTGCTCTGCCCAGCCCTGCTGCGGGTGGCAGGAGCTGGGCTGCAGGCAATGCAGCCTGGCAGGGATCTTGCCTTGCCATTGTCGTGCCTGCTGGTGCCCATGGCTGGATGAGAGCCAGGCAAATTTTGGTACCTCCTGTACTGGAAATCTCATGGCTCTGACCCAGACTGTCCCTGCTGGAAGGCTCCACAGAGTTGTTCCCACTGATAGGCATCAGTGTCACTGTCCCCTGAGCAAAGGGAGGTTTTGGTGGCTCCTCCCTGCCATGGGCTGCTCGCTGCCTGGGCTCCAGATCTCCAAGTGGGGATTTTCCACCCGAGAAAAGTGACCAGATCAATGAAATAATAAGTGACCTATACCTGTGTGCTCCTTCCACAGGGCTGCTGGCCAGCACCCGACGGGCTGGGGCTGAGGCTGGGAACAGCACATCCAGAGGGACTGCCCCATCCCGCAGGAAGACACAGCAACCACAATGAAATCACGGCGTGCTGGCCACCAGCCCACGACCTTCAGTGTGTTCCAGGGAGCTTTTTCATTGGGATGGCTTGACTTGCCTTTACATGCCACAGCAACCTGCACATAGGGGCTGTTGTTGCACTCTGTGGCTGTGCAAGGGGGTGCAGACCTTGGAGGACACTCTTGCCTGGAAGAAATGTTGCCCTGGTCAGCTCATCAGTGGTTTCTGGGCACTGCTGGGCAGTCCTAGTGAGTAGCACCTTCAAATGTGGCTTATTGGCACTGTTCACTGCTATTTTGGGGGGAAGGAAAACATTTCTCCACAGACTAATCTTTACTGATAGCTGGCCCCCAGTGTGTGTAAGCAGCTGATAAAGGTCATGCTCTTAGCCCAGGGGAGAACACAGCTCAGTAAAAATACCTTGTAAAGGCCTTTTCAAACTGTACACATTTCTGCAAGGTGGCTGGTTCCCCCTCAGATCAGCGCTGCCACATCCTGGTGATGCTTTTGGCAGCTGCACTGCTGGGTGATAGGATGGAGCAGAGCATGGAGCAGGGAGTGATGCTCTGGGCCCTCTTTACTGGAGCTTCCCCTCTCCATTTCTCAGCAAAAAGGTAAGAAACTGCACCTGGCTGGAAAATCTCTACGACAGGAGTTTCCCAGCGCTCGGACAGCTCCGTGTCCCCCTCCTGCTGGGGACAGCCTGTTGTCACATATGTTGGACCACCTGCCCTTCGCAGAGTCCAGGTGAAGTGGTGCAGGGACTAACACTCCCTGATGTCCCTTGGTGGTGGCGCTGCTGCCAGGCAGGAAAGCAGCTGTTGTCCCCTAGGACATGCTGCTGGTGTGGGATTCTCATGAATCCCATCCCTGCTGCCCCACTGGGGAGTGAGCTGCGTGCCTCCACGGAGCAGCAGCACAGTGGCAGGGCCAGGAGAGGACAGCAGCTGAGCTGGCAAGGCGCCCTTGCTTCGGGAGCTATTTTGAGATGTTTTTGATGTCTCTGTTGCAAGGGGATGGATGCTGGGGCGAACATCGTGATGGCAAAGCCCGAGATCCCTGCTCAGCTTTGAAGCCTGCCCAGTGGGTGTCCCAGCCCAGCAGCCCCCAGGATCGGGGGAATGAGGGTGAAGGGGTGTGAGATGCCAGGGAGAGGCTGCTCACCACAGCTGCCAAGCAAAGCTGACTTTTAGCTCTGGCTCAGCATCCCGGTGTGCCGGGCTCAGCAGGCCACTGCCTGCAGCCCTGCTCTGGGGGAAACATGAGCTTCCCTCTCCTGGCCGTCCCTTCTCTGGGTTTGTGTCACATCATCCTCCCATGGTCCTCAGCACCGCTGGCTGTTTTTGACTTTAAAGAGGTTGTTGTCTCTGAGGCACAGCAGCAGCAGGGACAGCAGGGTCCCCTGCCCATGGCCCAGGAATCCTGGAGGAAGGGAGAGGGGCAGCAGCACATGGCTTAAGCCCACCTTCTCTCAGCAGAGGCCATTATGGCCCTTTATACAATTATCCAGGGCCAAAGCACAAATGTGCCTAAAGTCAGAAGTGTTCCCACAGGCTGTACTCCAGCGGGGACTCTGGTGAAACGCCACCATGCATCATGGAGACTGAGAGAAATTGTCTGGTTTGGAAGCGTGACTGTGAGGACAGAAAAAGGGGGACCTAGCTACACCCCTCAGAGCCCTCCAGCAGGGGATTTCTGCTGGAAAGTCTTCAATTTCATGGGAAAACATAGAAGTCTGGGAAGGGCTGGTTGCTTGCTGACCTTCTGGGGTGCAGATGAAACTTTTTAAGGAAAAAGTGGATTAGTTTAGCGAACAATCTGGACTAAGCACGAATTTCCTGTGAGGCACAGCCCAGCCTTGCAGTACCTCCCGTGAAGTTCTTCTCCATGTAGTCGATGATCTGGTTGTAGTCGCTGATGATGTTGTCCCTGTGGATGATGACGGGCACCTCCTCGCCCAGGTTGAGCCGCATGAACCAGGGCTCCTTGTGCTCCATCAGGGGCATGCTGACGTCCCGCTCCTCGCAGGGCAGCCCCTTCTCTGCGATGACCAACCGCACCTGCGGCAAGAAGCCGGGCAGAGAGGGCTCAGCTCCACGCACCGAGCTGGTCTCCGGTCCCACCTACCCCATTACACCCCCAGACCCTTCCCTAAAACTTAGACACAGCCACATGCCAGGACACGTGCTTGCCCTGCGAGACGCCAAGCAGCTGTTGCCATGGGACAGCTGCAAAATCCAGGCAGCCACGAAAGAATTCGTTTTCCTGGCAAAGAGGGGAAACCCAAACCCATCTTGTCTTATCAGAATCATGGGCCATCCTCCCTGGTCCTGGTGGCCTGTGTGACAGGAGGAGGATGGAGGGCTGAGGAGCTGGAGGGCTGAGAGCCAGTCCCTCAGCAGTGGGTGGAGGGAGGCAGGAGCTCCCCAGCTGGGGCAGAATGAGTGATGCTGCTGTGGATCCCAGCATGGCCCAGCACATACCTGAGGAAGAAAAGGAGGAGGAAGAGGAGGAAGCAGAGGCTGCAGCAATATCATGCCTTGCACATGCACCGAGTGAGTCCTGCTGTCTGGCTGAAGGAGACCTGGATGCTGACTCAGGTATGTCCCACTCTCAGGAGTGGACTCTGGCTTTACCAGCACATTTTGAGCAGGTGAAGGCTCTGTTCCGTGGGAAGTTCCAGGCAGCCCCTGTGACCCTGCACAGCATTCCTCCTCCTCCTCCATGCTGACATTAGCTTGAGAGCATCACCCAGCACCTTCACACCTCTTGTGTCAAACCTGGTGCCTCCCCCTGCCACTGCCCTCCTCCAGCCCTGGGCCGCCAGCAGCACGGTGGGGGGATGGCACCCACACATCTCAGGGGTGGGAAAGGTGAGTCCAGCCTTGCAGAGGGGCAGGAAGAGGCAGGAATGAGGCTGGATGTGGGACACCATCACCATCCCCACCCCAGTCGCCAGCCCTCAGGGCTGATCCTGCTGCTCTGCTCTGTTCGTGAGACAGTGCTGAATATGCACTCAGGGATGGCATTTTAGGCTTCTGGGTTATAAAACCTGACTATTATGAACTAAGTATGTCAAACACGAAAAAAAAAAGCCCACGGGGGATGTGAGAAAGCCATGATTTACAGAACCACTGAATGAGGGAGAAGTACTTGTTTTCACCCAACTAGCAGCAGCTAAAAATAAAATTTAACATATATAAGCGTTTCGGTGAGTACTTCAGAGTTCCCGGAGAATTAGTCATTAATTATTCACAGGACTGGCAAGTTAATTTTTTCTTTTAAAGTCAAACAAGAGAAAGCCTGGGTTCCTCAACTGCAATTTGCTCCTGGCCTTTTCCTCCCAGCTTATAAATAAACCTCAGCCAGTACCACCTGGGGTGTCCAGCCCCAAGCTCCCTGTGCTTCCCTGTTCTGCTTTCAGGAGCAGAAGGCCTGGCAGGAGGCAGCTGCTGGGCATGAGGCAGTCCAGGCTCCCAGGGTACCCCAGTGCCTGAGGGCACCGGGAGCCCCTGCCAGCACCCCAAAGTGGGATCCCAGACAGAGGTGACAAAACATTCCTGGGGAATTCCGCAGGGAGCCGGGCACGAGCATCCCCCGCCAGTGCGGATCCCGAGCCCATCAGTCCCGTGCTGCCGACGGTGGCGGGGCCGACCATGTGCAGCCACCCTGCTGCATTGGGCATCCTCCCTCCTTTGTGTCTGCACGCAGGAGCGGGCACCTCTGCCCCGGCCTTCCCGCTGGGCCGTGGAGCTCGGGGAGGCCCTGGCACCGGGGAACACGGTGTTCCGCCACCCACCCCTCCGATAGCCCATTCTCCATATGGTATTAATGGCTTAGGAACGATGGGGGGGTTGGGGCCGGGGGAGAAGGTTGGGTTTGCTACACAGCTGCTGTGCTGCGAAATGAGCATTTACTATTGTCTGGAAAACGGGATTTCTTGCTGGGGCACTCCGGGAATAGAATTTCCAGGGCACTGCTGCAGTGTGAGGGGTGAATCATCGCTGCGTGCTGGGGTCCGGGATCCTTTCCTGGGCACCAGCCTGGCTCGGGGCTGCCTCTCCTCTCGCAGCAGCAGGGTGGTCCCGGGGCCCGGCTCTGCCTTTGTCTGCGCTCCCGGCCACGCCAGTGTGCGGCTGGGAGCGAGCACAAAAGCCGAGGCGGCTCCCGGTGCAAGCCGTGATCTCAAAGCAAAGGCAAGATTTGGCTGAGCCCCCCCATCCTCATCCCCATGCCATCCCCATCCCCTCCCCAGGCAGATGCTGCTAAAAGGTACAAAGATCTGCCTGGCCGCACGCTGCTGCCCCGGCCGGCCGCGGGGCTGAGCCCCTCGCTCTCCCCCGAGTGCATCCATCCTCCCGAGGCAAAGGGATGCCCTGGGACCCGGAGGTGATTCTCGCCCGGGAGCCCGGCCGACCGATCGTTTTCTTTACCTTTTGTGAGCTGAAAGACTGGGTCCAGTGGTACAAAACCAGTCTGTCCTGGGATTTGAGAGCGGGGTCTGTCGGGTCGTGATTTTCCTCCCCCTCCGTGGATTTCCCCGCGTTGTTCTCCAGCGCCGAGATGGGCCACCAGCTGCAGTTGGTGGGAGTAACATTATTGGGAGTCGCCATGACAGCGAGCGAGCGAGCGGGAGAGGGACGGGGAGCGAGCGGCGCTAGCCCCGCATCACATGGGCTCCCGCCAGCCCATCACTCCCGGGGCAGCTCCAGCTCCCCGGCCGGGTGCGCAGCGCGGGGCGGTGGGCGCGGGGTCACAGCAGAGGCTGGTGGCGGCGGCGCCGGGGCTGTGGGTGGGCTCGCAGCCCGTCCCCGCTCGTGGCGGGGCTCCCACGGAAACGTGCAGGCATCGCTTCAGTAGAGGAGTCAGCAGCGGAGGCTCCTGCCTGCCTGCTGCCTGCCAGCTCGGCAATCCGGGGCAGCTCCAGCCCCTGCGGCTCCTTAAGAACATTTTTTAGCAGAGATTAAGATTTTTTTTTTTTTTTAAATTGCTTTAGATATGGCAGATGTGTAGTAAATAGCCACAGTGATGGACACTGGCTTTAAAATGCTTAGAATGTGTCGTGCCTGCCTTGCAACCTTCACGGAAAGAAGCAGCAATGGCTCTTTAAAGGTATTCAATTATTTTTGGAGAGCACAAATTAATTTCTGCCTATTGGGTGTTATGTAGCCCATACAGGGGCAGAGCCCAGGAGCCTTTGCTGTGTACCAGAGCTCGGGGTGCCCGCCCAAACTGGACAATGTAGGCACAGCTGGGGGTCACTTTCAGAATCACCAAGGTGTGTCACAATTCCAGACTGGCCAGGAAATTCGGAGAGCACTGGGGCTTCTGGAGCTGCTGCTGCTCTCCAAGCCCTATGAGCATCACCCAGAGGCTTGCAGCACAGGTGTGTAGGCAGCTGGATACAGTGAGCTGGACATCTGGACTTGTGCTTTATGGCACTTGGCTTTGTCATGCCCCATCTCCAGCAATCTGGGAGCCTGGAGATATTTTCCCACCCTTGGAACTATTGCCAGTGCCAGGGGATAAAGCCAGTCCAGTGGGGGGTGTTGTAGGGGCAGGTTCTGGCGAGGATGGGGGAGAGGGCTGTGCAGGCACAGGGAGCCAGCCTGTGTCCCAGGGCTGTGTGAGGGCTCTCAGTGTGAACCACTGGGGCTGGTGAGGATAGAAACGGGAAGATTTGGAAAAGCTGGTTTGAGTGGGGAAACTGAGGCACGCTTCACCCAGGAGCACAGTGTGGGAGCAGGGCCAAACCCAGCTGCATAAATATAGTGCAAGGAGCAGTTTTCTAGGGACTGGGAGATGAAACAAATTATTTGGTTGTTGTGATGTTCTGCTCCTCAGGCTGTGCAGGAAGGTGACGAGAGGGGTGAGGCTGGGAAGTGCTGTGCTCTGCCCTGGCTCCTCCCTGTTCTCTCTCCCCCGTAGGCAACAGCCCCTAATAACAACCTCTCTCCCCAGTCCAGGTCTTCCCAAGTCCCTGAACTGGCCTCAGGGGTCACCCACAGGGACAGGCTCTTGCTTGGCCTCTGCTTTGGGGCTGCAAAAACGAGGGAAGACTGACCTTTGAAGAGCTGGCACCCCATGTAGCACCACCCTGCCCTCTGCTCCACAACCTCCCCTCGTTGCAAGCGTCTTTGGGGGCTCCTTGCACTGGAAGGGGACACGGTGGGTGTAGAAAAGGCAGGGAGCAGGTGGACCAGGCAGCAGCGGTTCTCCCTGGATCGCTGTCCAGAAGGCCCCATCTAGTGGTACAGTTTGTGATGAACTAATGCTGTGCCGTGGGGAGTAAAACACGACAGGTTGCTGCATCCCTCTGGGTCCTGCAGGTACACGGTGCCTCTGTAGGGGCCTATTTATTTGGCTGGGTTTTGGCTCATTACACTGAGCAAGGCTCGAAGGGCACGAGGGGTGCCAGCCCCCTTCAGGGGTGCCCTGACCTTGTGTGACCTTGAGATCATCCCCAGCTCTTTGACACAGCCTCCCTGACTGCCAGAGGGGTCGGCGTGGGGCTGCGCCGTGGGATGCTGTGCACTGGCAGAGCCCTGGCAGAAGGTGCCACTGGAGCAGGACTGTGGCTGCTGGCAGCTTGGAAATACTGAACCAGGGGAGGGTCTCATCCCAGAGCTGATGCAAAGGTTACAGAGATGAGAGAACAGGAGGATGGAGTCGGTCACGGGACTTTGCAGGCACAGAAGAACCCTCCCTGTTTTAGAAGGAGAGGGTGGAAAACAGGCTCTAGAAACGGCTCCATTGATTTTTTTTTTTCCCAGTGGCCTGATTCAGTGTCTGCCAATGTAAAGCTCAGCTCGGATTTGATTTGGCTTCTGTAAGGCAAGAAAGAGATGTCATTGATCCAGGGTGCCCTTCTGCATCTTCTTCAGTTTAACTAGTCCTGAAACTAGAGGGACAAGGACTTGTAAAGTGCTGGGAGGGGGGAAGCTACTGGAAAACTCAGGCTGGGTCTGCTGGGACAGGAAGTAGAGAGCTGGGATCTAATGAGAGGAAAGTCCTGGAAGCACTGCAAGTCCACTGGTGCTTTCTCAGATTATTTCAGACATATTCTGTAGATTGACTGGGAACAGATCCTAAAGCATCCACACACAGAAAAAATCTCCCAGGCTTGTTGGGGCAGGTACAGCAGCAGCTGGGAGCAATAGGGCTGCATTCAGCACTGTTTGTACCAGGGCATCTCCACTCATCAATCAAGCTAAAGGTGCTGTGCAGGCATTCCTGGAGAAGATGCAGTTTTCCAATAAATCCTGAGGTTTCAGGCAGGCAGCAAAAAGAAGTCACTGTGTCATCAGTGATATGGATGAGCTGAACTGAGAAGGTTTTGATGGAAACAGTAAGTTTGGGCCTCTCTTAGGGCCCATCATTCACCCCCAGGGGTTGGTCTGTGCTGTGCAAATGTCACAGCAATGTTCCAGTACATTTGCTGCAAAGCTCACAATTGCAGTCAAGAACCAAAATATCTGCCCTTGCTCTGCCACAGGCAGAACTAGATGTGCTTAAACACTAGCAAAAACAGGGGTTCAGGAAGAAAACAAACCAGCTGAGTTATTATCTTTTTTTCCCCTTTTCCTTGCTCCTTCACTAGCAGTTACTCCACAGGACACTATGGAAGTGTGCCCTCAGAACCTGCTCTCAGGCTTTTCCCTCCCACCTGGTGTTCTGGCAACCTGAATTCACTTCTCAGCCCTCAGTTTCAGGGTATATCTTGGACTAGTTTAACCTCCATGATTTCCCCAGTTCCTCCTCTCTCCCTGCACACAGCAGGTCTGTGGCACATTATGCTGCTCCACAGCTGGAAACGTGCTCTTCTAACGCTGTTGATCTGTACTGGGTTTATGTAACTCCAGTCCAGACACTTCCCAGGGTTCTGCACACTTCATTAAAAGAGCAGCACAGCAGAAACTGCCCCAAGGTGACCCTGACCAGGCTGCCACTGCACATTTCTGCAGAAGGGCCTTGCTCTGCCCCTTCATTAGGCTCCAGATGCAGAGAGGAGTGGGGACAAC
This sequence comes from Promerops cafer, assembly GCA_013398275.1. NCBI lineage: Eukaryota > Metazoa > Chordata > Aves > Passeriformes > Nectariniidae > Promerops > Promerops cafer. The sequence continues at coordinate 234,106 of VZSE01006237.1, forward strand.
CAATACCAGGCTTAAATAACCTTAATTTTTGTGCACGTGGAAGAGCTGTGCCTCAGCTTCACACACACGGACTGTGGATCAATGCTCGCCAAGAGGCAGGGAAACAACCCTGTGTCTAGCAACAATTCCCATGGTGTTAAAGAGGGCACAGAACCAAAACATGAATAAAAACAGGAGCAGATACCCTCTGCTGAAGCAAAAACACCCTTCAAAAAATAGCAGCAGCAAAGATAGCTGGTACTAAATATTTATGTTTAAAAGCAAAGTACATATGATACCAGATTTTCTGCAGGGAGAAAGAAGGGAAAGTGGAGAAAACCCAAAGTGTGTGTGGGTATTGCAGGATAGAGCTGAAGAGGGAGGTGACACGAGAAAATGTAGAAATCAGTTACACCTAATTTGAGTAAGAGCAAATACTGCATGCTAAATATACGCATGAAACTTAAGAGCAAAATTAGTTTTAGTTGTATTCTTATGTTTTTTGATTTGTTTGGATTTTAAATCTCAGCTTCCTGGACTCGTAAATTTTAGGGATGGTGAGAAGAAAATCTACAGTGATTATCATCTAGAATGTCTGAGCCTTCTCCAGCACAGAATACAAGGCCAACTGTCCACATCTGCTTTTCATCTATTTTTACACAACTGCTTGTGACTCCTTGGCTTGCTGACCACTCATTTTTCAGCATGTGAGTAAAAATTAAAGTACTTTACTCAGACATGGTTGTTGAGCATGTACAGCTGACACTGAAACCAGAGTTCTGTTAGGTTTTTTTTTAACAAAAAAGGTCTTGAGGGAAGATGAATATGTGTCAAATTATTCAGACTTTAAGTTGCTGGGTTTTGACAAACATTTATTAATGCAAGTCTCGGCAACAGAATTTTTTATTGCAGTATTTTCAACCAGCAGGAATGTCATAGCTCTACAGCACAAAGCCAGGATGATACACACATCTTGTTCACTCCCTTTCCACACCACTCTGTGGACCAGATGTGCTCAGAAACATCCTGTATAGATGGTTCCACCCTCTCCACTTCTGAGACCGCACAGCCCAAAAAACCTGGTAGCCTGCTTCACTCCCCCCTAAATTATTCCATCTGTAAAGCACAAATAACAAAATATATTTTTACTTCTAAGAGCTTCACTTATCTGCAGAAAAATAGAACTGCTTAAGAGTGAGCAAGTTAGATTAAGGAAGGGTCCAAGTACACACCCGCACATTCTGGACCTCCCAAAAAATTTGTAAGGAAGAAGCATTCACAACCTGATTCAACTAAAAGAGGAGCCAGCTAGTGTTCAAGGAAAGGAGATATATCCTATCCAAAATGCTGAATGCCTTCTCATCCTTCTCTCTAGAGCAGGATAAGGAGGATGGAGCTGCAGCTGCGAAACTTTTCTCTAAGTATGGAGATACATTAAGAATGAACATTCCAAACACATCAAAATATCAGAAAAAAAACTAAAAGTTTTTTTGGTTTTGTTTGGTTTTTTTCCAAAACATAGTGAAAATAGCATATAGAACTTCATTATCCACAGCACAAACCAAAAACCAGAGCTCATTTGATCTAGAGTGCTTTTGTTAAGGTATGCAGAGACTTTAGTGCATTCTTTTTAGAACTAAGCTCAGAAACTATATTTAATTTTTCATTTTATTAGAAAACTAAACTGTATGAGGCAAAGAAACATTTAATCAAACACACAACAGTGAAAACATGGCACTGACAAGGCAATTAGCCCAACCATTGTATCAAACTCTGCTTCAGGATTCTCTACTGCTTACAGTCAAGTATACATCATCTCCGCCATGTGAGACATTTTCTTGGGAATATATAAGTAGTATTCCATGTATCCCGAAAGATCTTCAATAGTCACATCATCCACAAAGGCTCGAGCTTGCTCAGAACAAGACCTGGGAGAGCTTGCTGAGGCTGTCCCAGAGGGAGATCTGTTCTGGAGGGAGTGGGCATGGACTCCCAGGACGGCCTTCTCGCACTCGGACAGGACGCTGCGCAGGCCGGAGAAGGAGTACACCTCCATGCTGCGCCACTGCCTGCACTGGCACTTCCTGTCCGTACAAGGGCACTGCCTGCCCTTGCTAAGCATGGATAAGGACTGGAAATCTGAGGTTTGCTTAGAACACAAGCTGTTCTCAAAGGATGAGGAGAGAGCAGGGCAATTCTCCCCCCGCTTCTGCAAAGGCTCTTCGGCGGTGAAAGCTTCCAACGGTTCAGTTCTGTCGTTACTGGCCTCAAGGTGAGAATCCTGCCCGTCCTTCGTACCATGCTCTGCTGGGACAAAAACATCTGAGCTGATGACACCCTTCGAAGTGTCTGCCTGGGGTTTGTGTTTCAGCTGGTTGTTGGCTTTCATGTTGCAATAGGTGAACTTGGGAGGGTGCAGGACCGGAGACTTGGAGCGCCGGCGCCGCGGGACCCTTGCTGATCCTCGGGAAGGCTTTCTCACACACCTGCAGGGTTCAACAAGGTGAGCAAATGGTAACTCCAGAATCTACACTACAGCTCAGTGAGCCCTAAAATGTGATTAAAAACATTTTACAGGATTATTTTTCTGCTTGGAAATACCGGATGACTGGACACTTACAATCTCTGACAGAAACCGTGGAGGACTCTGAAGAAATTCGGGTTCCCCCAAAGGAAAGATACATACAAGGAACCCTTATTCAAGGTGCTTCCCCCCAAGTCTTCTTATTCAAGGTGCTTCCCCCCAAGTCTTCTGCCTTAAGCAAATGATACTCTGTCATCCCAAATTGAACTGTAGTGCAGAACCTGCATCAGTTGGAGCTGCTGGCAGAGTCACACTGAATATCCAAGTACTTCAAAAGCAATAAAAGAACCCGAGAGTGAGGTGAGAGGGGGTTGCAAAGGTTTAATACTTGCAGTAAAGTACTACTGATGAAATCAACAGGAAAGAATGTTTTGGGAACCCTGTCTAAGAGAAGATGCAATATTGTTTTTAAAGACTTTGATGAAATCAAAGAACAACACATCAGTTATGGAAACATTTCATGACAGAAAGGAAAGATATCTTGAAGCAACCAATTAACAACAACTCGCACTGAAAGCAGCCTGCAACTGTTCAATGTGTCATGTTTTACCCATGCCACGCTTCCTTGGAGCTGACAGTCTGCTGCTTGGCTCCATCCATGGCTGCTCTTGCCGTTGTTCTGAGAATCGTCCCGTCGCCCACGGACAGAGCTGCAATACATCTGGGTAAAAAGGGAAATGCCACATCACAGAAATGCCTGAACATATGGCTCCAGAGGCCCACATTCTGTCTATGTGCTTTGGATGCTCAGCTAAGCCCATCAAATTTGCTGCACTGACTCCCTCTGTAGTCAGTGGGTAGAAACAGGGCCCTTACAGAGATTTATCCGACCCCTCTTACTATACTGGCCTCAACAAGTGCCTAAAGGTAGGTGAGATGAAATGAAAGGCAGCCAAAATGCCCAGAGGTTGATGTCATGCCCTATTTGTACAAAAATGACACATTAAAGAAATGTAAACTCAGGTTCTAAACGTTCTTGTCAGACAATAGTCATTAAAGATAGTCTCCTACTCCTCTGAAATGCAAAGTCAGGCACCTGGAGCAGCAGGCTGAGGGGGAGTCAGTGGAGAAGTGGATAAGGTACAACAGGCAAGGACAGATTACTGATTTATTTAGTTCTCATTAAATTTTTGAGATAAGCATGGAATGAAAAAAGCATCTGATCCTGGAGGTCTAGATGACAAACATAAATGCCTCAGCACATGAATCTGTATTTACAGTTATGATGGCTGCAGGTGTGATTTGGAACACAGGAAATTGTAAGAAATGAGGCTGAAATCCTAGCAAAGAGCCCAAATACTCTGCCCAAAGTTGATCTCAACGGATTAGTCAGAAGATTTGAGCTGTTCACAACACATGCCTGCAAAACAAGATCTTTTTATGCCTAAAATGTCATCAGGAATCAACCAGAAGCCCACACAGTCTGCCAGTGGTACTACATCAAAAGTGTTATGATTAATAACCATAGTTCCTTGATAGAGAACAGCTATTTTTTCCACATTGCTCAGAAAACCTCCTGAAGTAGAGGGAACAAGTAGCAAAGCAAAATAGATTTCCACATGCAGAGGAAGTCCTGAATTCACAGTGTTGATGGCTGTGGGGATGAATTCACAAGGTAACACTGTCAACACAACTTCCCCTTGTGTTTGTAAATTCCCAAAAGACTTCAAGTGAACTGTCTCAGAGTGTTAGACTGCATAATTTTATCAGTTTTTACACTACATATTATCAGCACACCCAGTATCTTACTGAGTAAATTTTTATTGTAAGAATGTCTGCAGACATTCTAGTCCACAAAATCCCCTGAAATCAGAAATGCTCAGAGCTCATATTTAGCCTGAGCCTCCCCAGAGAGACTGGGCTCCCCAGCACACTCTGAGGTGTTGGTGCTGTTGTCCAGACGCCTTCCAAGCAAAATTTTGTGCACTAAATAAAGGCTTATATTGTGGCTGCAGACACCAGTGTTTTCAGGAACAGACAAACAAATTCTGTATCACACCAGGTGACTGCAGCTACGACAGTTAAAAGTTGGTTCACTGCTTTAGGTGACTCTTTTCATGTTTCCATGCAGTCACTGTGTGATTTCAGTTGGATGTTAGTCAAAATTACTCTGTAATAAAGTACTGCTTTGCATATAATAATGTTATAATGACTGTATTTCATCTGAAGTGATGCAGTTCAGAGAGAGCAAAGTACCTCGGAGAGCAAAGAACCTTTCACCAAATGACTTTTTCTTTTTGAAATGTAAAATAATAGCAAAAAAATACAAATATGTAATAAAAACCTGACAAATTACATTGCCTTTTTTGTTGCTCACTTACCCTGCTGCATCCACTCTCAGCTTTTTGAATGCTGTTTGTAGACTCTCCTCTTCTTCATCTTTAGCTTCCAAGTCCATCGATGTGCTCTCAGTGGGGAACAAACCGTGCCATATAGAATAAACTGAAAGACAGAAATTGGGATTTGATACTGAGATCTGAACACAGATGGTCTGTACAAAACTGACTGACACCGTGATGGGTGCTTGTTCTTCCCTGGGCAATGTCACTGCCTTACGACCAGACCTGCCCTGGGCTTTCCACTGTGAACTCCAAAGCCTGAGTTTTTCAGAACAAGCACAGCCCATGTCAAAAACATCAAAGTGTCCTTTTACCAGCGGGTGAATACAGATCCTGGCGACCTGTGTAACTGTGAGCTGTGAGCATGGCACCTGCCGCCAAGCTTCAGAAAGGTTTCAGGAGTCACAGGATGGTTTGGGTTGGCAGGGATCCCAGGAGGTCCCGCTCCCTTGCTCAGGCAGGGCCGCTCCACGCTGGTTTCCCAGGACCACGTCCAGGTAGCCTTTGAATAACCCCAAGGAAGAAGACTCCAGAGCCTCCCTGGACTGCGTGTGCTCAGCCACCCTCAGAGAACAGCGTTTCCTTATGCTCCGACGGCGTTTCGGTGTGTGCCCATGGTCTCTGGTCCGGCCCCCAGGCACCAGGGAGCAAAGCCAGACTCTCCTCTCCGTGCCCACCCTTCAGGCATTTCACGCCTTGCTCCGATCCCTCCCGAGCCTTTTCTCCCCGGCAGCAGAGCGGGGGCGGCCGGGCACTGCCCGGCGTGACAGCCCCGCTGGCACGGGCGCGGGGCCGGGACCAGCGCCAGGCCTGAGCCAGGCCCGCGCTGCCCGTGC
>VZSE01006237.1:240128-275726 GCA_013398275.1 Promerops cafer
TGAGGGCGGAGGGCGCTGGGGGAGCCTCGCCGGGGCGCGGGGCGGTGCCGAGTCACGGCCGAGCCCCCGAGCTGGGCCGCGGGGCAGCGGCGGGGGCTGCTGGGGCTCCCCGGGCTGCGGGCGGGAAGAGCTGGGGAGGGAACTCCGAGCGGTTAAAAATATAGAATCAAAAACATAAAAGTTCTTGTCCCGCGGCCCGTGCGCTGCCCCCTGTGGCCCGGAACGGCCGGGTTGTGACCATCCCTTCACGTGCCCGTCGTTAGCCCGCGGGGGATGGAGGTGCCCGTGCCTTGTCCCGCCGTCACCGCGGGAGCGGTGCCGGGTGACCGGCGCCGCGCTCAGCCGGGCTTGTAGTGCGGTGATACTGGGAAATAGCCGAAAATAAAATGGAAAAGGAAAGGTGTGTATTTTCTTGGGAGGTAAAACCCATAAGTGTCAGTGTGTCCTTTGACACGGTAAACTTTAGCTGGTTTTCACAGTAAGTGATTTTTTTTTTCTTTTACGTGTGTGCTCGTTGGCTCGTGCATCTAAAATGCTTAAGTTTATACTTTATCACCCGGTGAGACTTTTATCTAAATAAATTCCACATTGTTTTGGGGGTTTGCAGTGTTGGTGGTGAAGGGCAGCGTGATAAAATATCCAGGCTAAAAACTGATACTGTTTTGAGTAATGTACAGCGATTTTAAAACTTTTTACTTTCATCTTCCTGCTAAGGCTGTGTAATACGGGAATTTGCTGTTTTAAAAAACCCAAAAACTTATGTAGCCTGAATTTTTTTTTTTTTTTCATTTCAAAGAATCATCTGAGGATGACTTGGGGGCCAAGGAATAAAAGTGAGGTAGAGACCATCTGTTTCACCAGAGCAGTAATATTTGGCTAAGAGAAAATATGAAATAGTAACTTGCTCAGATGAGCATCATGTTGTCAGTGTTTAAGCTTCTTCCTCTCCTGTTTACTCCCTGTCTGACTCATTGGACACCACGTGCCTTGGAATTGTTATGATACATTATCCTTCTGTGTGTGTCATAATGGCTGTGTGCAATGCAGGGTGCCCAGGTGAAATCACAGCACGCTGAGCAGCCAGCGCAGCAGTGGGGAGAGCTGGCTCCAACTGCAGCGAGAGGGCGAGGGAGCAGAGATTACCCCGTCCCTCTGCATAAGTAACTGAGCTGCAGAGCTTCAGACAAAAAAGGTCTCAGTGAAGAGAGAGTTCTTTTCCTTGCTACAAAAAAAAAACCTTGTGCCGAGCTTTGCGCTTCCCTTTGCTGAAGTTCCTGAGGTTCCTGTTGAAGGTCTGACTGGTGTTTCAGCCATTCATCCCAGTTTGGTGGCGTGGTGAGGGTACCCTGCCACATCATCCAGATCATTAATGAAGGTGTTAAACAGCACTGGACAGTCCTGACCCTGGGATACACCACTATGGCCTGACCTCTAGCAAACCCAAAGAGCATCAAATTTAGAAAGATTTGAGGTCCTTTGTAGCTAGATTAAATGATGGCCAGGGTAGATTAAAAAAAAAATACATTAGCCAATTTTTATAATTTTTTGGTTTTTTATTTAAAGCAAGGCTTTCTGATTGCTTTTTCTATTTGTTTGCATTTGTACTTGTTCACAAGCTGATACTGGTAAATTTTAACAACTATTTGTAAACATAATACCATGTTCTGATAGGACTGTATGACTCTTGCTGGGACCTAGACATAAGGTCAAAAAGTTTTGTTTGGCTTAAAACTTTTATCTTGATTTAATAAAAATCTCTTGGTTTGGGTTTTTTGAAAGTGTATGTGTAACACTGAGTCCCAAATTTGGAAAGAAGAGTTGTAGAAGGTTGACTGTTTCTAATAGTGTTCCTTCTCACTTTCACCTCGTCTTTAATTATTCTGGTAGCACTGCAAGACAAGTGGAAGAGTCTGGCTGGGCTGTAATTTATGTGCAAGATGCTGTTGACACTAAATTTGACTTTGAGTTATTAATTCACCTACAGTTGTACAAGAGACTGTTTCATTCTTAAGTATCGTAAATCTTCTTCTGAGTCAGCTTTCAAAAATGTTCTACTAGAATGACCTCAGCTCTGTGTGCTCAGTGTGCTATTTTGAGTTTATTTTCATGTATTATGGTGCTGCTGGGCAACTAATGTTTTTAACAAGGTTTTGGCCCTTTTGTGTCTTTTTTCTGCTTGTAGCAGTACATGGTAATTCCATCATCTCCTGGCCATCCCAATGATGAAATCAGAAGCTAAGGATGGAGAAGAAGAAAGCCTGCAGACAGCATTCAAGAAGCTGAGAGTTGACACAGCTGGGTGAGTAACACCACAGGGAGGCACAGACTTAACATCTCACAAGTGGACTCAAAGGGAACACCCTTGCTGTGAAATTTGAGGGAATGAGGTAATTGCAAAAGGTTAGGCACAGAAAGCTTTCATTGTAGTTAAACTGACTGAAATAAATTCACTACTTGCAGACTGCACTTGTTAAGGAATTGTAAATTGTTTGATTGCTGTCAGCCTGCAGCAGGTTTGAAAGAAAGCTCACAAAGAAAGCTCATCATGATCAGCTGACAATGTGCCTGAAATTAATTTTGGCATGAATCTGGCTGCCAGAGATTACCAGTACTAGAGTCCACAGGACTAGAACTCTGCTGTTGAAATTAGCATATTGCCATGGTTCTGAAGGCCTGTCATGACAATAAAATCACATCTTGTCCCAGGAGAGAAACTTTCTTTCCATGTCTGTAAGGGAGAGCATTAGATTCAGTGCATGGTTCCCACACAAACTATTTTCATTGCTGTCACAAAATTTCTATTTATAACCCAAATCACTAAATGGGAAAGAATGCTTTTTGTGTTGTCTTGGTTTGTGGAGATCTGACACATGGCACTTACCTTCACTGTCCCAGGTGGCAGAACACATGAAATTAAATAAAGGAATAAATATAATATATATTAACTATAAATATAATATAATAATATAAATATAATAAATATTAAATAAAGGAATAAATATAATTTTCTTTTTCTGCTGACAAATCTGCAGCATTGCCTATTACCTGTAGAATCTGGGGTCCCATAAGCTGTTGTCAGTGATGCAATTACACTGTCACTGAAATGAAAGTGAAAGGGTAGGTAAGGCAGCATCAAGGTGGTAACTAGAATTACCACAGAGCTGAGATTGAGAGTAGATAGGCTTCTAAAGTTATTTTTGTTTAAGTAATTAAACTCATTAGTAATGAATTACTTCTCATTTCTTCAGTATCTCTAGTACCATCCTCCAGTTGAGTATATTTGATTACTTTGGAGTTTTTACTGGTGGCTTTTGATCTTGTGTTCTGTATTCATTGTCCTTTAAATGGAAATTAGTTTCATTAATAGTTTGGATTCTCTTAACCCCATCCTAGATCAGTGTGTGGGGACTTATTTTCACTTTTCAGGGAATCCATCCTGTTTACAAACTAATTTAGCACAGGATTTGCAAAATAATTTTCTTGAGACTTCCAATGTAATATGTGAAGTCACATCTTGAAAGAATTGTTCTTGGGTTATCGCGAGTCCTTCAAAATGGGAGTGTGGAATGAATTCATAGCACCAGAAAATTTAGTAAATCTACTTAAGGCCCCTGCCTTGAATAGAAGCTGAAGGTCTGACACAACTCTGTGGCTCAAATGATTCAACTTGCAGGACTATGAAGAGTTCTAGCTTATGCTGTCAGGCTATGTTAGACAGAGGCTTAAGTGTTCTTCAGCTAAACAAAGTCTATTTATGTCCAAAGAACATTTATTTTTAGGAAAGAATGGCTTATTTGTCTCTGGAAAAAGAGACGTGGTTCCTCAGTGATGGTGTTTCTGCCCTGCCCTCTCCTGGGAAGCTGAAATTTGGCCATTGTGCGTGTTTGTCACTGACGCGTGGGGCTGGCTCTGCAGCGGAGCTGTGAATGGCATCTCTTGGTCAAAGGGTCTCTTACACAAACCTTGGAGACAGGAGCGTGTCAACACTCATCCTTCTGATTGGGGTCTTTGTGGGCAGGTCTTTTAAGACGTATTCTAAATGATTTGGAGCACTATTTTCTGGGAAAGAAGATGCACAAGGGTTTATTTTTGTAATCGTAATGCTAACCAGTGTAGGCTGTTAACTCTTGATTCTGTCTCTCGCAGATGTACCACTTCTCTCTCTGTGGGTGATGGGACAAGTCCCAGAGCAGTAGTTAGAACAGTGGCAGATGAAACCAAACCTAAGAATGTGTGTGCTTCTAAGGAAACCTGGCATGGGTAAGAGAAGCTTGGGATTATCAGACTACTTCAAATGATACCGCATTGAAAAGGAATATTAAGTAGACAGTTTCTAGTTGTTGCCCCTCTAAACAAGGGACCTGAATTGTCTTTACTAAAGAACTTTTTAAGATACTCATGCCACCTTTTTCTTTTCATATATTACTGCTGTTCTTTACAGTTACGTGAAGTGAAAGGAAATGCTGGTCACCTAGAGGTGGCTAAACATTGTAGATATTTCTCAATGCAAATGTGAGCTGCTGATTTTGAATCAGACAGTCATGAATGCATCTCTTTCAGTCATTGTTTGACGCTGCAGAAGCTGTCATTGTGCCTAGGGAACTAGATTAAAATAAAGAATTGGTTTCTAGAGTATCTCTAGATCTCTAGAGAACTTCATGCTCATCTGAAACAGAACCATCCTTTGCCCTTGATTCATTGGTTTTGTGCTCTTTTCTTGTGTTTTGTCCTTCTTGTAGAGATTATTTTGTCATGTCTCACTTGCTTTACTCATTTTCTGACCTTTAAAGCCCACTGTCTGAGATGCATTTCTGTGGTGTTCCTTTTATATTGTATACAACTGCTTGTCTAGAACAAAATCAAATTCCAAGACAGCAGACTACCCTCCAAATACTCCAAATCTAAAGCTCATGCATGCAATATAAATGCAGGAGAGATTTTGCCCAATGTTACTTATAACCCAGCAATAAGTATTTTAGTGAATCTTCATTCCCTTTGTGTCTTTCCCTGGCAGGTCTGTGAAGAAACCCTCGAGAGGAGTTGTGAGAACCCAGCGTCGCAGGCGTTCCAAGTCTCCAATTCTTCATCCTCCAAAGTTTATCCATTGCAGCACAAAATCACATTCCCCATGCAGCCAGCTGGTGCAGAAGAGCCAGGCTGATGCCCAGGAGGACAGCAGTGGGTTTGGGATGCCAGTCCCAAAGGAAGCTTGTGCACACGAACACTGCAGCGTCTCTCCAGACGTTGGCCAGAAGGGAGCTGATGAGTCTTTGGGAGTTTCTGTTGCACAGTTGACATCGGAGAACACACAGGAGAACTCTCCAGCTGCAGCTTCTCCAGTATCCAAAACAAGCCTAAAGACTACAGAGCTTTCTGACTTCCAGTCTGTGTCCAAGCTGAACAGGAGTGAGCCGTGTGCATGTGCAGATAAAGCCTGTCAGTGCAAACTGTGGCAAGATATGGAAGTGTACAAATTCTCTGGCTTGCAGAGCACCCTCCCGCTGGCACCTGACAGAACGGTTTCTGAGGATCACTCCCAGCCTTTGCCATCAAGAACTCCCTCAAGTTCTCCACGCTCCTGCTCTGAGCAAGCCAGGGCCTTTGTGGATGATGTGACAATTGAAGATCTCTCGGGATACATGGAGTACTACTTGTATATTCCAAAGAAAATGTCTCACATGGCAGAAATGATGTACACCTGACAGCACAAGCACTAAAACCAGAAGGGTGGCTGGTTTAAATCTGCCCTCAGGCACATCATGTGAATATGCAACCCACTCCCTGCTCACTGTGCTTGCAATAAAAACACTTCTTTGCATCTCAGCTGATGTTGATTATTTAAGCTGGACAAATAGTTTAGTTCCAGCATTATAATTTAAGCTTGGAATAGATAATGTTGTAAATGAACCTAGAGCATACCTGCCTGTACTTAAGAGACCCAAAACTTAATTCTACTTTGTTTCCAAAATCCTCTTTTTGCTTTGTTGGAGAGGAGTCCCTAGATTGCTTGGTGATTAGAGCTCTTCTTGCGAGACACATGGTGTCATTCAGCTCCTTTGAAATCAATTTGACCTCAGGTTGTAAGACTCAGACTTGTGGTTTTGGATGCTTGTGCCTCTGATTTTATTTCAGAAAGGAGTGTAACCATCTCCTATCCTCCCCTAGGTACTGTTACTGGAAAAGTGAAAAGCAAACCTTTCTTTGAATTTCCAGTGTGCCTTAGAGACTTGTCTGCAAGAGAAACACCCTGCATTTTTCAGGGGAATTGCTGCTGTGGTTAACCAAAGGAAAAGTGAGGGCATGGGCTCTGCTCACTGTATTTGTTATGGTGACCAAACCAGAATTTGCTCCTTTCAGTGCTCTTAATTCATATACTGTCTGTCAGTTTTGGGGTTTGTTTAGCTTCTTTTTTAGCCCGTTCTACAGGACCAAGTATTACCCTTCCTTCAGGCATTAAAACCTGTAGACTGGAGTGAACAGTTGTCAGTTGTAGGGAAATCTTGAGCACTGTCTCCACTCCAGTCTTGCTAAACCATCATCACTTTAGCTGCCCTGTCCAGCTTTGCATTCTCCTGGAATTTACTGCTTCAGAAGCAAGCAGCTCTCCATACAGTGTGCATCAGCACAGTGCCTCTTTTATGAGTGTCTAGCAAAGGAGCATCCCATCAAATAATGTAATTTGTTGAGGGTGAGAAAAGTTGTGTTTGGTTTGTCTTTACTGTTTGCGGTACGTCAACTTTCTGACGTGTAAGATGTGGAGAGGGAATGGAGACAAACATTTTCCTGCAAAGTCACTTGGTGTTACTCTTGGGGGTTTTTTTCCAATTTCTGTGGCAGCACCTGGTGTCTTAGAACAAGTGGCCATGTAAGTTTACCTGTTTTGCCAGTTCTGAAGTGTCACCTACACCATGCACAATGTACCTGGGTCCCACATCTCTTTCCATGCTCTGCAATAGCTGCATTTCTGCCACCTGTGTTCTGAATTCAAGGCAATTTTTTGGTAACTGTTCTCTACAAAAATGGGCTACAAAGTGCAGAATGACTTTATTTCTCACATAATTACTCTTAACTGTTCTCAAATGCAAATTCCAACCACAGCACCATCGTGGGGCTGAAAGTGCCTTTCAAGACTGCACTGCTTTTACCATTTAATTCATTAGTGACCACAGACCTGTTCTGCAGGGTTTAGGATTGCACTGTGCACTGCTCAGTACTGTGTTAAAGTGGATTGAAATCCAGAAGATGTAAAAATAGTAGAAAAATGTGAGCTGGAGCTGGCTGAGAAGGGACACGAGCAGTGCCACTAGAGGTCAGCCCCAGGCTGGGGCTGGCTGCTGCAGCAGGCTCAGTCTACAGGGAGAATGGGAATTTTTCTGCCAAAACGAAGAAATAAGAGCAGCTCTTATTTCTTTGGTGCCTCTTATTTCTGTGTGGTGCCTTTGTGCACACAGACTGTCAGTGCTTTCTGAAGTTTGTGTGGGTTTGTTGCTGGTCAACAAAAGCTCTTTAAATGCCAAAATCTGCATAAGTTATTAATGTTTAAACAAAGTGTGCAATCAGTTCACAACTGTGCTGTGTAATTAGGAAAAGTTGCTAAGTAAATAATTACATAGCCCTGAACTTGGCATCCTCTTGGGACAGTTACGACATCTTTGGGCTTGTAAGTGCTGGAACACCATGGAATAGAAGACCAGGAGTTGCTGCAACCGCTGCCTTAACGCTTTCTCTTCTGTTACCACAAGTTGTTTTCAGATGTTTTGGTCTTCGTAGAAACCATAGAGCAAAACCTTCTGGTTTTGCTTTGAGAAAATGTGAATTTATGGCCCTTAATCATGCAGCAAGAACCTTGAAAACTTGCCTAAGTAGTCTAAAACCTTAGTTTAAAACAACAAAAAAAATGTAACTTGAGCCAATTTCAAAATCTGACTTTTTTTTTTTTAAGAAGTATTTAGAGGGCTGGTTCTGCCAAGTGGCACTTCTGAGTCATGTTGGAGTCTGTTACCAAAGAGCTCATTCCTTCCTGTGGCTGAATAAAAGTGAAGCCCTTTGTAATTAACTTTCTAACTTGGTCCTTCTCACCTGTGCCTGCAGGTGTTCTGTGTTTATGTTCTGTCCATACACAGAGCTTCTCGTGCAGTTCTGTATTGTGTGGTTCCTCTGTACCTTTTCTTCCCAGAAGTGCCAGTGAGGAGGTTGAAAGTTGAAAAACTGAGTCCAACCCCACCACTGTCTGTGGCAGCTTTGCCCCAGAGTTCAGTGGGGTTTTGGGATCTCCTCTGGAAGGGCTGATAACACCCCACAGCTCCTGCAGCTTCTCAGCGTGGTGGTCAGTAAGGGAGGGTCATTTCTCCATGGTCTTACTGGGAGAGATTCTTTAGGAGTGGGATGGGTGTGTTGGAAGAAGAGAGGGCTTGGATTAGCCTGTTACCTGGCCTTTCAGTCCTTGTCCTCTGCCATCTGTATTTGATGACATTCTTACACACAAGGTGTCCTGTCACTGTGTGTCTGCAACTGTCTATGATCTTTTCCATACACAGACTGAATTATGCTGCTGGCTGTTAAACAGAAGGAAAATTGGGAAGTTTGTTGGTTGGGAGAGAGGGCTAAATGACTACTACTGAATTTATTTCATTACGCTAAAGCAGCTCTGGAAGGTCACTTTCGGAAGTAGCAGAGGGGCTGAGTGAGCTGCTCGCTGCACTCGGGTGACGGCTGTGCTCTAACTCCTTGTTCTACCTCTGCCCAGTTACACACGGTGGGAGTGACCTGGCCCCGGGCGCTCCGTCCCCGCATCCCGCGGGGCTCCGGCGGAGCGGGACAGCGGCTGCCGGCCCGGGGGAGCGGCGGCCCCTTCCCAGGCTCTATTTTAAGCAGACATTTACTTTCCCAGCCTCTTCTCCGCCTGGATCCCTGCCCGGGGCGGGGGACGACGGGGGGGGTGGGATGTGTCTCTCCCCTCCTTCATAAGAGGGCCCCGAGGCGGGGGCCGGGCTCCAGGGGGGTTATTTTTGGGAGCAGCTCCTGGGATCCGATGGCCTTGTTAGGGCAGCACTGACCTTTCTCCCGGCGGGGGAGGAGAGCGGGACGGGGCGGGCGGCGGCGGCCGGGCGGGGGAGAGCGGCCGGCTCGGGACCCCCATCCCTCCCTGTGCCGCGGGGATCGGGACCCCCATCCCTCCCTCTGCCGCGGGGATCGGGACCCCCATCCCTCCCTCTGCCGCGGGGGCGGCTCCCCGGGCGGCCCATGCCCGTGCCCGCGGGGCAGGTACCGGCGCTGAGCGGCTGCCCCTCCGGGGGGGCTGGAGCTCGGCCCGCCCTTCTCCCCTCCCTCTCGTCCAATTTCTCTCTCCTCCCGTGCCCCAGCCCCTCGGCCGGGCCAGGCGAGGCAGGAGCGGCCGCTCTCGGCGCCCCGCCCGTTCCCCCCGGGGATGCGGGAGCCCCGGAGCGCTGCCCCTGGGAGCGCTGCCCGGCTGAGGGGCACCGGAGGGCACCATGAGCGGCGGCAGGTTTGATTTCGATGATGGAGGCGCCTACTGCGGGGGCTGGGAGGGGGGCAAAGCCCACGGGCACGGCATCTGCACCGGCCCCAAGGGCCAGGGCGAGTACTCGGGCTCCTGGAACTACGGCTTCGAGGTGGTGGGCATATACACGTGGCCCAGTGGCAACACCTACGAAGGCTACTGGTCCCAAGGCAAGAGGCACGGCCTGGGAATCGAGACCAAAGGACGGTGGGTTTACAGAGGCGAGTGGACCCATGGCTTCAAGGGACGGTACGGCGCGAGGCAGAGCATGAGCAGCGGAGCCAAGTACGAGGGCACATGGAACAACGGCCTGCAGGATGGCTACGGCACCGAGACCTACGCTGACGGAGGTAAGGGTGGCTCCGGAGGGAATGGGAGGGGGATGAGCAGCGTCACACCCAGCCTGTGACAACAGAGGTTGCGTGTTGTCTCTGCTGAAGGGCTGACCTGGTCCTACACCAGTGAGATCTAGACAGGCACAGTGTTCTACAATGAGCCGTTGGGGTGCTTCAGTCAAGAAGGGGAGCCCGGGCTGCAACCATCTCATCAATGTGTGCGTGCCCTGATTTTCCCGGCTGGGCGCAGCACGCGCGGCTCACAGTCTGTGGACGTGAGGGAGGAGCAGCAGGAGCATTGCCCCAAGCTGCCCTTAAGTGTCTGTTTTGGCAGTTAACACCAACCAACTTGATTTTGTGTAGTCTTTGACTCCTGGTTCCACAGGAACTGGTTGTTGCAGCTTCTGGCTGAACCAACCCAGAAATTCCCAGCTGGTGCCCAGCCACAGCGAGCCGTGCGCTCGCTCACCAGGCAGCAAGTTGAGAATGCTCTCGTGTCGGATATAAGCCACCCACAGCATCCCAGCACGTTTCCCCTGTGCATCAAACACTGCCTGCGTGCCTCTGACGGGCTGCCTGCTCATCTGCTTTCCAAAGAGTTTTGATTGAGTCTGTCTGAGCTGTTTAGAATATGTAGCCACACGCCCTTCCCCAAAATAAATCCCTTTGGTTATTTGGAAGGTTTCAACCTCCGCTACTATACAACTGCACCACGTAGTTAGATATTTGTTGTGCTCTGTAAATGCTTGGTCTAATTGTGTTCTTGCATTACTGGCAATTCTGGGGTTAGAAACATTGCAAGAATTTCTGTGCAAGTAATTTTGTAGCTCTTCAGCACTGTAATGTTCGGGGCTGCCGCATTTAGGGTAGCTAAATAGAGAGGGTGATTTGAAAGCAATACCCTTCAAAATATGGATCAAAATTGCATCTATATTTATCTAGGACAGGCATTGGAATTAGTTTATAAAGCAAAATAACTATAATATAAATCTTCAGAATGAAAAGCATCACATTTATAGACATTAGAAAAATTGACTAATTCAAGACTGGCTTTCAGGGCTATGCTTTTCATAAATATTTCTCAATGAGTTGTGTGGGTTTGTGGCTGACTTTAAGATTGAGAATACAGTCTTGAAGTTGACCCATTTTCCTTGTCCCCTTGGATGTTGGAGGTACAGACACGAACTGACACATCCCTCCAGCTCCTTAAATATTTTCCCCCCTTTTGTACTGTGGCCATGGAATGGTTTAATGGGTGCAGGTTGCATGCACAGAACCTTCACATGAGGCCATAAGACAAGTAGGTGACATGGAAGGTGTGCTCTGATGAGTAAAGAGCAGCCATCAGGTAACTGTCAGCAACGGCTGCCATTGGGAATTTAATTCTGGAGATGTCAAGGTCTCCTTTGAATTTGCATGGTTGCTTCCTTGCTGCTTCCTAAAATGCAAATCCTTCTAAGGATGAAGGGCTGCTGGAATTCCAGTGTTCTGGGGGAGAATTTTGAGTGGTAAGACTTGACACAGGGGTTTGATTAGATATGGGACTGAAAGCTTGGGACAGAAGAGCGGGAGCGATGAGCCAGTGCTCTCTCCTGTAAGGATACAGAGTCTCCTGCTCCTGTCAGCACAGCGCTCCCCAGGGTGGTGTCCCACGCCCAGGAACGTGCCAGCTGCGTGACCCCTGCTGCCACTTGAGGCTGGCAGTTTAGCCCTGATCCGTGAAGATGTGCCCTGCCAAAACACTGAGCTCAGCCCCTCGAGGCTCACAAGGGTTGTGCTGGGGTGCCCAGTGGCTGCTCCATGTGCTGGGTCATCACACCCTGGCTGATCTGAGCTGCTCACTCAACACATGAGCTTCTCTGATGGCACAGGAACATGGATAAAAGTGCAGTCAAAGCCAGGGATCACCATCCAGCATCACATCTGAAGGACAGGGGTGGACACTGACCTGCAGGACCTTTTCCTGTTTTGTCTCCTCACCTGCACACAGCAACCACCTGCAAGATCCAGATGTGGCCAGACTGCTAATGAGACCTGTTAATGTTTGAATTTGAGGTTGCCAAGATAAACATCTGGAAAGGCTTTGGATATCTGCTGTCCCTCGAGTAGGGGACACGATTCCCAAGCCCCTTGGAAGCCAGCCACTCGAGGAAAAGGGCTCTGGGAATGTGCAGCCCTTGCCAGGTCGTCAGAAACTTTAGGTCATGGTTGGACTGTTTGCAGATTTCAGGGAAATGTAGCTGATTCTGATGTTTTAAAATAGACTTTAACTTTTTATATATACATATATATAGACATACATAAAAAATTACATTTCAAAATACACTTAAAATATACTTACAGGGTTGTCTGTGTTTGAATCTTGTGTCTGGCCAAGATTTAAAAAAAGCCCAAATCTGGAGTGAAGCTTTTTGAAATCGCATATAGATTTTTGGTGTCTAATAAGAACCAGGGTCATGGTACAGTTTAGCCCAGGCACTGTGTGGTTTATTTGCTTTTCTCCCCACTAGCAGAAGCCTATTTTTGTGAAAGCTATGGGAGACTGATGGCTTTAAGGAGCCTTCTGTAACATGGATTGAAATCAGCCAAGGGGTTCAGGGCTCCTGGTGTGGCTGTGCAGATACAGTGACATTCTGATATATTTCTTTGTGTATCCAAGCTGGATATGCTCCTGTGTGCTGCTGTCACCAGGGAAGAGCTCAGAGCCCTTTTGAGGAGCAGAATGCTCTGTCTGAAGCAGATAGTGAGTGGGGCTGTGGAAGGCATAGCATGAAGGAACTCATTGTCCTTCAACATAAGCTATGAGTAAACATGTAGTTATTTGGCTTTGCCCGGTGAATTTTGTCCATGCTGTAAGGAAAGGCCTCATTTTTTGGATACTTTTGTGCAACTGACTGTGAGTCAAAACCCTGAGTCAAGTCTTACTGCAGAAAATAATCTCACTGAATCGTGCTGCATAGCCATGGTCCAGCCCAAAGCCTGTCTTTGCTGTACAAATAACTGCTCATATGTATCTGTACGGGGGCGAAAAAACATCACTTTCTATCAATGCAGCCTAAAACCAACTTATTTTTGATCCTGCAGTTTGTTCTCTAGGGTGCTAAGGAAAACAGTGGTGTCAATTAACCACGAGGAAACAATTAGACCAGTCAGTGATCACAAGACCACAGAAGAGGGGAAAAGAAATGCAGAAGTGCTTTACTGGGGAGATGAAATGGGTGATATGGAGCAGCACAACTCTTCCTTGTGGCAGGGCAAGTGCAGTGGAAAGGGGCCTGGACCAGGAGAGAAGGAGCATCCATGGGATTGTGCCTGGGAAAGGAGGAAAGGGGCCTGGGAGAGCCACGATGGTGCTGGCTGTCATCTGCTGCCTCTGTAGCAAAGCTCCTGCCTGGCTGAGTGTGACCGATGAATTAATACAGTGAATTTTTTTACTCCGTGGTTTTCTTTGCCTTTCTTTTCTAGCAGAGCCCATGAGACAGTACTGCTGGCACCAAAAGGCAGCACTCTGCTTTTGCTGGCCTGTCCTGCACATGGTGCTGTGCATCATTTAAATGTCCCTGGCCACTTACACTGAGTTCTAACCTGCCTGTCATCGCAGTATCTGGGTGACAGCAGGGGACTGTAGGGCAGGGATGTGATTTGAGCTGTTTGCATTATTTACATGGTTGTTTGTATTATTTACATTCATCACTAATTATATGGGAGCCTTGAGACAGGCTGGGAAGGGGAAGCGTGTCACTGCTGGTGATGGGATCCTGCTGCTGGGCTGGAGGGCACTGGGAGCTGAAGCTTTTGCATTGGATGCAGCCATGCACCATCCCATCCTGCTGCTGGGGTGAAGCAGAGGGTGCTCCCACCCCTTTGGAGTGTTTGGAGGTGAAGGCTGCAGGGATGTCATTTCCACTGATCCCACAATCTAATCCTTCCCATCCTATGAAGTTACCCAGGCAGCATCACCTGCTTTTGGTTGGGGCTGTGCAGAGGTGATGGATCATATTCCTGGGGGTTGCAGAGGAGCCAGTGGTTTTTGTCATTAGGACAAGTAAAAATGCAGCCAATAAAGGATTACTGGGGCCCTGTCACCCACTAATCACACCCTGATGAGATGAGGTATCTCTGTCCCACTGCCCTGATGAATCACCAGGGCTGGAGAGGCAAGGAAGTGGGCTCCCTATCCTAAATAGAGATTATTTGTGCAAAATCCATTGCTTTTTAATTACTTTTTGCAAAACCTCAGAGGCGTGTGAGCTCGTGGCAGCCTGGCTGACAGCTCTGTGTGCTGCCCGTCCCCCTTGCCCAGGCTGTGCTGGTACTGGGGTGTGCTGGTGGCTTGGGGATGTGCAGCCCTGCTGCAGAGAGGTCTTGCACAGCCCCATTTTCTGTTGGACTGCCTGCACTGGGCCGTGTTGGTGAGGCAGGGCTGGGCTCTGCTCAAACCCTGCGTGCCCTGACGCACGGCCGCCGGCGCCTCCAGCCGCTCCCTGCAGCCTCTGGCTCCCCTCCAGGGCTGGTTTATGGCCCTGCCCTGGCACGGAGCCTCAGCTGGGCAGGGAATGGCAGCACGGCAGGGACATGGCAGTGCCTGCTCACCCCCGCCGTGGCTGGGCAGCCGTGGGCAGCACCGTGCCGGTGCCCTCCGCTCATCCGGGCAGGGTTGGCAGCTCTGGTCACAGGGATGGCATTGCTTGTGCTGTACGGGCTCAAAGCAGGGAGCAGAGCCCAGCCTGCAGTGTTGAGGGTGGCACTCCATCCCTGCTCCCTGGAGACCCATTGTGCCATGTGGCTTTTCCCACCCAGCTGGCTCTGGTGCTGTTGAGGGGGACAGAGGGGGATTTGCTGGAGTGCAGCAGCTGCTCTGACCTGACCCCTGAGGAGTGGCTGAACCCCCTTTAACCCGCAAGATTTTTCCAGAGTTCCTTTTCCAGGGAATTAACATGGCGGCATTACCAGCTGCAGCCTGATACGTGTGAAGTTGTTCCCATCCTAGGAGAAGGTCTCCAGTGTCACCCTGATCATGTGTCAGCCCTGCTCGCTGGCTGGGCGGGTGGGATGGAGCATTGACCTCACCAGGGAGGGACATGGGGGCACTGTGGGGGTCTCTATAACTTCAGTTTGCACTAGGAAGACTCATCACCATTTTATGGAGAAGGATTTGGGAGCATGGTGAGGAACATGCCCAGATGCCTGGGATCTCCAGCGATGGTCCTTGACTCCTGACTCATGCCCAAACCCATGCTTATTTTTCCTTATTTTTCCCTAGAAGAGCTTCAAACTCATCCAAGAAAATGGAAAATGGCCCCTTGCTCTGGCAGATGGCTCCCCATGGCTGGCTGCAGTCTGCAGATGCCACGTACTACCTGAACCCCTGCATTTTTGCAGGGGAGACCAGCTGTGTACAGGGACCCCATAATCCCCTGTGTCGCAGGGTGGGCAGGGGCTGGCCGGGGGCAGCTCACCCAGGGCAGCAGCTGCTGCTCACTCGGGCACTTCTTGTCTTTCCTGGCCCTCAGCACTGTAAGTTAACACTCCACAGGCAGGTCCAAAGAGGATTTCAACGAAACCTGAAGCTTGGGAGGAGAGATTATGCTGCAGAAGTGGCCTGGGAGACTGTAAAATATGCACTCCCACGATCGCCAAAGAAGGAACTGGATTTTCTCCTTGGGGAGCAGGGTCATCCCTGGGCTCAGTAATAGTGCCTGAGGGGGAGAGATGAATGCCTTGAAGATGGGTCACCCCCTTCCATCTCAGCCCAGCCCTGGCTGAGCCTCCCCAGGACCATGGGAGTGCCTGCTCTCCCAAAATAATGTGTCTTCTGGTAGGTCACTGCTTTTTGCAAATCAGGGTTAGGACAGATGTCTGTGGAAACACCCCCAGCAGGGCTGACCCTTTGCTCACATGAAGAAGCACCTGGGAGAGTAAAGGAATAGAGTGGCCTTTCCAAAGGCGTTTGTGCTCCCCCATCACCCTCTGCCTGTGCCCCAGGCTGAGGGAGCTGCTGGCAGCCTCTGTTCCACAGGGTGCTGGTCTGGGGTGGCCCATTCCAGGTCCTGTAATGCCAGGAGCAGAGTGGAATGCTGCCTTTGTTTTGGGTGGTTTGCTGGTTTCTGAGGCAACTGCATCTACAGACTGATGAGAGCCAGGCTGGGAAGATGGCTCATCCCAGGCTCATCCCATCCCATCCCATCCCAATCCACAGGGCTCAGGGATGCTCTGACCTGTGCTGGTGTTCTGGGTGCTGTGGCTGAAGCTGCCTGCTGCCCCACCAGCCCCCTGCCCTTCCCAGGAGCTCTTCTTGTGGGGGCTCTGATGCAGCTAATTTAAGTCTCTTGACATCCTGGTGAGAAAAGTCAGAGTGGGGGTCTTCACTCTGCTGGAGCCTGCAAATGTGTTCACCTTCGGGATCAGGGGGTCTGGAGAGGAGCAGTGTCCCAGTCCTTCAAGGTGTCACTGCCAAAGCCCTGCTGGTTCTTAGCAGGGTCCTGTACCCAAGGTGCAGCCCTGGCAATGGTGAGCACGATCCTTTCTGTGTCTCCCATCATATGACACCGTCTGCCCTCTTGAGCTCGGTCTGGAGGAGCGTGGTGGGGTGGTGCTTTCTGGGGCAGAACTGAAGGAACCCCACACAGAGCTTCTCTCCTCCCTTTCTTGCCCATCTCTTGCTTAGTGCAGTGTGGCACAAACCTTGATCTTGGGAACTCAGGGAAGCCACATGCCAGCACCAAGGAGATGTGGCTTCAGGTACCAGTGCAGTCGATGGACACGTGGGATCCTGACTCAGGGGTCTAGAGCTGGTCCTGGCAGCCTGCAAGTGACAGACTGCAGAACAGGCTGAAAGGGACTGTGACCAAGCCAAGGAGAGATGTGCCACTGCAGCTCCCATGCCCACTGGGGCTGCTGCCACCCTCTGCACACCCCAAACTCCACCCCTGGGGGCTGCCTCTTGGTCTCTTCTCTGGATGAAAATCCAGATCCCGTACAGTAAGTGGCTTTGGGTTTGCAAAGTGTCCCCCGGTGCCTCAGTCCCTCTGCAACAGCAGAGGCTCTTGGGCTGGTGTCCTCTGCTCCCGAGGCACTGATGCTTTTGCATGCGGGTGAGCGCCAGTGGAGCTGGAGTCAGTGCAACCCCACAGCTCCTCTCCCTTTGCTCTCCCAGGACCCAGCTGCTTTTTCACGCTGCCCGTCTTGTCTCCCGCAGGCACGTACCAGGGCCAGTTCACCAACGGCATGCGGCACGGCTACGGCGTGCGGCAGAGCGTGCCCTACGGCATGGCCTCCGTGGTGCGCTCCCCGCTGCGCACATCGCTGTCCTCCCTGCGCAGCGAGCACAGCAACGGCACCCTGCCCCAGCAGGACTCGCCCGCCGCCAACCCCGAGAGCCTGCCCCTCTCGCCCACCATCACCCGCGGCGGCTTCGCCCTCAGCCTCTACGCGGACGCGGAGGCCGGCAAGCCCAAGAAAGGGGGGCTCTTCCGCAGGGGCTCCTTGCTGGGCAAGTTGAAGAAGTCCGAGTCCAAGTCATCCCTGGCCAGTCAGAAGAGCCGCGTCAGCTTCCTCAAGAGCGAGAGCGGGATCAGCTCGGCTGCCAGCGACGCCACCTCCACTGTCAGCCTGGGCGAGGGCGCCGAGGGCGAGGAGTACACCCCCTTCGAGTCCGACATCGACGCCACCACCACGGAGACCTACATGGGCGAGTGGAAGAACGACAAACGCGCCGGCTTCGGCGTCAGCGAGCGCTCCAGCGGGCTCAAGTATGAGGGTGAATGGCTGGACAACCTGCGGCACGGCTACGGCTGCACCACGCTGCCCGACGGCAAGAAGGAGGAGGGCAAGTACCGCCACAATGTCCTGGTCAAGGGCATGAAGAAGCGCGTGATACCTCTCAAGAGCGCCAAGATCCGGCAGAAGGTGGACAGGAGCGTGGAGGGGGCTCAGAGGGCCGCGGCCATTGCCCGGCAGAAGTCAGAGATTGCGGCATCCAGGTGGGTGCTTGGCGCTCCGACACGCAGGTTCCCATGGTGATGGTCTCCATCCCGTGTGTCCAGGAGCTGTCCTTTTTCTCCTCCCCTCTCCTGTCCCCCTGTAGCCCTGGTCCAGAGGGGAGGTGCTGGCCGGCAGGAATTGTTAGCAGCCCTGGCACTCAGCAGGATGGGAAGCATCCTGATGCTGTGCCAGGCTGTCAGAGCCGCTGGGCATTGATGGGGCAGCATGAGGAACAGAGGGTTTGATGGTGATAAATCCAACAGGCTCATGAGCAGCCAGACGTGTCCCAGACAAACTGGGGCTGCAGCAGAACACAGTTTGACCCTGGAGCCCTCAGTGTGGCTCTGGGGGAAGTTTTTGGGATGCATTAAGGTTGTCAGTTTTAGCAGCTGAGTGTAATTGCTCCACTGTCCCTCCTGGGATGGAGGAGAGAGGAAATAAGAGTGGCTTCGGGGTCTGCCTGGAAAGGGCAGGGGAAATTCTCCTCCTCCAGCTCACATCCCTGCCTGTGTCCAAGCTCTGTTGGCAGCACACTCCTCCTGCAGCATTCCTGCCAGTCTCAGAGCTGACCTGGCAGAGAAGAGAGATCTGGGAGCCTTTGCTCCTCTCCTCTTCCTTGGGGAAATGTGGTTGTAACAGTCCTTGAGGTTTCACCTGACCTCACCAAGAAAACCTCACCCTGCACAGGCTTTACTCAGCTGCTGGGCTGTGGCTGTGACTCCATGGCTGTCCTGTCTCACTCCTTTTAATTCCTGTTTAATTATCAGTTACTTCATTATCAACCAGAGGAGGGAAATAGGCAAGGAGGACACCTATTCCCAAACCCCATTTCACTCCTTGGAGAAACCCCCACTTTACTCTTCTGGCGGCCATTTCTTCTCCAAACTTTTGTGGGGAGCACGATTGATTTTTTTTTAACAAAACCCAATTGCCTCAGGGACTGGTGGAGAAAACCCAGCAGGATTGCAAGTGAAGCTCCATGCAGGGCCAGCTAGGATAAAAATAACAGGCTGGGGTGGCGTGGGGCCCTGGATCCTTCTGGCAGGGCAGGCTCAGCCCAACACCAGCATTGCCGTGCCCGGGAAAAGCGTGTGGCCACGGCGTGAATAAGGAGGCTGGAGCTGCAAACACTGCTCCCCGAGAGCTTGGCTGGTTTACACAAACCTCTTTTTATTATACACTATTTACACTTTGGATCAAAAGCGGCTCTGCAGTGTTTTCAGTCAGGGGCTGGAATGCGCCCGCTGCCCTGGCGGGGGACTGCATCCCTCCCCAGTGCAGCCGGGGAATAATTTCCTATTAAGGAAACCTTGGAGCTGGAGGAAATAAGATGTGGAAGCTGGTTTCCTCCAGGGAGCCCTCAGCCAGCAGACCCTGCAGTGGTGTGGCTGCTGGGCAGGGAAGGGATTGTTGTGCTCGCTGGCAGTGTGGAACTCTTGTTCCTGCAGCACGGCTTCCAGCTGAGCTGGACCCCCTGGGAATGGGGAATTCAGGCTGCCTGTCCTGTAAACTGTAACTCAGCATTTCCATCAGTGTTTATTCCTGGTGTATCTTGCTCAGGGCAGAGCTGCTCTCTCTACCTGCTGCCTTTTGTAAATCCATCTCGTGCTCTCCTCACTCCTCCTTTCACCTCAGATTTGGGGTAGAGAGTAAATCTACATAATTTTTCCTGGAGAAGGGCCTTAGTTTAAACCCCAGCTCTGCCACCAGCTTTACTTTGGCCTTGAACCTTGCCTCAGTTTCCACACCCAGGGCAGAGTAATTGCAGACAGATTGTGGAAATGGATTATTACAGTTTATAGAAGGTCTGCTCTATCATTAGCATTGCCTCAGCTCATAACTGCGAGGTGGAGCTTTCTAGATGGAGCATTTATGTTTCTCCTCACATGGCAGTGTGTCCCTTACCCAAAAAAATGCCTTTGAGGCTACACCCATCCTTTCCTGGGGGAAGATACGACATTTCTGTATGTAAGATTATTACTAGGCACTAATTATCAGGACACAGCAGGTGGGCTGTGCAAATTCCCCGCTACCTCTGCACACCTGTGCTTTTGTACATGGATGTTTGAGTTTCATTTGCTTGTGGCACTCGGGGGAGCCCCTTGAAGAACTAAACTGCTGTAGCCTCCAGCCTCCTGCTGTCTGGGGGTGAAATGCCAGGAGAAGGCCAGATTTCTCCTTTTTGCACCATAAAAGGCTCTTTAGGGATAGAAATTCTGAGGAAAACAAGCCCAAGCACTGGAAGTGCCTGGGCCAGTTGCAGGAATCCCAGGCACGTGCTGAGCTCTGGGGTGCACGGCCGGGGGCTGGCAGTGGCACTGAGGGGTGCCCTGTCTGTGAGCTTTGGGCAGGAGAGCAGTGACAGCCAGGGAGGATGGTCAGTGCAGTCCCCAAACCTCCCCTGTCCTCTGCTCTGAGGGTGTCTGAGGCACCAGGCTGCTTCACAGCTCCTGTCCCACCTGCTGTTTCACTTCGGGTGTTCCAGCCAGGGCTGTGGACAGAGCCAGCTACTGCCTGTCCTACCTGTGCCTCTGCTTCCCCCCCAGTGCTGCCCTGGCCTCCTCAGCTCCCCCCTGAGTCCTCCTGGGTTGGCAATCCAGCTGCTTTCCCAGTTGTGCAAGAAGCTGAGGACATCATCTCACTGTCAGCTGAGAGAACAGCTCTGTTTTTCATTATTTCAGTGGAAGTCATTTGGCATGCAGCCATGCTGTCCTGAGCAGCCCATCCAGGTCAGCCAGCTTCACCCCATGCAAAGGCCATTGGTGCTGCTCAGATGTTGGGTAAAAACCCTGGGTGTGTCTCTCAGCAGCTCTGGGGATCAGCTGGAGGGATGGAGTTGATGGAAGCTGGAGTGTGAGTCCTCACCCAGGCTGCTCTCACTCATGGACTGCAGCCTCTGTGGCAGCTGGCAGACACGGCTTTACTCCTGCCCAGGGGTAGCCACGGATGGATGTGGGGTTAACACACTTAACACACACCATGTGGTGTTCATTAGCCCTGCCCTATGCTGCTGGGGCTCCAGGACTTGTCCTGCTGTGACCCCAAGGGACTCCTGTCAGAGCTGGGACACGGCAGCGCCAGGTGAAGGCACCTGCTGCATCCCTCCAACCTCCCCTTTCCCGCCCTCCATCCTGACTGGGGACTCCTTGGAAAAAAGGTTGGGGTGGATGGGAAACATGGGGAGAGCCTGGGATCACAGCTGGGGCTTCTCCTGGGAGCTGAAGTAGACAAACTGGCTGGAGGACTGTGAGGAGGGGACAACTGCCACCAGGCCACGAGTGAGCTGGTTCAAAGCCATGCTGGAGTGTGAAACAGCTGCCCTGCAGCTTTCTGGGCACATGGGCTGCTACAGAATAGGGTGCTTTGTACCCTGGGTGCTTGATTCTCCTTGTGCCTGGGGAGCAGCGTGTGTTTGCCTGTTAAATGGGGAGGGTGGTCCCACAGAATACAGGGAGAAGCAGCTTGAAAATGGTTGGCTTTCATCTCTTCAGAACAGATGAAAATAAAATAAAATAGAGTAAGGACTCTCTGCAGGGGGAACCTTTGATTTTTTTGAATGTGTGCTCAGTAGCTGGGCAGCTTTTACAGGGGTTTTCTTCTCTCTGTGCTTTTTAAGGACAAAATGAGTGTAAATACTGCAAATCCCACCTCTGTCCCATTGCAGCAGTATCTGACATGGTCTGCTTCTGCACATGGTTGTGCTTCCCAGTGACTTGGACCAAAATCAATGGAGGCACTTGGCCATGTGTCCTGCAAGGCACGGGTCTGGCCAAGCTCTGAGATCCTTTGAAGGGTGCATGTCTTGGCAGGAGCACCTCAGATACATCTGCTGGATGTCACAGGATCAATAGGAAAGCAAGATATTCAAGGCTGTAATGGCTGCTGTGCTTCACCTGTTTGTACTCATGTGCTGGCCCTGTAGCCCCCGTGTGGTTTATACCTGGAGAGTACAACTACAAGGGAATACATTTTGGATTTATTTTTGTTTTAATGTAATATCAGTAGATATCTGTAGGAATTTCTAGATTGTGTTCTGAAGTGTGGGGCATCAATTCCTGATTCAGTGGGGTTTGCTCATTAGGGTGAGCCTGGGCTCTGTGGCAGCACAACAGAGCTCCAGTGCCAGGCATTACATTGATGTGGCTTCCCTGCCACCAGCACACGGGCATTGCTCACAGTGTGAGCTGTTGCCTGGTTTTGAAACCTAAGTTGGTTTTCTATCCATACCCATGACTTTGGGGCACATCTTAGCTCTCCCTTCAAATAACAAGAGCACTTGACAGCTCCTGTATCACTTTCCAAGCCTCTTCTGCCTGGCTGCATTCCCAGCAGCGTCGCCGCTGTCTCCCTGTGCTCAGCATTTCCAGGCTGCGTGGCCGGGCAGCAGCGAGCGTCTCCTTGGGGAACGCGGCTGTGTGGTGCAAATGACGTCCCAAAATCGCTGGAGTCAGCAGAGGCTCCTGACTAAATAAGGGCAGGCAGAGCAGGGCTTTATCAGCATGGCCTGAGTGTGACAGCTGAGAGCCAGGGCTGGGGCAGCCCACGCCGCTGGGGCTCGGCTGCGCGCTCCCACTCGGAAGGTGCTTTATTTGGCACAGCTCTGCCCTTGCCCCCACTGCTCTTGGGGGTTTAGGCTGCTGGTGGGGAAAGTGGGCAACCAAAGAGATATCTTCCCGAGACACCTCTTTGGTGAGGCATGGTTTGTGTCCAGTGCAGTGCTGGGCTGGCGGCCACGGTGGCCTTGGCACTCCTGGGGCTGACAGCACAGCTCAGCTTCCCCTGAGGCCAGATTTCAGACCTGGGATTTTAGGTCTGTTGAATCAGACTTGGGATTTGCTCTAAAAAAGCAAAAGGATTTCTTTAAAATGTGCTTTTAGCCAGAGGCATAGGCATTAGACACCTCAGGAGCTCAGCACACTCCCAGACCTTTAGGTCTAAAGGCAGAGGAGGGCCGGATGCTCGTGGCCACCCTGTGAGAGTGGGCAGCAGCAGCAGCCGTGGCTCAGGACGGCCCCTGCCAGGACAGGAGGGAGCAGCTGATCCTCCTGTGCTCTCCCAGCCTCACAATCTCTCTGCTCCAGGACTCCACAGCTCCAAGTGTGATGGATGGGTGTGTAATTAGGAGGCAGCAGCAGGCAGGAGATGGGCAGAGCTTTTCCCAGCCCCGGGTGGGTTATTGGCTGCTATTTGCCAGGGAGGGACACAAGAGTTGGGAGCAGCATTTCTGCAGCTGTCTGATCAGACACCAAAGATCACAGATGTCACAGCCTGAGCTCTCATGGGGCTTAAATGACATACGCATGGAGGTGCATGGGGGCCAAGGATTACCCCTCACCTGCCCATGGGGTGCAGTGGAAGGGTCACTTCTAGCAAGGTACAACCACACCTGGAGGCAGTGGAGTGACCTGAGCTGAGCACAGCTCCTTGATGGCTGGGTATTCTGGCTGCTCCAGGAATTCTGGCTGCCTCACAGCCCCCATAATGGGAATCTGCATCTTGGTACTTCCGTGGACATGGTTCAGAGAGTCAGTGTGCTCATGGAGAGGGAGAAACAAGGGCAGCCATGTGGCTCCCTGCCTTAGCTGAGTGCCAGGACACAGCACTGAGGGGACGCTCCTCAGTCCTGCTGTCCCAGTAAAGATGTTTCTCACAGAGCGTGGTGTGTTTATAAAGAGGATAATCCTGTTTCATCACCCTTGGTTAATAGAAACCCAGCTGCTGGCATCTATTTCTGCACCAGTCGAAGCCCAGGGCTGGGACTCTCCCACTTTCTGTGTGGCACAGCAGTCTCCACCTCTGCAGAAATACTGCTGTTTTCAAACCTCTGCCTAATCCTCATTCCACCCATCCACTGGAGCCATGCAGGGAGAGAGCTGTAGGGTCTGTGTGAGCTCTTCTCTGTTCCTGATCCAGTGTGGCCATGGGGACAGCAAGCCCCAGTGCTGGGGTCCAGAGCAGGATCAGACACCCACCCCAGCTGCAGGACACCCACAGTGTGTCCCCCCACAAAGGGGGGCTGTGTGTGAGGCTTTGTGGGCTGGAGGGATTCAGTGTCACTGGGTGAGTGATGGTGTGATGCCTTCACCCCTTCTCCCAGCCCTCTCCCAGAACAGCCTTATCCAGGCTGGCTGCAGTTCCAGCACTGACACATTTTTGGCCCACCGTGCTCCTTACACGGGATGTGCTCTGACTCTGGAGGAGGGTGCACGGCTTTATCTGTTTTCCACCCACCTCACATGAATTTCCTCAGGCACTTTCATGCCTTATTAGGGTAAGAGGGAACATGGATTTTCAGTAGCTCCAAGGAGAAGGCATCTGCTGGACAGCACACAGCTTTCTCCAGGGCTTCCTGGGTTATCAGGGTTGAGGCAGGCGAGGCTCTGTCTTGCAGGGATCCCCTCAAGAGCAGCAGAGATGGGATGGCAGGATGTCAGCCCTAGGGATGGGTACAGCTCAGATAGCCAGCCAGGCAGGGAAAGTGGAATTAATGGGCTGTTCATTCTGACCTTGTGGGAAATCCTTATCTCAACAGCTTACAAATGCAGAAAGAGAAAAATGAAGTGGGACTTTAATGTGCAAAAATGACTGTGGAAAATGATAGCATCTCATTCAGTTGATCTGCTGCTGCGTGGAACTAGAGGCCTCTGACTCCCATCCAAATGCTTGGAATCAGCTGGCTTGGAAATCATTGAATTCAACCATGCTTTGCTCAGAGGTTATCATCATTTCAGTGGAATGTGAAATAGCCTTATCTTGAAAAATAAATAATATTTAAGTAAAATGTCCAATTCAAATAGAAAGCCTGCGATGCAGAAACCCTACCTTCTCCTGGAGGAGGGGCATTTTTTTCAGCTTATTCTGGTACTGAGCCAGAGCCCTTTGGCTTTCTGAGTCCAAGTTTTTTCATTTTGCTCCTCCAAAGCCTGATAATTCTTCCGTGAGGGCTGGCAGGGAGCTGGTGTCCCATCTGCCTGGGTGCTCTCAGCAGCCTTGGGTACAGGTGCATGGGAGCTGCAGGCACTGAAGCCTGGGATGAGGGCTGGTGCCCTCCCAGCTCCCTCTCTTCTTTTTCCTGGACCTCAGATCTGTGAACATCAACTCAAGAGACTGGGAGAAAAAGGCTCCTACCTTAAGTTTTGATAAGTAATTGGGGTTTGGGGCAAATGCAATATTTTAAGAAATACGCCTTCATTTCCTAAAAAAAAAATACACTTTTCTTTTTTTGACTGGGAAAAAAACCCCACAAAACAGACAGAGCAGTTCTTCACACTTGTGGTTTGGATTGCTGAAATTTGAAAAACATTTCATTCAGAGGTTGCTAAAACTTTTGGTTGAAGAAAACAACAATCTTAGAGTGAAAACACACTATTTAGTGTGTGGATCCAGCAATCTGGTAAAACACACTCCTCCTATGGATACTGTCTGTTTAGCAGAGCCTGGGGCTGGGCAGGAGCTCCTGGGTCAGGTGGGCTCCCTCAAAACAAATGTTTGCTGTATCCCTGGTGTTTCTTGGAAGTGACAATCCCAAGGGCAGAGCAGGGAGCAGCCCCTGCTCACTCAGTGCAGGTACAGGCAGGGAGGCAGGAGCACACGGGGGATGGAGAGGCTGAAGGACCCTGATTGCATATGTGCTGTAAAGATGTTTTGATGCAGGAGTCAGTGGGATAACCCGGCTCCTTTCATCTTGCAGTAGTACCTAATTAAATCAGGGTCCCCAGGGCATTTGCTGAGCCACTCTGGTAATTGTGTCCTGGAAGCTGGAATAAAGCCCGGGCATTTGGGCATAGCCCCAGGGCTGTGCTGCTCCGAGGGACCTGCTCCTGCTCCACGGGGCTCCACTCAATCTGCACCCAGAGCAGCAGAGTGGCCCTGAAAACCACGGGGAGAAGGAGAGGGTCCAGCTGGCAGCTGCAAATCCCCCTTTTCCCAAAAGTATCTCTGTGGATGCTCTGACAAGCTGCTCCCAGCCTGGCTGTGCTGGCAGGACAGGCTCCATCCAGCAGGGCCAGGAGCTGCCTGTCCTGCCCGTGGTGCAGTGTCCCTGGGTCATGGTGTCATCCTGGTGCCAGCAGCCCTTTGAGCCGGCAGGCTCTGGCTTGCTCTGCTCCTTTTGTGTAGCTGGCTCTGGGCAGCTGCTGGCTGCATCCTGGGGCTGTGGGGGAAACAGAGAGTAGCTGTGGGCTGTGCCAGCCCCACGGCTCCTCACAGCCCATGGGCTCCCGTGCAGGGAGCTGCTGGCCACTCGGTCCTGCTCGGCCCCCAGGGCACTCGGGCTGGCAGAGACTGATGGAGCAGATCCTCCCGTACGTGGGGCTGGGGTGAGTAGGTTGTCATCCTGTTGAAGACAGCTGCAGATCTCTCTGCCGAAAGATTAATATCACTTTAACTGTTCCAAGGGGAAGTATCCCTCAGTGAAAGATGCAAGTGGCTCAGAGCTATTTAGAGCTAAGGATAACATTGCGGTATTTTAAAAATTCACCAAGTAATCATAAAGGCTGAGCTCGTTAGGTGGCAGGGAGTTCTGCCAGGCCTGTGCTCCTAAAGCACTGCACAGAAAAGGATGCTTTTCTCTGAGCTGAATGGGCTGGTCATGCCCTTTCTGTGGAAGGAAGGAGAAAAGGTCTGATTTATCCAGCCAAGTAGCCTGGGCATGTACAAGGTGCTACCACTTCTGTGTAAATGCTGGTACTGAGAGGGAAAAGCCTGGGGCATCTAGTGAGCTGCTCTGCAAAGTCAGGATGGTTTCTCTTTTTGTCTTTCTGCTTCAGTAGTATGGAGGTGTTTCCTTTAGGATGAAAATTGTGTTATTTATGCTTATTTCACAATTTAGATCACACCTTGCAGGTGCAGAGCCCATATTATAAAGCAGCAAAGGCTCATGCACCCCAGGGGTGTCAGAGTGGAAGTGGGTAATGCATGTGGGCGATGGAGCAAAAAGAGCAAAAGGAACAGGAAAGGTACAGCTGTCTGTCAGGGCAGGACACCCATGGGATGAGACAGATGGGTTTGACTGAGGGCAGGGAAAGTGGCATGAGAGGTGGACTGAAGAGGGGTATTCAGTCCCATGGGCTGGTTACAGGCAAATGAGGGTAGCAGAGTTTTGCTGCTATCTGCGTGCATGTAGAGGCAGAGGGAGAGACACAAAGGAGATGGATTGGGACTGAGCAGGAAGAAAGGGATGCTCCAGTGAAAGAGGTGACACAAGTATGAAGATGGTATGTCAAATGGAGAAGCCAGAAAGTTCTGTCCTAGTCAGAATTCTGTAGAATCATAGAATTCTGGAAGGGACCTTTAAATGTCATCCAGCCCCAGCCCCAGCCCAGGTGTGTGCTGGTCAGGTCTGTGTCTTCTTGCCCTTCACCATGTGAGCACAGAAGGGACCATGTTGCTGTTAACAAAAACACTTCTTCAGCTTTCCCTTGATCCCTTCTGAGTGCTGCAAACATTCCTGCCAAGACAAACAATTACTTTAAGTTTCTTCAGAAGGACAAAATGATTCCTGCTGGATGCTGGAGCAGGGATTTGGCTGGGAGTGGAAAAGCCAGTTTCCAGGACAGGGGAGTTCAGCAGAAGACTCTCTTCCTAGAACTGACTCATGAATTACTTTTGCTTAATGGTCTTCTAGACAGCTCCTAATATCAAGAATGGCAAGAATCATAGAATCATAGAATGGGTTGGGCTGGGGGGGTGTTCAGTTGGCCCTTGCTCAGGGTTTGCTGAATCAATGGGAGAAGGGGGACCCTGGAGAAGGAAGGACAGTGCTGGACAAGTCTGACATTTCCCCAGTAAGCAAATGTGAGGGCAGAGAGCTGAACTCTTCCCCTATTTCTAGCTGCAAGGTCATTGCTGCATCTTCAGGCACCCCAGCCCTGTCTGGTATTTGCAGTATTCCCTGCTAATTCCAATTTCATTTGCAGTCTAATCCAGTGTGGATGTGCAAAACCACATAAACTGTCCAAAGAGACGGGCGTGCTGGCCCGGGCTGGGCCTCACCTGTTAGCGCGGTGCTCAGCTGCGGCTCCTGTGTCCATGGGGGATTTTAGCAGCAGCTGGAGGAGTGATTCAGGCAGTGTTTCTGGGAGATGGCCAGGAAGGACAGGAGTGGTGCTCTGTCCTGCACTAGTACAAAAACGATTAGAGCATTAGAGCCATGCCAGAGGAGCAAATAAAGAAGCAGATGCATTTAACCCTCCCGTCCTGCTGGGGTGTGAAGCCCGGCAGCTGCTGTGATCCAGCCGGGAGGCAGTGGCAGCAGGGCTGAGACAGGGGCTGCACACATTGCCCACATGCCTCCCCTCAGCTCGGCTCCGAGCTGCTGCTCCTCCTTGCAAACAATTCACTGGAGCTATTTTTAACAGCACTGCCCAGGGAGATGGCTCAGGGTGCAGTTGGCTCATCCTGGCAGTGCCGCCTTTTGGGATGGGGAGCACCAGTGTGGGTTTGTAAAGGTCTCTCTTTGTGTTTATTTCCTCCAGCTGGATGTGTTTATTGTTCATGGCTCATCTTCCAGTGCTGCCTTGAAAAGGGTCTTTTGGCTGCTGGCTGCTCTAAAGCCCCTGGGTCTGTTTCAGTTTCCTGCTGAGCTCCTCTATCTCCAGACTTTCTCATCTGCTGGTTTTTGCAGGGGCTGTTTACTGCAAAGTTACTGGGAGCTGACAACACAACAGCAGTAAATAAAAGAGTGTGGCCCTGATTAAAGTGTGCCTGAATAGCATCAAATTTATCAAGGCTGGTATTTCCTTTTTGTGAAAGCTCATTTTGCTTTTTGAGAAGATCTCAACCTTGGAAGAAATTTTTCCTCTTGCATGTTTAGCTTCTGAGGTTTGAAAATCACCTTCCTGACACCCTCAAACTCCCATAGCTTTTTCTTTCCTTAGCTCCTGCTCCTGGCAGAGCCCAGGCCGTGGGATGGGACAGGCTGTTGTGCTGCATGCACTGGGCTCTCCCAGGGCAGCTGGCCTTTGTCTCCTGCTTTGCTGCCAGGCCCAAGTGTTCCTCTGTGCTGAACCCCCCAGGCTCTGCCAGCCACACAGATAAATAGTAAATTCAGGGATACTCGAGGCCAGTTAGATGTTATTGTTATGGCTGCACCCTTTCCTTTAG
Organism: Promerops cafer; assembly: GCA_013398275.1. Taxonomy (NCBI): domain Eukaryota; kingdom Metazoa; phylum Chordata; class Aves; order Passeriformes; family Nectariniidae; genus Promerops; species Promerops cafer. The sequence continues at coordinate 269,070 of VZSE01006237.1, forward strand.
GCTGGGCTTTGTCACAGTGCTGCTGAGCCCTCAGCGTGGGTTTTTTGGAGGGCTGCGAGCAGCACTGCATCCCTTGGTGCCCTGGGGATGTGCGGCTCAACCAGGGAAGATGAACTTCAGACACCATGCCATGTCTCTGAAAGCCAAACGTTCCTCACCTGGCTGCTGCCAGATAAATGATCTCAGCAAGGGAGGGACCCAGCACAGGGCATCAGCAGCCCTGCTGGGGCCAGGCTGCTGGCTGGGAGAGCAGTGCTCTGCTGGGATGCCGACGGGGCTGACGTGTGGTCTGCTGGAGGTGCCAGATTTGAAAGTTCAGCTGTGTTGATCACAGTCCCCCCAAATCAAACACCTCTGGATGACTTTGCAAGCAGGGGGACAGGAGCAGAGGTCAGCTGTGTCCCACAGAGTGAGAGCTGCCATGGGGCAGTGCAGGATGCCAAAGTTGTGCTGCTCAGCTTCTTGTCACTGCTCCCTGTGTGCAGCCCAGGAGCTGCCCCAGAGTGTCCCTGCCCTCACGCCCCTCATTGTAGAGCCCTGCCACCCTTGGGGACATGGTGTCTCACAGTGATTGCTCAGCTCCCCACCACCCACAGCATCCTCACTGCCTCTGCAACCCAGGCTGGATCTTCTTGGTCTTGCCATCTCTCCTTCTGCAGGAATTGCAGTCAAATAGCATTCAGCAGCTTCTCTGGAGGAAAGCAAAACTCCTGCATGAGAAAAGCTTAACTGGGAGCTACCTCAACCTCCAACATCCCCAGGCTGTTCTCTGGTGTTGTCCCCAGGTGCTGGGAGAGAGCTGAGCATGCAGGAGCCATCTGCACCCACTTGGTGACATGTCCAGCTCCGTCCTTACTCCTGAGAGCAGACCCCACATCTAGTGCACTCCCAGACTTCTTTGGGAGCTACTTTGAGGAGAGCACTTGCCCGGAGCTGCCTGCTGCTCCCCCAGCTGGGGCCAGCTGGCTGATTGTCTGCCTGGGAATTGGTCAGGATAGCATCTGCCTGGCTCAGAGAGCAACTGAAAGGGAGAGTTTTATCTCTTGATGGTGAATCTCATCCTCCAGGAGCAGCAGGACAAAGGCAGGGCCTGGAGCACGTCCTGCCAGGATGAAGAGCTGCATCCTCCCTTCGCAAGCCTCTTCCCTGGGGTCGGCGCCAGGCAGGCTGTGTGCCCCAGGCACAGCACACCCAGCCCTCTCTGATCCCCCAGGCAGGGAGAGCACAGACACATTCCCCTTGGCCCCCGCCAGATTATAGTGGAATTAATCACGCTGATTATATGCTACCAAAAAAGGAGGTGCTTTCTCTGTTCAGAACTGGCTCAGACCCCCTGCTCGCAAGCAGCAGCCTAAAAATGCTGTTTTCTCCCTCATCATGCCTCTGGGTTTTTCAGGAGCTGTAATAATTTTGGATAAAAAGACCAAGAATGACTGCAATCCCAGGCAGCTCAACCTGCAGAGAAAGCAGGGAGATAATGTGTGAGTGTGGGCAGGGAGGTGAATCATGGCTCCAGCAGAGTGGGATGTCATCCCAGGGAGGGACAGGCTGAGCCACAGCAGCTCTGCACCCTCTTCTCTATCTCAGGGCCCTGAACAGTGTTTTTGGCCCCTTGTCAAGTCACACTGTTGCCTGTGTCAGCTGGGATTGATGCCCTACTTTTAGTTCTTTCCCTGCAGCTACTCAGAATGGCTTATGTGTGTATCTTCTCCCTTGTAAGGGTCTCAGAACAGCATTTCTATTGTCTTTTCATTGCACCTGTTGAGTATTCAGACTTCAGCTTGTCTTGTCTGCCTACTGCACCTCAGTTTAATGGGACAGAATCAATCCTCATTTTTTGACTAACAGTCCAAAAATTCCTCTGGAGTGTTTTCACTGCAGGAATGAGAACTGCATCTTTCCTCCTTTTTTGTCCTAAAACGTGACCAGATACCAACCTGCATCTGTAAAGGGCTCATCAGAAACCTTAAGACAACATTACAGGTTGTCATTTAGGGTGACTTGGTGTTTGAGGAATGCTAACTGCTTATCACACAAAAATGTGTGGATTTGTACGAGAAACAGGGAATATGGGGAGCCCTGGAAAATCTGACAGTGAGAGCATGGGGAAAGCAGCTCTTGGTAAGACCTGAGTGCAACAAAGCAGCTGAATATACTGTGCTTCACCTGCCCTTATTTTAAGGTGCAACGTTGCTGTTTGAAGTCAGCTCCTTCCCAGACTGTGAGCAGCTGGGCTGTAAAGCCAGCCCTGCTTTTAGCAAGAAGATCACAGGGCGCCGAGCACGAGGCATGTGAGGAATATGACAGCGGGCCAGTAAAATAACTCCCATAGCCTGTAGCCCTGTGGAGCAAGGAGATGTGCTGGGAAGGAGCGGAGAGGAGTCAGAGAGCCAAGCTGAGAGGGAGACAGTAGCTCTGGTGAGATCAGCCCGTCAGGCTGCAGCGAGTAAAGGAGCCCCTGGACAAGGCATGCTGTTCACTGGAGAGCTACAAGAGAGAAATTTCAGGGAAAACCCATCTTGTAGGCTGAGCAGGGGCACACTGCCTCTGGCGAGGTGCAGCAGCTCAGGGCTGGTGACACACAGAGGAGTTCAGCCACCTACGATGCCTGTGTGACACCTTGGTCATTCCTCTGAGCAGCACAGCAGTGAGCCCATTCTGCAGCGCCTGCTGCCTCACTGCAGCATGTGAACATGCTCACATTTGCAAATACACCTGCCCTGTTCCCTACGTGCAGCCTTTCCACCTTACCCTCGAGCATCTGGGCCCCTTCCATGTTGAAAATCTATTCTTCTCTCCCTGAGTGTAGGGTTTTGGGTCGTGTGGGCAAATTCTGAGAGCTGTTATGCCAGATGGGCTGATTCAGTTGTGGTGCCAGCCAGGGTTTGCTGTGGGAGCTGGGGTGACCTTGGCTCAGAGGGTGCTCACTGTTCTCCCCTCTTCTCTCTGCAGGACGGCTCATGCCAAAGCCAAGGCTGAAGGGTCTGAGCAGGCAGCTCAGGCAGCCAACAACGAATCAGGCATAGCCAGAATGATGGCCAGGGAGCTCTCCCCAGACTTCTACCAGCCAGGTAGGATCAGAGGCATCCTCCAGGAGGGGTCTTGCAATTTCCATGCGGAATCCGTTCAAGTGCTTCACCCACTTAATAACTCCACAGAATGCCCTCTTGTCTATCCTAAATCCTCTTTTGCTCAATTGCAGCCAGCCCTTTGTGCTGGCTGATTTGCTATCCTCCTTACACCACTGTTTTACTCACTGTGTTACCCTAGCCTGGAGGAAAACCCCACAGTTTCTCAGCTTCTCATGTTTTTCCACACACTGAAGCCCTCAGAACACCAGGCAGGACAGGCAGCAAGCTCGGGGCTATCTGCAGCTCTCCTGTAGGTACATCCCTTGTGGCTTTTTCTTGGAACAATATTGCACATTGACTCACAAACCCGTATCCTGTGGGCCTCAGAACAATCAGACTCTGCTAATTGGGGGCTGTAATATCCTATAAGAAAGCAGCTAATACAAAATACTATTTCCCCGATTCTCCATTTATTAGCATCACTGCTAATTATTTGGCTGGGAAAACACTTGGGAGGTTCCTTTTGTGAGACCAAGCACTGAGGATTAGTAGATGGGAAGTGTAATATTAGAAGCAGCATTGTGAATGCCATTACTTTTCTCTGGAGTGAGTTAGCTAGAGATATGCTCTTCCTGGAAAACCTTCCTTTACAGAGATGGAAGGTAATAACAGAGCAGAAAATAAAATTCCAAGTGCCTACATTTTCATCCTGTCTTTCCTATTATCTGGATTTATTGCTTGGAGTGAGTGTCCCGTGGTTACTAAGGCAAGATCACAAGGGACTATCACAGCGGTAAAACTGGGGGTAGAAGCCAAAGGTTGACTCGTGCTCAGCAAAACCTGACACCTGCCCCTGCTCTGATTTCGGTGTCTCTGCATCTCCTGTACCACACCCCAGCACAGGGCACACAGTGGGAAATGGGAACAGCTAACAGCTGGTGCCTGGCTGAGGAGAGTCATGCTGACAGATTTTCCTAAATTCCCTGTACTCTCGCCTTGTCCTGCACCTACAAGCTGGAGGAACACCGTGCTGGAGGGCTGCCTCTTCCTCCCCAGCACCCAGCAAGGCCCGTTGGAGCTGGCTTTGAGTGGGGAAACACCAGGGCACCCGGGCATGGGCACGAGCCAGCCTGTGGCACTTCATTTAACAATGGCTAAACGTTGCTTGATCCTCACATAAGCCCCCCAGCTGCCACTCACAGCTCTACATTCACCCTTTGCACACTGGGGTATTTATAGCACAGAGACAAAGGAAACTGGAATTCCTATGGGGAGGTTTTGGACATCTAGCTAGATTATTTTTTCCACCCCTGACAATTGAATGAGACAATTGAAACAGTCTCTGTAAAACACTTGGGGCAGCCTGACCTCCACTCCTGGCTCCTCAGGTGCTGGATCCTCTTGCTGCTGTGATGTAGGGCCTCCCTTGGGTCCTGGCCTCTCTCAGTGGCCTTCTAAGCTCCTGATGCATGTTATTCTTCTATGACTCTTTTAAACCTCTAAATTCCCACGGTGCACAAGAATATATATATTTTCTCACACAGTTGCACCATCCAGGAACAGACAGTAGTCCAGCCTTGGATGCTGCTAGGCCTGAGAGCTGCTGCTCACACAGCCAGGAGAGCCCAGCAGTGTTTGGTAGCTGTATTTCTCCCTGCTGTCCTGGCAGATTGACCGTGTTGTGTCTGGCACAGGCGATCCTGCTCAGCAAGCCCCATATCCCTAATAACTGTTGAGCCCTGAATTTCAGTTAGGGTATCATCCCTAGTAACTTAGAGAAGGATGAAAGCCAAAACCCTTGCTGAAATGTGCTGGGCAATGAAGGTGAGAGGTGAGTTTGTGCCCTCCAGGTAGTTGGGGTTTTGTGTTGTAAATTATTCAGGAAGAAAAGAAAGCAGCAGGAGAGAGCAAGGAGCCTGGAGCTGAAGGCAGCCTATTTTGAGGAGTCTGAACAACTGTTGAAATGGCTTCCAAATAACTCACTTGCAGCCAGAAATAAATGGCCCTGAATGGGTCACCTGCTGATTGACAGGAGTGTGCAGGCAGAGCAGAGCAGCTGAAATCGGTGCCCTCCTTTTCCCCACTGCCCCTCTGAGTGGAGGCATTGCCTTCATGGACAGGAGGTAGCAGTGTGCAAATCATACCACTGACTTATGAGAGGGAAAGGAGCACCAAGCCAAATTGCCCAACCAGCCTCAGGTCTGCATCAGTCCTTGAGATGGAGGAGATGAGGGGAGGGACCTTAGGTTAGCCAGAGACAGTGTGGCTCCAGGATCTGTGTCGTTCTGGAGCACAGAGAAGCCCTGTACATCTGCACTTGTCAGCATCACTGGGGTTCAGCAGAATGAGGCCAGAGCAGGTGCTTTGCTTTCAAAGAAGCTGCTCTGCGACCTCACACTGCACATGAGGAGCATGATGCTCTTCTTGTTCTCACTTTCTGTGAGCATCACGGTGATGTGTGGGGACCCTTCTCCTGGCACATCTCAGCATGTGGAGCACTGTGGAGGGTTGTTATTCCACAAGATATTCCCAGTTCTTTAGTGATGCATTTTGGTGGATGTCTTCAGTGTTGGGCTCTGAATTCCCGTGACCCAGGCTGGGCTGAAATTTGCAGTAGGGTTAATAACAAGTAAAGATTTAATGATAGGTGAAGAATTGAAGTGAGGCAGTGTTGCTAGGAACTCACAAGTCCGTGAGTGAGATGACGCCAAAACGAAATCTGAAGCCCTGAGTCACCTTTTGTGATGGTGCCAGGTAATTTTGCTGCTGTTGTGGAGCTCAGGGCAGAGAAGAGGGCTGTATGACTTCCAGCCCTGTTCCATATATAAGAAACATGTTTTTCCTATCATGATGGATGGCACGTAGATCATTTGGGGACCTTGCCTTTCCCGATGACACTGGTCATCCTGTGTATCCTGTGAAGTTACCATGCTATTTGACACCAAGGAAGCCACATGGAAGAGTTTCCCAGCCATTAAATAAAAAAAAAAAAAAACCAAAGTTCATTGGGAGCTGTATCCTCCTTAGCCCCAGCATGACCCATCTGTGTGACCACAAGAAGCTGGGCTGCAGATTTTCATTGTCTTCTTTAACTTTAGCTGCAGTTCCTGCCTGTTTCTTCAGCTCTTCCCAACTGGACAGCTGACAATAAGGCTTGGAGCCTTTGGGATTTCCTGGAGGAAATTCCTCCTGGCAGCAGGGTCTGGTTTGGGAGTACCTCCTCTCCCAGACTCCAGCCTGGACCCTCGCACCATGGTCCCCAAACCCATTGCTGCTGGGGGCACAGCTGCCAAAGCCACGATGGTGCCATGGCACTGGGGTACCCTGCTGTCCCCCATCCCGGAGTGACTCCTCACACCAGCCCTTCTCTCCGCAGGCCCCGAGTACCAAAAGCGGAAGCTGCTGCAGGAGATCATCGAGAACGCGGAGCACGCGGTCAATATGGAGGAGGAGGCGCCGCGGCCCGAGGCTGCCCCGCCGCCCCCCACGCCGCCCGAGAGCCCCCAGCTGCATGAGCAGGAGGAGCCGCGGCCACACGCCAGCCCGGCCCCCAGCCCTGCCGCCACCCCTCCCGAGGCCAAGCGGG
>VZSE01006237.1:275756-341489 GCA_013398275.1 Promerops cafer
GGGCGGGCAGGCAGCGGGAGCCCAGCACCCTCCGAGGGTGAGGGTCGCCTGGCCTCGCGGGGCCGTGGCCGTCCTGCCGAGCAGATGGAGATTGGGCCACTGCAGCGCATGGCGCGCGAGCCCGACGTCGAGCTCTTCAAGGGCTACCACAGCTACGCCGTCCGGACATCCCCGGTCACCCCTGCCACGGACTATGAGGAGGAGCAGTTCCCCGAGAATGAGCCGCCCTCCCCGGAGCCCCGGGGGGAGCCCCAGCGCCGGGGGGGCACCCCTGGCCCACCACAGGGCCGGGAGGAGAAGCCATCGGTTGCGGCAGAGGCCAAGCCGGAGCCGCCTCGCCCCAAGGAGCCGCAGCAGCGCCCCAGCCCTGAGCGCAGGGCCGCGGGCCGGGCTGAGCCCGCGGCCGACAGGAAGACTGAGGCCAGGGCACCAGGCCGGACGGAGCCCAAGGCAGGGGCCAAGCGCGGCCCGGCCCAGGCGGTGGCAGCGGTGGCAGCACAGAAGGCGGAGGAGTGTGAAGAGGTGACGTGGGGCATCCCTGGGAGCCTCCTGGGAGCCACCTTTGCCTTTCCTTTATTGTTCCCCATGAGGTCTGGCAAGACCCAGAGGGATGCAGACCCCCCCAGGCCTGGGGCTGCAGTGGGCTCCAAGTGGTGCCCGGAGGCTTGTCCTGGGATCCTAGAGCCCACTGGAGGAGAGTGTTGGTATCCCCCTCTCCTGCCACCTTCCCAGCCTGCCCTGCCTGGATGCTTGGCCTGACATTCATAACCCTCCTGTTTTGACCTCCTCTCTTTACCTGGCCCGATATGCTTTCAGACACATCATATTTCAAAATTTGTGCAAAACCAGGCATCTTCCAATTAATTTTATCCACTTTTCTCACCTTCTTTTCCCACCCCATTACCAGCCAACTTGGATGTGAACTTTGGGGGGAAGAAAACCAGGAAAAGCTCAAATGTGTTTCTCTTTTACCCGTTACATTTTCATTTTGGCTGTAGGGGCACCTCATGAGCTGAACTGTGGTGTTGAATCACCAGCCAATTTCCCAGGTTTAAAATATAGTCACTGAAACTCAATTTTGCTCTTAGCAAATACAGCTGGAAACCCAGACATTTTATTAGCCCTCTGAGTCCCATCTTGCAGCCCTTTGGACGTGAATGATTCTGATGTGACTTTAGAAAAGCACAGCTTGGAAATACTTTGGTCTGAAATTACAGCAATCTCACATGGATTCATTTGTTGGGGTTTGGAAATAGGTGATCTTCAAGGTCCCCTTCCAAACCAAAGCATTCTATGATTCTATTATATTGAAAATGGCAAGTTTACAAACACAGGCAATGTGGATGCAGAAGGGAGCTGGGAGGAGCAGCCTGACATGGGAGCAGCAGTTCATGTTCCTGTGGTCAGGGTCTCCTTTAATCTAATTTAGCTGCAAAAGAAGCCTGATTTAGCCTCCTTCAAATGAATTTGCAGGGAAGAAGTAGGAATAGGATAGGATGAACATTCCACTAGTTTGAAATTCAGGCTGGTTGGTTAAGTGCCAGATTTCAGTGCATTGGGAGGGGATGATTGTGGTATTTTTCAACAGCAGAATCAAGCTAGGTATGTCTCCTCCCCTGGAGCTGTGGTGTGTAATACTCTGTTTTGGGTTTTTCCTTCAGGGACCTAACACAATTGTGATCTGCATGGTCATCTTACTGAACATTGGTCTGGCCATCCTATTTGTACATTTTTTGACATGATGAGCAAACCTCTCAAACAAGGTAAGAAGCAGAATGACATTTTAGCCTCAATTTGTAGATGTCACTGGATGTTTTAAGGTTGACTCCCTTTTCTTAAAATGTCATAAAATTGTTGCATGAAATGATTTCATAATTTCATAAATTTTCTCAACATTAAGAACATAGACTGTGTTGGTGGGATATAGTCCCACCATATAGTTTTGCCTTCCCAGTACCATGGGCATGTTTCATGGAGTGAGAATTCCAGTGCAAGAGTGTGCGATGTTAAATTTTAAATTTGTTTACTGCAAATGCTTCAAATGCTTCGAGAATCACTTTCAATTTGCTGTTTCAACATGGCTGCTCCCAGGTAACTTGTGCATTATAGTATTTCTTGGAACTCAGACCAGCAAGATGCAAGAAAATGTGAAACTGTAAAAACTGCAGCTTTAATTGCACCAGTACTAGTTCTGCAGTGATTGTTACATCACTGTTTTACTAAAGATAAATATGAATCAAGATGTCTGTAAGACTGGAGCTTGCTCAGGTCTTCCACTTGAATTGGGATAAGGGTTTACATTTGGATTTGATGGCAATAAAATCTTGTAAGGTCTCTCGTGCCTGTGGTACTCCTACAGACAGGGAAGTGTCCTGAGCTTGCACAAGAATTCTGTCTTGGGCTCAAATATTTCAAACAAAATCTGCCATCAAGGCTGAACCTGACCCTTGAGCCTCATGGGAGCATAACACAAGAGACACCTCTAAGCCCCTGTGAGGATATTGCGCTGCTTTTCTGGGACCTCCTGGGGGACAAAACTGCTTTCTGTCCTGTTACTAGTCTCACTCAGCCTGCACAGGTGAAAACCTTGCAGACAGCTGTGGTAATGTGTTGGTCATGTGTTTTGCTCTCCCTTGACTTTCCCATTTATCTGTGTCTGGGACAGGCGTTGCTGCTGGTGGAGACCTCAGACCTTGGCGGGGATTAAAGCTCAGCCACCTGGAAACACCTAAGAGGAGGACTTGAGATCCCGAGGTTGCACTGCAAACATCAACCTTAAACAAGAGTGTCTGAAGATCAGTTCAGTTTCCTGCTCCCAGGCTGTGGCTGGCCTCTGCAATCTACCAAGGAAAAGCCAGGGTTTCTGCACTGTGGTCTCCTCTTCTTTGTATAAAATAGCAGTTGCCTTAAATTATTCTCACCAAAGCCATCAACTGTCCTGCCGTGCCAGGGATGAGGGATTTATCTGTAGCTGTAGGAAAATGAGTGAGAAGGTCCCAAGCGTGCACACTGATGTGTTTTGTAACCCCCTTGGTTGACTCGGTGTCAGAGATTTTCCAAAGATTGTCATCCATGGCACGGAGATGAAGCAATACAGCAACCAGAATGACTCATGAGAGCCGCGCCGTGGCTCGGGGTGGACGGCGCTGCTCTCCGTGCTTGGATGTCATCCAAAGGGATGAACAAAAAGTCTTTCCTTTCCCCTGTCAGCTGGCATCATTTTCCATGTATGGAGGACTGAGAGGGGGAGCAAGTTGAAATTGGGCTTGTTGAAGTGTGACCCGAGTCCTGCCCATGGCGGCCGATGCACCACGGATGGGGCCGCGGGGTGGGGTGTGAGGGACTTGTGGATCCAAGGCTGTTGGTGCCTGTGGGGGTGCTCTGGGTGGAGATGGGGCCTCTTTTGGGACCAGGCACCATCCAAGCACTCTCCTGCCACCAGCAATGCTGTGCACAGAAGCGTCTTGCAGTGGGTGGCTTCCCGCTGTAACGAGAAAGGCAGTAGGTGTGCTGAATTTGTCCCTTTACCCCTCTTTTTCTGTGAAAACGTTGTGAGTTACAGTGAAAAGGAGGTTCTTGCTGAAAATGCCTCCGTACACCTGCAGGTTCCTCCCCTCGGCGTGCCGGGCTGCAGGGGGGTCCTGGCCTCTCATTGCACCCAACAAACAGACTTTCCAGCCAGAGGATGCAGGGTGGCTATCGTGGGAGAGGTTACCTTGGTCCTGAAAGAAAAAAGGTGCAGAGATGTGAGTGACTGAAGTGATTTTGGGTGTTGGGCTCAGAAATATGCAGCAGCCAGGCTTTCAGCAGTGGCAGAGTACAGTGGGGCAGTTGTAGCTGCTGCTCGTGTGTGCGAGGCTGAGGGGCCTGGGCGATTTGCACCCATTTTCCCAGAGCTGTGACAGGGAGTGACCTTTGGAAGGAGATTTTTCCACCATGATCTGCTCTGATCCTTAGCAGTGTGAGCTTAGAAAGTCGGCACAGATGAAGTTACAGTTTAGTGTGAGGCTGAGTGCTTGGACGTGTTTCTTCCTTCTTTTAAGAGCAATGTGTATTTTCTATCCCTTTTTAAGATAATCAGAGATGTTATTTATAGTTGGATGTGCACCTCTGTGTATCCTGAAGTCCCACAGCACAGGACTGGGTGGGAAAACCTTGTTGGACTGGAAAGAATGGGGAAATGATAGTTAAGGAAAAAAACAGATGCCCGGGCTGCTTCAAAGGTCAATCTGAAAGGATTTCAGAGCCAGTGGCAGACACACAGGGGCTTACACTCACTGGAGACATGGGGTAAAACCTGCCTAATTTATCTACTCTACCTATGGCATAAGAGAGTGAGAATAATTCAGTACTTATCTTTGTGAACCAAGTCTATTTTTTAACCTTATTCAGCTCAGGAACATTACCACAGTAGCAAATATGTGGTATTAAGTGTGGGAGAAGTGAATGTGATCCTTTCCTAAAAGCCATGTGGCTGTACCAGTCCTGAGAAAGCTGTGCAGCATCATCAACACTTCCACAGAGCATAGTTTAGTAGCAATTTGCTTCTTTTCTTTTTTTTCTTTCCTTAAATATAAATGTATTGCAAACCCCAGGCTCTGCTGCCTTTGACGTTTTATCTCCATTTGCTGGGATTCACTTGCCAACTCTGCAGTTTCAGTATGCCAACTGCTTTTATTCACCACCAATTTCCATTGAGAGACCTGAGGGGCTTTTATTTATCACTAGGCACAAAAATTGATCTTTTTCAACAGTGCTGAGGTAATTCCTTCCCCCCCCTATTTTTTATGCATGTGATATGCACTCAGTAATGTGCTTTCCTCCTAGTAGCCTTCTGAGAAAAGTAGGTAGATTTGCTTTTATGTGACGTATAACTGTATCCATATTGCACTGAGATATGGATATATATACACAGAGAGAGAGCCCCTTAGGGATTTCATTTTCTTAGATGCCAAATACCAGATTTACCTCAAACTGCATGCTTTCAAAACTGACTAGGATTTTGTGTTATACTTTTCAGGTCTTACAAAGATGCAGATACCTTTCACTCTTCACACAAAAATACCTTCATCACAGATTTTGCAAGCTGTTTACTACAATCTGTGTACTACTGTCCAGAGTTTTCTGTCGGTTGTTCTGCTGGATTATGTGCAATAATAAACAGTTATCTGCTCACTCTATCCATGTGGATTTTTGCAGAGGAATCTCCAGGTTTCTTTCCATGGTGACACATTCACTCCAGTCTTAAAGCAGAGAGTAGTGCAGAATTTCATTGGTGGCATCTGGATGTTTTTTAGCTTTTTCTTAATTATCTGTTTCAAAATTTGCATTTTTTAATCGATGGGGGTACTTTGCAAAGAGAGTTGTTTTCACTAGCTGCTTTTAGGCAGCCTTTAAGGGCCCTGCAACTCTCTGAGCACACTCCATGTGCTCCCATCGTGCTGGCCTCTGGCAGGGATTGCACAGGGCCAGGAGGAAAGGCAGCTCGCTGGCCCAGAGCCTGCCCAGGCCATGCAGATGGCCACTGATAGGTCCCTTTGCTGCCTCCCGATGCCAGGGCTGCTTCCAAGCTCTTTCCAAGCTGTGCATCACTGGCTGCTCCTCCTGGGTTTGGGGAGGAGTGATTCTGCACTGCCTGTGCCCCATCCTCTCGCTCAGCCTCTTCAAACAGCCGGGGTGAGAGGAAAGCCAGGCACGAGGCAGAGGGAAATGGCAGCTGGGTGATTTATGTGGGAGGATGGATGAGCAGAGCCCAGCACCAGCCCAGGGCAGCAGGGCCCTGGGGCCTGAGGAATCCAGAGCAGCCCAAACCTTCAATCCTTTTTCTATTTCTGGAGCATCTCACATGAGCAAAGCCGGACAGTGCAGAGAGGCTGGTGGGATGCAGGCTCAGCCTTCATGGGCAGGAGTGCTGCCCCTGGCTTCTGTGGGTGTGAAGGGACTTGGGGCAGAAGATTTCATGTCCGGGTAGAGACTGAAGGAGCTGAGTTTGATGAAATGGTGGCTTTACTCTCCTCTGGGCTTGCTTTGCTTCTGGTATGGAAGGAACCAGCTACGTCTCATTCATCAGTCAGGGCAGCAGGGTAACTGGAGCCTTGTGCACCTCATAAATCTCAGGCTGATGAATGGAGCAGGTCTTTGGCTCGTGTTACAGAGGCAGTAGGGAGGGAGGTGGGTCTGCTGCTGAAGCAATGACACGTTGCTTTAAAAGTATTAATAATGGCAGAACAAAAAGTCTGCAGCTTCCCCAGGGTAGGGGGGACAGTGCTGGGCTCTCTGCCTCATTAGCAGCTGGTTTCAGGGATAACGTCCCCACAGTGTCCAGCCAAGTGTCCCCAAGGGCAGGCAGGGAGGTGTCTGATATGTGAGAACCAGGCTAAAGGCGCTGGCCTGATCCTGTGTCGAAGGGCAGGAGCCTTTCCCTCCACTGGTGGGAGGGAAGGTGCAATCTGAGCCCCAGTGTCCTCTGACAGTGACCTGCCCAGGCATCCTGGAGACAGCCATGCTGTCCTCCACAGTCCTTGTGGGGCATGGGGGCTCCCAGGAGCCACCCTCTCTTTTGGTCTTCATCTTTGCACAAGAGGAAGGGTCAGAGCTGGGGTGCAGGTGACCCTGACACTGAGAAATGTGCAGAAGGGTTCCTGTGGTCCTCTCTAGCCCAGGAGCCAGGAATGGGTCTGCCTCCACACCACTGCCTTTGCTTCAGGACCCTTCCTGGAGGAAGCTAGCTTGAGCCCCAGGAGCATCAATGCATCAGGGAACAGGCACCTCCAGAAAGGGCATCCCATGCCCAGCTTGGGGCTGGCAGTAAGGGGCCTTACTGTGGAACCCTCTTCTCTTCTCTTCTCTTCTCTTCTCTTCTCTTCTCTTCTCTTCTCTTCTCTTCTCTTCTCTTCTCTTCTCTTCTCTTCTCTTCTCTTCTCTTCTCTTCTCTTCGAAATGCTGGCACTGCACAGCTGGAAAAAGTTGCTTTTAATTTACTTCATCCGAGCAACCACCCACACTGTGCCCTCAAGGACAGGATCAGCCAGCTTGGGAGCCTAGTGGGCCCTCGCTGAGGACCTCAAAACCATGTTAGCACCAGGACCACCCCAAGGCCTTCTCCTTGAGAGGGAAAAGTTTTTATAGGCTTCACAGCTTGTGTTTTCAGGCCTTAATTCCCTTTTGGCAGAGCAGTGAGCAGCCACTGGTGCACTCACAGCATCCCCTGTCTCTATAGAAACAGCACACTCAGAGCCCAATTCATAGGGTGGTTATTAAAGAAAATTCATCAATTATAAAGCACAAATTGTCCTTAATACTTCTGCCCAGCAGCCATGGCACGGGGACCTGTGGTGTTGCCATCGTGTTCCCTCCCTCAGGCAGTATCTGGGAAAGCACCCCGGATTTGGGGCACAGACAATGCCCTCCCATTGAAGTCTTCATTGAGACTCTGGCAGGACAGAAATGTGTAGGGCTGGCTAATTGCTAAACTGAGGGTATTTTAGTAAATTAAAGTCAGCCCCACAGGACTGGCAAGCTTTGATGTGCTCTGTGTCCCAGTGCAGTTCTGGAGCTCCTGCCTTGGTTTGAAGAGTCCTGAGGAGCAGCCCCTGAGTGAATGCAAGCCTGGAGGCAGGTCTGGGGCAGCACTGGCCCAAGAGCCCTCCAGAAGCCTTGGGAAACAGGAATTGCAAAATAAACAAATAACTGTGAGTGATTACATTAATATTGCTGTAGGACTATCCCCAGGTTTTATTAGCAGCTCTTTAATTGTGATCTGCTTGAACTAATGAGTTCAAAGAAGCAGCTGGGGCCAGACCAGACTGAAAAAGGGCTGCATCCGTATCTTTCCCTAATGTGTGGTCCACTCTTTCTTGTGGCTCTTAAAAATTTAAGCAATTGCTCAGCATCCTCTTTGGTGATCTGAATATTATTCATTTAAAGGTACCACTATTTTATCTTAGAAACATGGTTGGGTACCACAGAGTGAAAGCCTGTTGTGGTTGCTGGGAGGTGCTGGATGCCCTCATAGTCTTTAAATCCCTTTTTTTAGGGAACTGCTGGTATTTTGTGGGTTACTCTGTGATTTGGCCCTGGAGCAGGCTGGCTTTCAGAGTGCTGCCAGCACCATAGGGGAGAGGCTCTCCCAAAAAACCACCTGCATGGCCACTGTCCTGTAACACAGACTGGCAGAGATGCCCTATTTCCCCAATTTCCCAGCACCCAAATCTAGAGACAAAGTAAGACAACCTGATAGGGGCTTTAACTACAGATTTTGGTAAGTTACTTAACATGTGTGTTTTGCCAGGGTAAATAACCCTTGCTGAGGTCCCATCCATGCCCTGCAAACAGGCAGTTCTGTGTGGCCTCTATCACTGGGACCAGCCAAATTCAGGTAAATGTGCTGGATGTGGTGTCTCCTCAACTGAAACTCCCTGATGAATGCCAGGAGCTTCAGCCAACCTATGGCTCTTGAGGCACAGAAACCTCACTCACCACTCTCCCATCAGCTCTTCCCCAAGCCTCTGCCTCCTCCACCCCCCTCTCTGCACTACTCACAAATTCTTCCCCTCACCCCAGGGCTCTGCAGCACTGCCAGATCCCTCCTCTCCTGCCAGGGGACTTACTTGTTCGTAATTGAAGAAACCAGATGGTGTTTTACCAGGTTAACAACCCCTGAAAGGGCAGGGGTTAGAAATAATGAGCTTTAATTAGGAGAGTTACAGGTTAGATCATGTTGAGTTGCACTTCAATGCAATAAATTACTTAGGAGCAATAGATTCTTTATTTGCTGGCATGTTTATAAACTCACAGCCCACACTCATGCTGTTGAGACAAATAAATGCTGAGGGTAAAATACAGCTTGAGACTTTACGAGCAGGGTGGGATGTTGCAAGGTACAAGGTAATGCAGGCTGAAGCTTCAAGGAATTAAGGATTTTATTCAGACCCTGAATATCCAAAGGAAGTTACAGTGATGAGTTATTTCTTTTAATTCCTTTCTGCTAGTGATTTATTTCCCAGCAGCATGCATCTCTCGACCAGCATCTCCTTAGCAAGCTGAGTGCTGACCTTCTGCCTCCACGTCCACCCAAAAGTCTCTCTGGTCCCCCTAAAGTGTCGGAATGCATGCAGGGGGAAAGACCAGGAACTCATTCCTCATCTACAGAGTTTAATGCTCTGGTGCATTTGTTGGAGATCTTGTGGTTCCAGGAGAATTTATCTGCCAATTACTTCTCAAAAAATAGCAAAGGGTCATGCAGTACTTGGCAGCTAAGAGCAGAAAGGGGAGAAGAGAACCAGGTTTTAATTGAATCTCATGTATGTTGAACAAATATTTCAGAACTGTCAATTAGCTGTTGGCCTGAGGCTGAAATTTAATTAAGAAAATAATGCTTTTAGGGTGTCTCCATCTGGGAGGAGAAGCAGAAAGGGGAAGAGTGAAGATAGGAAATGTGATGAGGAGGTGGAAAACATCCTGCTGGAGATACTTCAGAATTAAGCTGCTCCGTGTGTTCGCAGAGATCAAGGCTGTCTCTCAAACTGCACATCCCATGCCTGAGAAATGCCCTAGGTCAGGATGCAGGTGGGTTTCCAAGCTCTGGCAGTAAATCCTCTTCCCACATCCAGCTCTCTGCACTCGCAGCTTCAGGGTGAAGGACTGGAGAACACAGGACAGCCCATGTCAGAAGATGCTGCCTGTGCCCAAGGCCCCAGGGAGGCACCAGCAGTCACCCAGCGGTTCCCTGCCCCCTCCTCCACCTTACCCTGGTCCTTGCTGCTCTGGTTTGTCTGCACATGCTTTTATCTATGGCTTGTTCTGAGCTGCTAAGGAAAAATCTGTTCTAAGGGGGGGAAAAAAGTCTGTACTATAAAAAAGATTGTTACAAGCAAATCCTCACATGTTAGCAAAAACACCTCCATTTTCTTCAAGAAGTACATCCCAAATCTCTGTGCAGAACTTTCTTAACAACAACAAATAGGAACTCTGTTCCTAAATTCACATTATACAATATACACAAAACAGTGCAAAAATAGCACAAATCCTTAAATTCCAAATAAATGCAAAAAGCCAATGTTCTTTTCCCTCATCCTGTATCTATTTTAGGGGCAACATAGATGGTTTAATAACATGCAATATAACAATCATATATGCAAAGCCTCCCTACACACAACAAAATAGGTCCTGGACAGTTCCAACATACTGAGGGGACTTGAGGTCTTGTCCTGACTAACCCAGAAAAGTGATTTCCTGTAGAGGCAGAATGGTTAATTAACATCTTGCACCCTTGAAAATACCACACACAAATTTTCCCGAGTGGATGCAAAATTCTGAGCTCTTTTAACGCTACAGTTTGGTGAAAGCCAGTGTTGACTAGTGAGGCTGCACTGGCTGTCCAAGTAATACTTCACAGTCACTTGAGGTTTACTGGTGGCAGACACTTGTTTTATTTGGCAAGAGCCCTAGGGTTTGGCTCTTGTGTAATCTTTTTGTTTTTACTCATAGTCCAGATAGTCTCTTGCAAGTCTGGGGCAAGTGTCCTTGGACTGGTCTCCTGGATGCTGCATGGTATGAATATCCACTTTGCTTACAAGACGACAGCAGCAATAAATATTTGTGTCACTAATCACAAAACACTTAATGGACTTCACAAGTTTTTCCCAGGAAATAAGAGGATTCTTCACCTGCCATTGAAACGCACCTGTAGCTGGGGCAGAGAGCAACACTGCTCTATGGTACATGACTACACCACACTGGGGCTTACAGGACAAGAGTACAGTTTCCAGCTGAAGCAACCAGAGGAATTTGGACAGGAAAGGTAAAGTTATCCAAAAGAAACTCAGACCACACCGTTGGAAGCACTTCTGTTACATTAGGGAACACTCATTATTCGTTTGTTCATTATTAGTTTGTTCATTGT
Organism: Promerops cafer; assembly: GCA_013398275.1. Classification (NCBI taxonomy): domain Eukaryota; kingdom Metazoa; phylum Chordata; class Aves; order Passeriformes; family Nectariniidae; genus Promerops; species Promerops cafer. Next base: position 286,660 of record VZSE01006237.1, read on the forward strand.
AGCAAATCCATCTGGTCTGGACCTTGGGTTTCTGTGCTACCAGCACTGCAGTGTTTCCAGAGACACTACATGAGGCTCATGACACCCAGCTTTGGTAATTCCTAATGTGGGAGTCCCCCCCCCGGGAGTCCCTTTACAGTCAATGGCCTCATATCTTGGCAGCATTCATCTCCTCTCTAGGGATGTGGATTCCCCACAGGAGAGTGTTGAGATGAGAAGAGACACATCAAAGTGCCTAATTGTCCCCATTAACTTCAAAAGGACTCCAGAGGAGCAGCTTCCATGGGGTGTCTGTGTTACAGGCATGTCAATTTGGGTAGGAGAGAATCACTCTAAAAAGTGCTGTGTTTTCTCCTTGACTGCCCTTCTGTTCCTGGGATTCCTTTCAATGCTTTGGCCCAGCTCAGCCCTTGCACGTGACACAAAATGGGGTGGCACTGTTACACTTAACAACAGATGCTTTAGAGATGCTAAATATTGACACGTGCCTAACACTTCACCAAACAAGAACAAATTAGCACTAAGGAAAAGCAAATTAATTTGCCTATAACAATACGTTTTGTTAAATGCCCTGAAGAAGTACTGAATGAAGCTTGCTGCCATGCCAAAGCGATTCCTCTTGGCACTCTCCCAGCACAGTGTGTACAGCCACATAGCTCCCACTGCCTGCATTGTTTCAGGCTCACGGGATTTGTTTATTCCTCTTTGCAGGTGCAGGGAGCCTGCTGAGGTCCTCCTGCTCAGTGAGGTTGTGGTCAGAGCTGTCGTGAGAGCAGTCCTTCACAGCACTGTAGTACACCGGGGCGGTGGACGGGGCAGGGTGCTCAGCACTCTTCTCCTGGCACTTGTACAGCTTCCTGAAGGCAGCCCTGAACTTCTGTGACATGAGGTTGTAGATGATGGGGTTGATGGCACTGTTCAGGTAGATGCACAGGCGGCAGAAGAGGAGGAACCAGGCATTCAGGTACGGAGGGTCCACGAAGGAGTTCACCACCACCAGCGTGCGGTAAGGCAGCCACAGCACGGCGAAGAGGGCCACCACGACAGCCAGCATCTTGGTCACCTTGGTGGGGGGGAGAGGCAAAAAGAGACAGCCAGATGGTGCTAAATTTCCAGCAGGACTTTCCCACCTGGAGCACTGGTGCAGACAGCCAGTTTCTCTCTCTAAGCATTTAAAAGAAAGACCCAAGCCATGGGGCTATTTCTTGCTGAAACCATTTTAATCAGGAAATAATTCTGCATAAATAAATATGGAAATTGTAGGTTTTCATCTACCATTGAAGAGCTAAAACTCTAGAAAAAGTATTCACCATCCTGGAAATGGGCTGGAATAACCATGGGAATGTCTGTACCAGAAAGCAAATTTGAAAATCGTACATAACAGTAAATGAGTGAGGAAAATACTTGTCTAAAGGTGGGGACCTCTTTTCTAGGGGTGTCATGGGATACACTTCATCTCCTTCCCTAGGGTTTCCTGGTTTCCTACACCACCTATATTGTTCCAGGGAATAGGCTCCTGGTACAGAGCAACCCTGGAAGCAAAGGAGACTGTCAAGAATCTTGTACTACTTGTCCTGGTACAGGTCTTACTTAGCTACTTACCATGGGTTACTTTAATTTTCAGCACACTAGGGGAGTACTACATAAACACATTGGGAACAAAAAGAAACTGAGAAATCAGAAGTGACCAGTAATTGCCCTCAGCTCAACATAAGCTTGTTGTTTAGGACATTGGGGTTTTGTGCTGAAACACCAGTCATCCTAATAATTTCAACAGCTATTTCGGGTAAGTGACAATCCTCCTCAAACAAATACTAACAAAATACACACATCCCCAAGGAGGAAACTATGACTAAACACTGATGCCACATGCATATCTAGGCAGTGGTGTTTCAAACGTCTGAAGGGGAGTTGTGCAATAATCCAGTTCTTAGTATGGACATAAGCACTGGGATCACATTTAGGGTCTCTCAGCTTTTCTTGGAGTGTTTTTTTTACTTCATCAAAAGAAACTAAGCCTTCCTGTAATGCCATGAGTAGAAACTGGGAGTCATTGCTTGTGGCAACAAAACTTTCTGTAGAAGAAAGGGACTATTACCAAGCTGTGGCCAAAATAGAAGGGGTTTGCTGTGTGTGGTTTAATGGAAATGTGAGGACACTTCCAAAAATAAGATCTTGCAGTGATACAGTGAGCGCTGAGGCTGTTGCTAAGACTGAAGTTTGTTTGCTGCCACAGTTTGTTGCCTTTTGGGAAAGATATGACATAATGTACAAGTGGTGTCTCACAAACCTGTGTCCAGCCTCTGTCCCTGTCCTGGAAGCCACAGATGCTTCTCCCCAGCCAGTATCCTCCCTCCTTGTTCCTGCTCCTTCATTCTGAGTTGTACATCCTTTTTTTAGGAATCCCACTCCCTCTAGTGGTCCCTCTCCGGGAAGAGAAATGTGGATTTGGAGGTGTTCGTAGAAGTGATAAATACAGCAAAGCTCTCACCTTGGGCTGTCCTGCTCAGGATTTAGGTGCTTTTAGAAGCACCAGTGAGAGAACAGCAGCATCTTCACATCCCAAAAGCAGTGCAGTTCTGGGGCTGTGTAGGGGCACAGCCACAGAAAATCTCCCTCAGCCATCCAGGCAGGGGAGAAAATGGGCACCTCTGAGAGAGCCCCTGTAGGACCTTTCCCAGGGAACTCTGGGCATGGGGCCTGGAAGAGCCAGTTCCCTACAGAGGCCAGAGGAGGAGTGCTGATGTGAGTGCCTGTACTCTGGACAGAGGCACCTCCAGAGCTATGCACACCCACCAACTGGAAGCCCTGGAAAACTGCTTAACAGTTTAAAAACTTACTGCCATCTTTATTCCTTATGATGGCAGCACTGTGATGTCAGGCTGTTCAGGGGAAGTCTTTGCATGCTAGGATATTTTGGGAGGTAATGATAATCTCGAGTAAACTCCTGGTGTAACAGTAAAGAGAGCACAGCATGTTTCCAGGAGCTGGAATGCTCCAGCAGCCACTTGTCCTAATGATGCTGGAACATGCTGTGCCACTCCAGGGCACAGCATTGCAGGGGGAGCAGCACAGCCCCTCCAGCAGCTGCTCTGGAAGGAAAGATCCATCAACCTGTCGGGAGCCCTCGCTGCCAAACACCCTGCCCGAGGCTCCTGCAGCAGCCAGTGGCCGTGGGAGAGCAGGCAAATGCTTTTGAAGAAGTCAGCACTTCCTTTAAACCTTCCAGAGAAAAGGGGAGGAAAAGCTGGACCGGAAAGATTTAGAAGTTCATGCAGAAATACACGTTCTCTGAGCTGTCTGCTTCCCCTCTGTGACCCTGACTCATCTCTCCTGGGGAATGGAGGTTCCTCTGCACGGCAGGCAACTACTGAGCTGGAAACAGGAGGACTTCAGGGCAGGCTGAAGTCTACTTTGGGCTATCTGGAAATCACAACAGAACTAGTGATTTCAAGGACTCAAGCCAAACTCCCAGATTCAACCCTTTCCTTTAGAAGGAAAGCTGAATGGGCCCTGCCTATTCAGAATGGGACATTCCCATGTCTAGATACTGACCTGTCCAAAGAGATGGGACACGAGGCAGAGACTGTCCATGTGAACATGAGGACAGAAGGAGGTGGGAGGAGAAGGATATAGGGAGACAGCAGGCAGCTAAGAGACACAGGAATCACCAAAATGCAAACACACCGAGGTGACTCCCCCAGCCGCACGCACCGGGGAGCTGCAGCCAGGGCTGGGCTCCAAGGGCGGACAGTTCCCTTCTCTTTGCTCCTTTAAACCAGAGTTCAGCTGCACAGGACACCGTCTGAGAGGTGAGTCCCACTGGCATAACATGACCCAGCCCTCTCCTCCTCGGGGGGGCAATCACTAATTAATTAGCCAGCAAAAGTGCCCGCACTCCTGCCTCTCCCCGGCTGAAGCCGTGTCCTGCTCTACCAAGCCCGACCTAAGCAGGGGGAGCCCATCTGTGCTGCCAGACCCCAGCCGGGCTTCAGGGGCTCCTTTGCAGCAAACCAACGCTCCCCTGTCCCTCCACAAAGGGAAACAAAGTATCGTGGCACCTCGCCCCCTGCCAGAATGCCCCCGAAAGCCCGGAGCCCCTGCAGAGCTGCCTGCAGCCCGGCGTGCCCGGAGAGCGGGGAGCCCCTACCTGCTTGCGGGAGCTCAGGGCCCCGCTGCTGCCCCGGCAGGAGAGCTCGCGGCAGCTGCCCTGGTGCCTGGAGCCCAGGAAGGAATGCTGCGGGGTGCCGGGCAGGGGGCTCACGAACAGGATGCGGGCAATGAGGCCGTAGAGGACAGTTGCCAGCCCCAGCGGGATGACATAGAAGACAGCAAAATCCAAGAAGTAAATGGGCATGTAAAGGCTTCTGGAGACCCGGTAGCCACAGATGACCTGCGCCCCATCCGAGAAGGTGACCTGGGTGGTGTCCACCAGGAAGAACCACATGAGGCAGTAGAGGGAGGTGAAGAGCCACAGCGAGGCGATGATGCGCCTGGCGCGGGACACGGTGCACAGGAGCTGTGCCTTGATGGCGTGGCAGATGGCGATGTACCGCTCCACCGTGAAGGCAGCGATGGACCAGGCGGAGATGTTGATGCCCAGGTACTGCAAGTAGGTGATGCAGAGGCAGCCGGCGTAGCCGTACACCCAAGAAGCCACCACTTCGGAGATGTTGGGCAGCCCGGCCGCCAGCAGCACGATGAGGTCGGCCACGGCCAGGCTCACCAGGTAGCAGTTGGTGGGGGTCACCATGTGCTTGGTGCGCAGCACCACCAGCACCACCATGGCGTTGCCCGCGATGCCCACGCCGCAGATGAGCAGCACCAGCAGGATGGTGACTACCTGCAGCTCCAGGGGCTGCCGGGGCATCCTGCCCAGGCTCTGGTTGCCGCTGCCCAGCTCGGCTCCCGGGCTGGCCGAGCCGTTCTCCATCGTGCCTGCAGCCACCGGCGGAGCCCCGCGCACCCTGCGGCGGCACTGGGGAGCCGGGGCTGCCCCCGAGCCCCCTCCCCACCTTCCCGCCCACCCCGGCTCCTCCCTCCTCTTTTTTTTTCCACGATTCACCTCAAGTCTTGCAGCCGCCCTGCTTCTTGTATCCCTCTCCCCTGCAAACTCTCCGCCTGGCGGGGCAGGGAGCGGCCAAGGTCCCCCAGTCCCCGGGACCCTCCAGGAGCTCCCGTGAACCACCCGGGACTGTCCAGAATCCCCAGGCTCCCGGCGCTCTCCAGGACTCCCTTTAGCCGCCGGGACCCCCGGGAACCACCAGGCCTCCCCCAGGACAGCCCACAGCCCCCCGGGGCTACCTCGGTCCCCGGGACCCCGCATCGCCTCCCGCCGGCATCCCCCGCCTGCGCCCGCCGGGTCCTAGAGCACCGCGGAGCCGGGCGGGGAGGAGGAGGAGGAGGAGGAAAGGAGCCCACGCAGGGGATGGGGGGTGCAGGTGAGAAATCCCAGGCTGGGGAAAGTGCAGAGGCTGAAAGTACCCCAGCAGCGAGTGGGACCCCCGACTGTGGGTGCCTGTGTCCCCAGCCGAGGCACAGGCTTCACTGTTCCCCCAGGGCAAGGAGAGGTGAGGGTGATTCCTTTATTCCTCGTCCTCAGGAGGATGGGAGCAGAGCGATGCCAGTGAGATCCACAGCCTTTCCCGTTTCCCTTGGGCTGGGGCCGAGGAACGGCATCCCTGGCCATGGGGTAGTGACCTCCTTGTGCTTTCCTGTAGCCATCCCTGTCCCAAACAAGCCCAGTGTCACCTCTGAGGAAGAAGGCTTAACCAGTCCTGGACTGGGGGGTTCCAAATCTTTCCAACAATGAGGCTGGGGTATCTGGTATCTCCCCGGTGGTCAGGTTGGGAGATCCAGTGTCTCCCTGATGGTCAGCAGTAGCCACAATTTGCTGCCAGCTCCATGCTTGCTCCTGACCTCTCTGCAATCTGTCAGAAAATGCATTTTCAAATTGAAAGAGCAATTGTGCTAAGGGCCCCCTAACCTGTGGAGTGGAGGAAAGGACAAGGGGAGAACTCTCTTTTTTATTCGATTGGATTTCAGTTAAAGGCAGAGGTGTCCTGTTAGTCCCAGACACTGAGGCGCATATCCAAAGTGTGAAGGATCATTCTGATGCTGGGTGATTCAAGTCCAGTGTTTCACAGGCAAATTTTTAAACCTGGCCTGCACAAACCTGGGTGGATAAAATGCCTTTTGCTTCAGCCCGAGGAGCAGCACTCTGTCCCCAGGCTTTGACTTGCTGTGGCAAATACTATTTTCCCCTTTGCTCTGGGAAACCTTATGCTGCTCTTTGGCAGACAACAATCCGTGCAGTTTTTCACTACTTCCCATGATATTTCATTCACCTTTGGGTCAGTTTTAAAGGACAATTATTCTCTTCTTCTCTTTCCATTTGGTTTCCTTAGGGCTCTGCTGGCAGCCTGCACCAGGTCCTCTGTGTCCCACCAGCCTCACAGCCCTGCCCTCTACAGCCCCGGGTGTGGGAGGCATGGCAGCTCCTGTCCCTTATTGCACTTCTGTGGGAAGGACTGGGAGTGTGGGCACGTGTGTTTGCTCACATAATCCAAGGGCTTGTGTATTTTGGTGCTCTGGACAGACACAGACACAATTCCAGCACTTCATCCCACTGCTGCTGTCTCACAGTGATGCTGGGAGTCATAGACTGGACTGTGCCATAGAACTGTGTGTGGGAGAGGAGGAGGGACAAACCTGGCACAAATGTCCTGAGAGCTAAGTTGGGGTTCATTTGCTTCCTCAAACCCATTCCAGGAATTGGCTTTGTGGGATCAGGAAACAAAACCAAGACAGACTCCTGCAGACACTGAAAAACGCTTTGTTTTGGTTCAGACCTGGAACACTGTGCAGGATAATTGCAGGTAATTATTTCCCTGGCTGCTTTGCTGTGTGGCACTGACAATCCAGCAGTTATTAGTGCAGATAACAGCAGCATTAAAGCACCCTGCTGAAGCAGCTCCTCCTGCCAGTCCCCGAGCTGCTCTGTGTCCATCACCAGGCTGGGGGTGGGCTGGGGGGAATGTGTGTCTGCCCAATGCACTCACTGAGGGGTTTTCTTGTCAAAGTTGTGAGGTTTGCTGGGATGACTGGTTAATATTCCCTTTACAGACTCCTTTGGTAACTGTGATGTTCAGATGTGACTGAGGTGTGTATTTAAGAGGCTGCCCAGCTTGACACACAAAATATTTTCTTCCAGCTTGCCTTAAATGTAAATGTTTTGATGGCCAAAGACATTGATTTTTTTAACTAACATTCTGTGTTTTGTTCTTTTAACGCACATCAGCATTTCCTTCTCTGCTGGTGTCACCTGGCACTGCCATCCTCTAGGAATACCTGCCACCACCCACTCTCTTGGAAAGAGAAGTCTTCATTTTCCTGAGGTCCCCAAATGGGAATGGCCATGTCCCTGGGTGCTGGCAGGGCTGTTTTTGGAAAGGGGTGTCTGTGCAGCTCCATGGCCAGGTTAGCAGCACTGTGCCCAGGCTGGGTGCTCAGGTAATTCAAAACTGGCTTCAGAATGTCCATGAAGCTCATCATGGACATTCTGTCTTCTTGCAGCTCATCCCTCTCACACAGCCTCACTGGGCAGCTCCCTTAGTCCTGTGAACAGAACTCTGAGGCTTCATATATTAAATAAACAAAGCTAAAAGAAAGTGATCCTCCTACCTAAATCTGTGAAAAACCTCTTTCCATTCCCTTGGGCTTCATCCCTACAAATATTAAACCCATAAAATTTCTGCTGTTAGAGGTGGGGCACAGAGGTTGCGTCCATGTGGTGCCAGTGCATGTGGAGAAGTGGAATTACAGAAGCCACAAGTGGTTTTGAGACACTGGTTACAGAGTTTAGGGCCCTAGGCAATGGCCAAATTTTGAATTGTGAGTGATGGTGGGGGAGTGATTCCCACTTCTGCACTCCTGCAGCTCAGCAGGGACCAGGCAGGAAGGTGCTGGTGGCTCTGCTGAGCAGCCTGAGGGCTGACAAGTGCCAATGGAGACAGGGTATGAGTCAGTCTGACAGAAGCAGCAGTTATTGCTCCATCAGAAAGACAAAGGAGAGGGAAGTTCTGCCAAAATCACCTTCACCTGTTTCAGAGTCTCAGCCAATAAGTAAATTGCTTTGGGGCTTTCTGGATTATTGCCCTGGGAGATCAAGCAAAAAAGGCAGCTGTCAAGGAATTAAACAGATGCAAAAGGTATCTGGGTTTGTGCTCCATGAACACAAAAATGTGGAAGAAAAACCCCTGGTGGTTTTCTGCTGATTTCTGTGAACAGCCCTAGAGGGACCAGCTCACAGGCCTGGGCTGCATCACATCTGTGCCAGTGATGTGCAAGGGAACAGCATTATGGAAAAGGCTGAAGACTGAAGGAATGGAAAACAATTAAGAGGAAGGCAGTGATGTGGATTTCTGTGGGTGAAACCATTCCAGGCTTGAAGATGAGAATATCTCCAGGCTCTTCTCTCGGGTACCAGGACAGGCAGCATTTCCCGTGGGGCAGCGAGTGCCTGATGGACCTGGTGGTGCCAGGCCTGAGGAGCTCCAGCCTCTGACTGTAACACTGAGCCCGGGGTAGTGCTGTCACAGGGAAAGGATGCTTCCCCAGGCTCCCTGAGGGCAGGGATGGTTTGTCAATTCCAGGTTCAGGGAGCACAGGCAGCTCTGTGGGTCATCTCAGGATCCTCTCTTCCCTGTCTCGCTGGCAGAGTTTCCTCCTGGCTTCTGGGTACCTTCCTCTGTGCTTTGTATGATCTCTTTTAAAGATCTGTTGCTGTTAAATCTGTGATGCACCGTGTCTTGCAAATGCCTTCAGGACACAAAGGAACTGGCAATTTTTCTTCTGCTAATAACTATAATTTGAGCTTTTAAAGAAAGTCAAGTGAGGCCACTTTCACAAACAGGGAAATTACCCCTTCTCCCTTCCCCTGCTTCCTTGCTGTGTTTGCAGCCTGAGACCTCAATGGAAAAGCCTCTCACTGCCCCAAAACTATCAAACAGATGAAAACAGATACTGCAAATGAGGGGCTTGGCCAGGGCCAGCCATTCATGAGCCTCTCTTTTCTGAGTATAGTTTATTTGTGAACTGTCCCTACTAACATTTTAATATGTGCATCCTTCAAACTCTGCTTCAGGTAGCTCCTGGAAGGGCTGGGCAGCCTGAATTAAAAGAAATTTTAAAAAAATCTGCAACAATGTGCATTGGACTGATTTGATAAGTCAGTGAACCAAACCACTGGGGATTTATCCAGCTCTGCAGAGAATACCAGAATGGGAAAGGATGCTCTGTGCAGGTTTGAGTGAGGCCAAGTGTGCGTGGGACACTGTATTTTCCAAAGCCTGTGAAAACAAACCTTGTCATCCTGCATGCCAGGGCAGTCCCCACCCTTCCCCACCCAGCAGTGCTGCTCTGGGCTGCCTGTGGGAGGCTGGAAGTGCCGTGGGAGAACAGGCCCAGAGTGTCCCTTCCCCTCCCACTGAGCCCAACATCCATGGATGGCATCACCTGCACACCCCATGGCCCCTGCAGGACTTGGGCATCAGCCACAGCATCAGGTCAGGGTTTACAACTCTTGCTGTCACCAATAAACTCTGTCACCTGCTCCAGTGTGCTCAATCCTCCCGGAAATCTGCCTGGATAAGCAAAAGGAGAGAAGCAGGTGGAAGCATTGGCTTTCAGGGCAGCACAAATAAATGGAAGCACTGGGAGTCCCAGTCGTTCTGGAGTCTTGATGTCTGTAAGAGGAACTGGTTTGGGCAGCAAAGCTGGGCCTTTGCCAGAAGCAGCAAGGCTTGGAGCTGTGCTGTGAAAAATGACATCTTCTGATGTGCTTTTGGGGCACCGTCTGTGGCACGTCCTACCTCAATCACCCATCCCAGTGCTCATCCCGAGGACAGCACGCAGGGGAGGATGTGCCTGGAGTCAGGACAGAGACTGGCAGCTCCCAGAACAGTAATCAGGGTGGATGCATGCTGGAGGGGCATCCTGGGGGGATAATAGCCACGATAATGCTAAGGGGAGATAAAAGCTCTTCATGCAATATTATGAAAGAATAAAAACTCTGGCAGAACAATTAGACTGTAATTATGGGTTATTTCATATTCTGTGACATCTAAATGTCAACACCACTTGGTACAGCACACTCTGCACACCTGATGAGCACAGCCCTGGGAGAGCTCAGCAGCCCCCAGCTCTGCTCCTGCTCCCTGTGCATGCAGGCAGAGCCATGACATGCATCAGGGAGGAAACGAGCCCATCCTCACTGGGTATCCAGGCCTGGGCTCATACCATGACTGGATGTCACACCAAGCAGGTGTGACAAAATGGAGGTGACAAAATGCTCCAAGTCCTTAATCAGCACTGGTGCAAACAGCCAGGAAATGCTGGGAATGGTGTCTGTAAAGTTCTTCATCACTGACCTCCATCCCTGTGTCCTACACGGCTGTCTAGGGCATGGAAGGACAGAAAAAAGCCTGACTAAAGCTGACCTCTCTGGTCCTGCTGCTGCAGATCTTCCCCCCAAAATATGTCTCTGATCCATCAGCCTTCACTCAGAGCTGCTCTGGGTAGTCTGAAAGAAAAGATGGTGAAATTGCAGCAGGTCTGGCTGCTCAGGAGCCTCCACCTAATTTGTGGTTTCAAATATTTTTTCAGTCTTTCCTGTGTGCACTGCTCATTGCAGTGTCCAGACAGAGGGCAAATCTCTCCCTGCTCTCAGAGGAATTTATTCTAATGCCAGAGAAAGCTCCTTCCTCCCATCAGCCCTGTCAAGAGCACCATACTCACCTCCTGCAGAGCCCAGGACCACACATGCAGAACTAGCTGCTCCTGGGAGAGCAAAACTCACGTGGTTTTAGGCATCTATTTTGAGGAAAGGTCCAGATGGGACCAAAGTTCCTCCCTCCCTCTGTCCCTCCCTCCCTCTGGTTGTGAATCTGGCATTGCTGATGCCCTGGCAGTGCAGAGCACAAAGCATTGGACACACAGAACAATTTCTTCCCTCTCCTGGTAGAAGGAAAAGGTGATTCATCCCATCCCAGCCACAACCTTGGCTTGACCTGCTCCTTCCTATAATCCACAGAGTTCCCACTTCATTGTCTGAACAGCTTAATTCCTAGTGCAAAAGAGGAAGCTTGCAGCCTTTCAACTTGGCTGTTCCAGTTTCTCAACCTACTTTAAAGGAAAACCTCTCATCCAAGCTATGGATCACCCCTGACTAGTCAGACCCCTGGCCTTTTTATTTTAAATCTCTTGGGAAATAAATCCACAGAATTGGCCCCTCTCCCTTCTCACATATGAAAGCATCTCTCCAGCTGTTTCCAGGTGGGATGAGGAATTACAGAATGTTTGACTGGAATAGCATCTCAGTAAGAAATGTGTGAAATCCTGGTACTTTTTAAGGTTCAGTTTGTGTGTTGAAGATGTCTCTTGTGGTAATTTAATCTTTGCTCCTCAGCAAAGAAATACAGAACTGCCTCTGCCTCAGTCCTTGGGAAGGGCTGGAAGGGGTGGAGGTGAACTGACTCCATTTCCTCAGCATCTCCTCAGTGTGCAGTGTTATCTTGTGAACCCCTGGAGTTTCTTTCTGAAGTCACACATCTGAGGGCTTCTCTGAGTACCTGAAAACTGAAATCAGTGATGTGCTCAGAGTTCTGGAAATCAGGGGACCGAGAAACATGCCTGGAGGATTATTGGCTTCTGTATCCACATTCTAGCTTTTAGCAGCCTTCTGGGATAACCAGGGTTGCTTCTACCTCATTTCCACTCTTTGTGTTGCAGGCTGAAAGACAGTTACAACTAATTTGGAAATTTTCTATTGCAAAATGTGTGGCATTGAGTTCAGAGTGAAACCCTGACACAATCTACGGTTGAAAGAGCCAGGATTTGGGAAACTCTCCCTATGAATTATATGCACAATGCTATGAAGTAGCTTTTTGCTTTTATTAATGTCTAGTAATATTTCCTTTTCTAAAATTTGGTGCATGGAAGTGTCTCTTCTTCATTGCAATTACAGTGCAAATACTATACATAGGATAAATGCAATGAAAAATTGAATTTGCAAATACTATAGATAGGATAAATGCAATAAAAATGGAGTCTGCTTAAAAATCAGAAAATACTTCCGGAGAGAGGTTTTTGTTTGCTTGCCTGTCTGCTCTGGTTGATGCAGATTTGTGGCTGTGAATGAGATCTTGCCTAGAGACTGTCTGAGCTGGATTATTTACACTTGCACCTCAGTATATTAAGACCATTCATTCTTGCCTGCCAGCCAGCCATAAGCAGGAACTTAGCATATATTTTACCTAAAATACCTGAGGCTGAGGAAATGGAGTCAGTTCACCTCCATCCCTTCACTAAAATACACCACAGAATTCCAAGGGAATCAGGGGCTTCAGGGTAGAACTTGTCCTGTGTGGGAGTGTCTTTCTGTCCCCTGGGTTTGTTGCACTGGTGGAGGAGAAAGCAATCCATGGGCCTTTCTCTCTTGTGATTAAAATTTTTCTCTAGATAATTAAGAAGCCTCAAATCTCAACGAGTGCAAAGAAGAAGCCAGGCAAGCAGACCTGGCTGGCCCACCCCTGTGTGTCCTGCCAGGACAGCTCCTCACGAGGTGGTGACTCCTGGGGAAATGGCAGCTGTGGATACAGGTCCAGGGCCACATCTCCACTGGTGGCAGCTGCAGCAGCTGTGAGCGAGTGACAGTCCCCTGGCAGCAGGGTCACGGCGCCAGCAAAGCTGGGGGCTGCCACTGGCACCGATGAGCACCAGCAAGGAAGTTTGGTGGCCATCACCAAACGCTCCCCAGCCCCCTCGGGGCACCCCAGCCCGGCCTCTGCCTCGTGCACACACACCCCTGACCCTGAACTTCCAGCTCCACCACCAGCCAAGCCCAGAAGCCAGGTGTGGTGGAACACTTCCCTGCAGCCAGGGGCAGCAGATGGGTGAATGAGCAGGAGCAGCACTGACCAGCAGGGGTTGTCCCCGTGGGGGAGGTGGACGCCCAGAACCAGAGAGTGACACAGCACAAAGCCCTGCTCCCCATTTCCTCCTGCCTGTGGGATGGGAGGGATGTGCTGAGTGAAAACAAAGGGCCCCGATGAGCAGGAGTGAGGGTATGAGTAGGGAGGGGCTCTGAGGGATGAAAATCCCTCAGCAAATAACGAGACTTGTACATTGGTTCTACTTAATAAAAAATGTGAATAAATTAACTTTTCCTGCTGGTTAATTTGTTCAGCATTTCTCTCTTGCATCATCAAGCAGGCAGCTCACCCCTCCAGTGGGCAATACAGCTCCATAATGGTAATGTTTTGTATTTTGCCACACCTTTATCTGGCTGAGGAACAACGCCCCTCAGGAGAGCAGAGCAATTTCCAGCAGCTCTGCCTCCTGCCAATTCCCCTGTCTGGGGAAAACATGACAGCCCAATTTGGCACCAGGGACAACATGGCTGATGTCAAAAAGATAAGTCTTCCAGAGGAAAAACTCCTTTCCAAGTTGTTCTTGCTGGAGGACAACATGCTGCTCGGATGGTTTGCTGTCTGAAGGGCTTCTCCCCTCCCAGCTATTTGAACCCCCAGCTCCAGATAATTTTAGCTACTCAGTGGAAATCTTTTTGCTTTCACCCAAACAATAGAGCACAGGGCATTTTCTACAGAAACACCATGACAAAGCCCCCAGTCGCTGTAGAGGCATAAAGGTGCTTGGATTAATCATCAGAACAACAGGGCATTAAAAACCCGGGGAGATGAGTTCACCAGGGTTTTGTTAGATAGGTGCTTAAAAAAATATAATCCAAACACACTCGTTTCAAGTGCCTCAGAAGATGAGAAAATTCAGTGCACCTGGCAGCAGCTACCACTTAATTTCTGTCATGTAATCTCATCGAGGTGCATTATGTCAAATAATTACCTTAATGAAGACTTTAATGGAAGAAGGGAGGAAAATAATAGACATGCTTCGAAGAAATGAAGCTGTGAGGTTGCTTAGTTTTTAACCTGGCAGGGATTTATCTCCTTCTCCTCTGGCTCCTGCCCTTACAGAGGTGTCCAATCTGCCTTTCTATCAAAAATAACACATTTCAGATGCTGCCCAAGTGATGCATTTATTAATTCTGATACAATAACATAGTTTCTGATCTTGAAACAACCCAACATTTAAAACCATGAAGTCCAGCCATTAAGCAAGCACTGCCAAGGGACCATTAAAACATGTCCCCAAGTGCCACATCTATGTGTCTTTTAAATCCTGCCAGGGATGGTGACCCGACCACTGGGCAGCCTGTGCCAGTGCATGGTAAACCTTGAAGAATTTTTTCCTAATATCAAATCTAAACCTCTCCTGGCACAACCTGAGGCTGTTTCCTCTCATCCTATCACTTCTTACTTGGGAAAAGAGATCGACACCCAAATTGACCTTTATTGACTGTTCTCATTCTCTTCTGAGTTCCTGCAGCTATTTTATTTATATTTTATTTTGAACAGCCATTTTGAAGAGATTTTGTAAAGCCCTCATCTGCTGATTTCAACCACCCATGCCCAGGATGTGCCTCTCATGGTCATATTGATCTTGAATTTACTTCAGCAGGTTGAAGTGTCACTTTTTTTGGTGAATAAACTATCTTCTAAATTTATCCAGTCCACCCAGGTTTCTGTGCACAAAACCTGAAAGAAAAACTCATTGAAAATTAAATTAATGAAGTCAAGTAACTTTCTCTTTTTGTTGCCTGAAGTTATAACTTAAGAAAGAAAGGGTCTACTTCTTCCAGCACAGATGTGGTGGTGAAGGTAAATGAGCTCCTCCCTGACCCCAGCTCCCATCTATTTCCCAGTTAGCCTTGCCTAGTGCTGCAACAGCTGACTCCAGAATTTTTAGATACTAAAAAAAAAAAAAAAAGGAAAGCAAAAAAAAAAAGGAAATGTAGCCCATTTATCTCAAATTAATGCAAAAATGTGAAATTTCAACTTTTTTTTTTTTTTTTTTTTAGTATTTTTTCCCCAAGCTCCAAACACTTCTCTAACTCTGGAAAATTAAATGTGTGATCCTGTAGCAGAAGCCTGTGCTGTGGTGTCAAACATCCCCCTGACTTTCACACAGTTTTGCTCCCTCCTGTGCCTCCTGGACAGTTTCCTGTAGAGGTAAAGCACTCTCTCCTCCTCCCAGCTCCGGAAGAAGGAGGCTGCGATTTTCCGGCACAGGCGGCGCGCGTAGGTTTCCAGGAACACGGTGCCGTAGAGGATGCAGAAGAGCAGCCCCACAACGAGCAGCACAGAGGGGCTGGGAGGCGTGGGGGGGCTGACCCTGCAGCGGGCAGAGCTGAAGATCAGATGATGCTGGTAGGTCCTGTTGAAGTCCCGGAGCAGTAATGCCTCAGAAGGACGCCAGAAAACTTTTAATAGGAAGGGCATGATCCCTATTTCAGCCTGAAATAAGGGGAGTTAAAAGGTAAATCGGGTGTGAAGAAACCAAAATCAACTGATCGCTACAGAAACATCTGCCTGGGGGTGTGGAATCACTGTTACAGCACTGAGAGAAGGACACTGAAGTGTGTGATCACTTCAGGCTGAGTAACAGTGTAGGCACTGGGTACTGGGCAGGGTGAGAGCCAGTCCTGTCTGTCATCTTCATCCACTGGAACAAACATCATAACAGGCATTCACTCTAGGAGATCTATGGTGAAAGACATCATCCAGACTGCTGCAATGCACCTCATCTATACCAATGGTTTTCACGTTGGAAGCAGTGTGAGCCCCTGCTCTTTGTGTCCCCAGTAAGGTCAAAAGCCAGAGAGTTCTCTCCCTGTTTGGCTGTGTGCCAGCATGAAGCCACCTCACAGGGTCTGCTGAACCGACCTGCTGCCACCTTCCTGGGCAGAGTGCCACGGATCCTGCCTCAGTTTACACAGAAGAGGCTGAACAAAGAGCCTCGTGGCATTTTTGGGGTGTTCTAGCAGGAGCACAGACTCTGAGCTCCTGGCATCGGATTTTCTCTGTAAGAGTTTGTTATTTTTGTCTTTATTAAAACTTTGTTTGTTTCAATCTCTCCCTTTGATGCCGTCCTGATGATTTAAGCCACTGTGGATTGCTGGACAAACCCAGACGTGACGGGGGTCGCTAAAAGCTCAATCGACCTGGCTCACAGTGAACCCCATCACCAGACCATGGTATTAGTGGCTGAATATTTGAGTATTAGAGGCTTTTTCTAAGCCCTGACTATTTTCTCATAAATCTATTATAAGCAGGTATCTGCACTAGGGATCCTGGGGCTGGGGAAGGAGGCAGGCTGTGTGGCAAAAGAGGGAAGTTAAAACACCAAGCAGAAGAATATTGAAATAGAAACTGGGGAGGTTTGTGGAAAGGATTGCAGAGGGTGACCACAAAGCCAGCAAGCAGGGATTTCTACTGAAGAAACAGCCCATGCAATTGGATGAGGAGACATTCTCAGTGTTCATCAGCTGCCCCCTTCCTTTTGGACTTGCACCCACTCTGCAGTGGGGGGACAGTGTCCAAGGGACTCCCATTCCTCCACCTTGCTTAGGGGAAGGGCCTGGAGACACAGGGACACCTGACTGCCTGGTTCTAGCAGTGTCTTTGCAGCACGAGGCACTATTTGCTCCCCTCCAAGCTCCCAAGGGCTGTAACTTGCAGACTTTCCCCTGCTGTTTGATGCACTGGGAGGAGCAAGTGAGGTTGTGCCACTGCCTCCTCCCCCAAAGCCTGTTGCTCCTCCAGCTGGCTGCTGGGGAGGGAAGTCAGCATTGTGTAAATAAGAGTACAAAGACTGCAATCCCCACCACCACCTCCCTGAGGGGACGCAGAGTGGGGTCCCCACACAGGGCGGGACAGGACGCCCCAGCACTCACCTTGTATTGGATGCTGAGAGTGACGAGCACCGCGGAGAACTGAGCTGCCTTTCTCACCGCCGTGTCCGCCACGCTGAACGCAAAGTGGTCCATGGCCACCACCACCAGCATCAGCATCAGGGCCACGGTGACCAGCATGGCTTGCACGAGGCACAGCACCACTTCTTCCCAGGACAGCTTCAAGCCTGTCGGTCGGATGAGTTTTTTGGATGAGCCCACCAGGAGATGAGCTGCTCTTCTGTCCACGGCTAAACGCTCCAGCTTCTTGGTGATGTAAAAATTGTCAAAGCGGAGGTTGGTGAGATAATTTTTCAAATACCAGGTGGCCTCAAAACAGAGATAAAGCATGAAGAAACCAGCAGCTAGTCTATTGGCTACTCGTACAGAGTCTTTGACCAGTACCTCAACAGACAAGAACTCTCTGCTAATTTTCTCACCAGCAAGGTGCATTTTTTGGTAAATCAAGGAGCTGTTCTGAAGCAATGAAAAGCGAAAATGTCCATTCATAGGCTTATAAATGGAATGAATGGTTTCTTGGATTGCATCCCCAAACTCCCAGGAAACTTTCTCTAGCAGGGCAGTTGAGTTCAGAAGGCTGTCAGAGGAATTCTTGCAGATGCACTTAATAACCTGCAGTATGGTTTTAATGTTGCTTATGATGTTGGGTGTTATGTTCACCACCGCGATCATGATGCAGGTCGAGAAGAGAAGCTTCCTGCCCTGTTTGGTGCCTAACGTGGGCATGATCATGCTGAAGACACAACGGGCAGGATGCACCACAAAGAGAGTCAGGAGAAGGAGCAGACTGAAGGAGATGGCCACGGCAACGGAGAGGTGCCAGGAGTACTCCAGGGAAGCAAACATCCAGTTGTAAAAGAGGCCTCCTATCACTGCTGTAATGCAGGAGCACTGCAGAAACAAGGTCCACAGCTCTCTGCCATCTGCTGGGACAGGTTTGGAGTAAATCCACCACAGGTCTGCCATAGTTCTGTGCACCTTTGGGAACAGAAAGTCTTCACAGCAAACACGGGCTCTTATCCTGGAAAAAGAACAAGTACCTGGGTGTTAGCAGAGGAAGTTCGTAAACACTCATTGGGGGCTTTCCCATAGTGATCCCTGAGATGATCACTTACAGGGTTTTATAGTGTCCTCCTCTGAGTGCCTCTGGTCTCACCCTTCTCTACTTCCCTGCTAACTTCCCTGACTAGCTGGGGCTGAGATCTCCCCTGGAAGCAGCAGGACAGGGAAGTTCAAGGCATTTATTGAAAAATAAATACTAAGTACAATGCAACTGCTGCTGTATTAATGCAAGCACAGGGAAACATTGTGTTATTCTATAAAAACCATAATAGAGTCATTCTGAGGGGTCACCTCATCAACAGTGATTGCGGCTTTAGTGCTTATTTAGAGGATGTTGGAGGGAGAAGGAGGAGGCTACTGGTTTCTGTGGAAATTGTTAGACCAGCTCTGCATTTCAAAGGTGTTAGTGGACAGGAGGGAGTTGAGTGGTGCTCTCCCCACCTCTTAAGAGGAGGCCAATTACAAATCTGCATGTTTAAGGGTGACAAACAGAGAAAACAGTTTCACACCGAAGCTGCAGTGCCAGAGGATTTCTCCAAGGACAAGAATTTGGCCGCTACAGACAGGATGACATGTCCCATAAACCTATTCAAATGTCTAATGGAAACAAACATTTGAGAAAGAAGAGAATTTCTCAGGCCTCACATCTGGAGTGACTCTCTGGAAACCAGAAAACCTGGAGGGGAGAAGAGCCTGTCCTGAGGGTAAACCCAGCCAGGCAATCCCTGTCTCCCACTACTGCACAGCAGCCTCAGCTATCCTTTGAGGGACAGCTTTAACTAGGAAAGGGGGTTTTCTGTGAAAAAGGCATAGAGCAGCTATCAAGAAAGAGGGAAAGAGAGGGATTAAAGCTGACTCTACATACCCAGTGGCAGTGAGATGCCCCAGACTTGCCTGAAAACTCTCCATGTTCCAGTGCCTTACTGCTCTGAGAGAGGATCCCAGATGTGGCTGTTGGGAGAGGCAGGGTAGGAAACCAAGGCAGCACCAGAGAGCCAGAACTCAAAACCCAGGATGTTTTAAGGCAATTCAGATCAGCAACACTGGCAATCCCTGAAGTGTGCAAAACCTGGTGAGTGAAGCCCGGGGAATAACAGCCCTACAGAACAGTGCCAGGATGCACAGCACTGCTTGGGCTTTACACTTTTTCTGGGTAAAAAGAAGGCTTCTTTTAATGACACATAGCTGAAAAAAAAAATGAGTCAATGACACATGGGCTGATGAAGATGGAACAAGGATCATATGGTACCTGGGTGTCATCATTCCTTGTGGGGAAATCAGATGACTACTCCCACTGCCCGCCGGCAAGCAGCGAGCAGGGCTGGCATCTCTCTCACAGCAAAAGGGCCCCTTTTCTCTTTCAGACATCAGTCATGGCACAAAGGGCACAGCAGGATCCAGCAACCCAGTTGGTAACTGCTCATCTGTTCTGACAGGCTGCTGCTCCGTGCTGAAACTGTGTGCAGGATTCACAAACAGCTCCAAGGCTCATCTCACAGTCCTAGCAGAGGAATAGGAAGTTTCAGTCTTGAAGCTTTCTGAATTCCCAATAGCCAGCAAATCCATTGCAGAGAAAACTCAGCCACAGTCAGGATTCCCAAACTGTTGAGAAGCTCCCAGATGTACAGGCCAGGATGTGCAGTCCCCAAGGGACCAACTTGCCTGGCCCCCGGATGTGCCCAGCAGAGCTCCAGCCACCAAACCTGCTCACCTGGAGAAGAGGACCAGCCACGGTGTTTGCTCCTCAGTTATGAGCTCTGGGGTTACAGGAGCCTTCCCTGGCTCCCACCAAACTGCCCCTTGGCCAGATGCTCTCATGCTAAGCCAGCATTTGTGGGCGAAGGTGACACAGCTCACCCAGCTGCCGCTGAGCCCATCCCTTACGGGGACCCACTGTCCCAAGCCAAGCCCTCCCGCCAGCTGGGAGCCGCCGGGCCCCCGGGATGTTCTCATGCTCCCCTGGGCGGGAAAGGGCAAAGGGCTCGAGGTCAGCCCTGTCCCAGCCACCCCTGGGGACAAAGCACGTGGGGCTGTGCCCTCCAGAGAGAGGTGGGAGAGCAGCACCTTCCCCAGGGGACATGGCTGGATCCCACGGCAGTGGCAGGCGTTGGAGGACAGGGAATGACGAGCGCAGCAGGCAGAGCAAACCTCTGCCTGCCTCCTCTGCCCTTCCTGCAGGCACCCGGTCCCCTGTGCCCTTGCTGCTCCACTCAACAGCTCTGCTTTATAGCTGGGGGTTTTGTTTTCCCTGTGTGGCTGGTGGAGCAAAGCTTTCCTCCTGGTGCCCCGGAGCACAGAGGCCAGAGGAGAAATTCTGCCTGGCTCCAGCTGGGAAGAGGCACCAGCCAGGCGGGCGGGAAAGAAAGTGCTGTTTGTTTGGGGCATCCATAGCAATTCCTTGCACAGGCCATGAATTAGGTCTTGAATTCAATGTGCACACCGTAAGGGACTAACCCAAAAGACCCATAGCTGGATCCTGCAAGGCTCATCAGCTTCTTCTACGACTAAACTCCTTTCTCGCTCTACTTCAGAGTGAATTGATATTAGCATCAGCCCCTGGGACCCTATCCAGGCTATGCAGGCAGCTTTCTGGGGCAGAAAAAGAAATAAATTTAGCAATAGGCTGTAAAGAACAAAAACCTCTCAAGTCCACAACATCGTGGTGTTTTCTGAGTCTGCTGCACCATCTGGCAAAGGCACCTGAGATCTGTGGGGACACTGAGCAGTAACTCTGGCAGCACCAAGAAGTGTTTGTTTGCAATTATACTTAGATTTTTTCCCCTGGCTCTACTCAAAATTGTTGTCTGCCAGCTGGACCTACAGCAAGGGCATAAATCTGGGGAAACTTCGATTTTATACCATGAACGATGTGTAAATGAGCTAGAAATCTAAATGCCTGACCTTCCCCAGAATTCAATGAACGAGCTTGCTTTGCCAAAAAAACCCCAACAAACAAAACACAGCAGCAAAAAACCCGAATACCAGCGTGTGTGTTCATAGGGATACCTGGGGAACGGCGGGTGAAGGCTGGGAGTGGGAAAGGGGCAGGACTGGGACACGGGGAGGGCAGGACCACGCATCGCAGCGAAGCAACTGTGACATCTTGTGGTCACACTCTGCTCGAGGACCCTGAGGCCTGGCTCATTTTGGTTCTGCAAAAAAATACTCTGTGGCTGGGAGAGTTCCAAGATAAGGAGGAACGCTGTGTCCTCCTGGGATGCTCCATGGTGCCTTTTCCCACCCTGTGTCAGTTCCAGATGGTATAAAAGGAATTTGCCTTCTTGACAAGCTCCAGTCTGTGTAGAGCTCAAGCTCTAAAATCTTCTACCATCACCGATTTTAACTTTTTAGCACTTCAGGAGGACACTGGGGCCCACATGCCTGTGAGCAGTTTGCTGGAACTGTGAGACAGCAGAGGATTCCACTGGCATCATTGCCAGGAAGCAGAGCCTGGCTTTACCTGGACTAGGGATGAGCACTGAGCTTGTACTCAGCAGGACAGGGGTTTTAAACTCGGTTCTGAGTGCAGACTGCAGTGTTTGGGGTGGGCCTGTGCCAAGACNTCAGTTCTCAGTTCTCAGTGCAAACACTGCAGTGTTTGGGGTGGGCCTGTGCCAAGACACCTGCAAGTTCAACCTGTGGTGACAGTGTCACCTTGTCATGGTGACAGGGATGGGAGGGGGTGCAACGCTGTACCCCAGGCAGAGGGTGGGGTAAATGAACTGTACAGCTTAAGAAAATGGCTGGAGAAAGAAGATGAATGAAGGGCTAAAATAGAATTATTTAAGTCTGAAGATAATTCTGCATGGCAGTATCATCAGCACCTGTTTATCACGTTATCCTGCCCATTTGGGAAATTGAGGGTGTGGGAAAGATGAACTAATTAGGGGTGGTTCTTTGTTTGTTAAAATCACTTGCAAATGAATGACTTGCAGTAACATGGAGCCAGATCATGTCTTCTTAGGTTACTGCTATAGAAATACAGGAAAATCCCAGCAATATCCTTTATGAGGGATAAAGTGATAAGGCAACCAAGGCTATCTAACCTGTAATAGCTGAATTCCCTATGATGCTGGACTTTCATTTGTTTCATGACTCTTTCCCTGCCTCTCCTGAAATTCCAGCATTGCTGCTGACTGCAAACTGACGAGCACAGCTCTGGAATCATTCCCTGCTGTAAGGAGCAAAGAGCAGCTCCTCCGTGTGAACAGTTTGTAAAGCAACTCAAATGTTTCTGGGATAAAAGACAACGACAAAATGCTTTCCTACTATAAATAAACCAAAATTATTTTCCTCCGAGTGTCTCAGGAGAACATACGGATGTTGGTCCAGGACTGGATGGGGAACATCAAAGGAGTAAAGCAGAGATATTCTGGATGTTGAATTTCAATGAGTGGCATTTCCTGTTAATTAAAATTCACAAGGAGGCTGCTAATGTGAATGGCTTTTGTGATGGTTGTTGGATTTTTACATTCCTAGAGAAATGGTGCATAGGCAAGCAAAGTTCCTTTAAAATAACACAGTCAAAGTTATAGAAGGTTACTACAGCACTTGAAATACCCTTTCCTGGGAATTTTCATATCTCTACACATATCACAGACCCTTCAAGACTAATGGGGTTGACTTGCCATTAAAAGCTGCTTTTGGCAAATCTTAGTACTAGCAGCAGCAAATGGAATCAGAAATTATTCATACAGGCCTGTTCACCTTTGAACCTCAGAAATACTAAATCTTAAATCTCTGCTTTAAAAAATTAATTAAAATTCAAGCATGCCAGACTAGTCCTACTCTCACAGATGCCTGGGTATAAAAGAGCAGAATTAGGTAATGCTATTGTTCACATGCCTTAAATCAGATTCTCTGGGGAGCCCTGGGAAACACAGGGGCTGCTGACAGAGCTGGCAAACAGGTCTTGGACTAAAGAGGTTTAGGATCCATGTGCTTCTTACACCTTTCCCAGGTGTGCCAAGGCCCCATTGTGGACCTTGGGTAAGTCACTGTTCCCCTCTCTGCCTCAGTTTCTCACGTTGGCACAGAGATCACAACCCTGCCCTGGCTGCATTTGTGAAATACTTCCTGATCCCTGGATAGACAGAGCCACAGGCATGCCAGGACACTGGAAGTGATTTTTGGAGACTTCTGCACCAACTCTGTGGTCTCAGCTCTGCTTCCAAGCCAAGGGAAACCATCCTGGATTTGATCACCGGGGATGCACCAAGTCAGAGCTGAGACCGTAAACAAACCTGCGACCCCAACATCTGCAAGGGAGCTGGACTGGACGTTACCCTTGGGAACTGGATGATCCCAAAGGCCTGGCTGCCTGTCCTCCAGGCTGCAGGGACAGAGGCAGCTCTGTCCCAGTGCCTGACGAGGATCCCCGGCAGCAGCAGCGGCGGCTGCAGCGGCTCAGGGCAGTGGGACCGCGGGGCTCCTTCCTGCGCTGCCTGCGGGCACAGCCTGTTCCCTGTTCCCTGTTCCCTGCTTGTTCCCTGGCCCGGGACAGCAATCCCGTGCTGTTCATGGACAGCTGGCTGAGAAAGCAAACTGCAGGGAGCAATTTTCCCTTCCCATTCAGCCCATCTTTGCTAAGGCATGATGAGGAGCATCCAAGCAGAATGACAGTGTCCAAACCCAGCAGAGCAGAACAGGGATTTGGGGAATGCTCAAAGGCTCTTCAGCAGAGCAGCCCTGAGATGCTGGGCCAGGAGTTTTCCCATTGCTCCACTGCTTAACAGGACTGCACTGCCCTCCTGCTCCTCCTGGGGAGCCACTGCCCAAATCAGGGATGAAGCTGGAGCAGGGGGAGGCTCAGGATTTGCTTTTCTCCCCTCAAACTACAGAGCAAACAGGACCATGTGACGTGCTAACCAACGTGCTTTATTTTAAGTTTTCCACAATCATTAAGGATTTTGTTTGAACATGAAGGATTTTTTTTTTTTCACTTGACTGATCAAAGATCCACATTCAATTGGTTTTGGCGATTTCGGTTCAACCCCCTCGAGTTGCCACCTGCCACATCACCCCAAGGTAACCCCCACAGGGTAACCCCTGCAGCAGCAGCTGTGGCTGGTGAACATCTCCCTGCCAGCCCTCCTTCCTGGCCCTGGGGGTTATCAGCAGCACAGGAGCAGGGGGATGCACTGGATCCCTGCCCCGGGCCAGTTCATCTTGTCAGCTCCACCAATTTACATTGTCAGAGAAACTGGTCCCATCACAGGGATCCAGTCACTCACCTTCCAGAAAACAAGAATCAGATCCTTTATCATTCAATCATCTATTTCAATGACTGATGATTGAAGTTTAATACTTTATATTCTTACAGAAAATAAAATAAAAATAATCAGATAAAATGGTGATTAAAATCACAGTCAATTTGCAATGCTTTCATTGAAAGTACCCAAGCAATCTGATTTAAAAAGACGTTACGAATCAAAGCCTATTTTGAAGAAATGTCAATAATATTCCAATGCAACTTGTCCACTGACCTGTGACTCAGCAGGTCATTTGTGAGTGAGTCAATCTCACAAACCTAAGACTGGCCACAGTTACCTACGGTGAAACACCACCGATGTCCAAAGTCAGAAATCAATTTGGTCCCAAACCCCCATCCGTGACCTCAGTGCAAAGAACCAGGCAACGATTGCTGTCCCAGGTTTTCAAAACATTGAACGTGTTTGGAAACAAACTGTGGCCTTCCCGTTTCCAAAGCACGGAGCAATGCACCGAGTCCTACCGACACCTCTCCTGGGTCACCCCTTCACACACAAACCTGAAGAAACAGTCTTCGTCCTGCACGAGAGAATTACTCACGAGGTGGCAACGAGACCCCGGCCTCACACCCTGCCAGCAGCACCCGGCCACGCCGCCTTCTCCCCAGCCAGATTCTGACACACTCACTCACGCTGGGTTGCACATAAATAATCCAGTTGCCTCCACCCTGTTGCCAGGGCTGCTTTCTAAAACGAGGTAGGGTATCAGAGCCTAGAGCAGCAAGGCTCGTCAGCTCTCATGGGGGGACAGGCATCTACCCAAAGATGCTCCATGCTTGCAGGTTGTCCAGTTAACAACCACCTGTGACAGAAGGACTCTGGGAGAGTCGGATTTGTACCTGCAAAAGGTGGGGAAAGATCTCCAGAGAAAATAACAAATGGATATTGTGACACTGACCAGAATTTCTAAAAATAAAATTAAACCAGAAGGTCCCACACAGTGTGAGTGGCCACGTGGCTTTTCCTCCTGTGCAAACTCTGACGATTCCAGTGCCCCAGTCCTAAGTGAGTGAGTCCTTCCCCGGGGGTGGCTTTGTTCATATTTTATTTAGTGCACTTAAAGTGACATTTTCTACAGCTGTCACAAGTGAGGTGGCATTTTCTGCATGGATGTTGGCCCATGCAGGGAAGGTCCCCAGCTGGAAGATGCTCTTTGCCCATGTGTTCATAGCCAAGCTAAGAAGCAGAACTCCCATAAGATTCATGAGCAACCCAGTTCTTGCCTACAAAAGAAATACAAAGACAGCTGTTGAGTTTAGACTGGACATCCACAGCATGTGAAGCACGAAGCTATTTGAATGCAAACATTATAAAAATGGAAGGCTTAATTGCTGTTAATATTAGCAACATTTTAAGCAGGCTTAAAGCCACAAAGGCCATTCTGCAGCTGCTTACCAAGCTTTGATCCATCAAAAACATTAACATCTGTTTAGCCTCAGGAATGTGAGCAGGAACTGGGACTAAGCCTAATTTTACTCATAAGCTTTATTTCACTGAGCTGGGGAAATTTTCCTGCATCCAGAAACCTATGAAAGTTGAGCTGCTGACACTAGAGACACAGGACAAGGGGCTGGGGGATGCTGACCACATTCAAGACCAGTTTTGACCATATTCAAGCCACCATGGTGGCTCCAAATTTCAACTTCATACAAGTTCCTTCCATCCTGTGCCCTCAAACACTGTTGAGAACAGTATCAGACTTCTGTCTTCTCATTTTACTACATATTGAAGTACTAACAATACAGAAAAATCCATTCTTTAAA
Source organism: Promerops cafer (assembly GCA_013398275.1). Lineage (NCBI taxonomy): Eukaryota > Metazoa > Chordata > Aves > Passeriformes > Nectariniidae > Promerops > Promerops cafer. Next base: position 312,642 of record VZSE01006237.1, read on the forward strand.
CACTCAGACTGATTGTTTCAATCATTTTATGTATCTAAAGGAACTTACCATATCCTTGACCATCAAATGTCCAGAGGAAAATGCAATTGAGTTGGGAGGTGTTGAGACTGGCAACATGAATGCATAGGAGCATCCTATAGTTCCTGGTATCATTAAATAGAGGGGATTTACTTTCAGACGAATGGCCTGGAAAACCAGAAACAAACAGAAATTGGACCTTAGGGATTTGAGCTGCCAACAGATGAATCAAAGGATGCAAATAGCCAGTGTGCTGTGCACAGCCCCATCCCATACTCTGTGATAAACAATCACATCTCTCACAACAAAGTCTGAAGGATTATTATCCTTCAGTGCCCACCTTATGCTACAGGACTTGTTGCTCCCAAGGGTTTCGAAGAGCCTGAAGCCCAGGAGCAGGAAAATTACCCAGTCCCAGCACAGACCCAACACAAACCTGCCCACCCAAGGGGCAGGGCAAGGAGGGGGCAGAGGACCAGCTGGTCTTGCCAAGGATGACCTTACCAGCTCTGCCAAGACAGGCAGAAAGATGATAATAGTGGCAGTGTTGCTGGCAAACTCCGTGAACAAGGCGATGACAACGGTGATGAGGATGACAGCCACGGGAGGTGGCACACCCTCCAAGGGATGCAGGCGGCCTCCTATCCACACAGACAAGCCAGACTCCTGCAGAAGGGGAGAGTGAAAACAGCAGTCATCCTCCAGCATCCTTGCAGGGGAACTGGTCCTCTCCTAGAACCTGGCCCACAGCAAGCAGCTTGCAAGGAGTTGTAGCCTCCTTAGTTATCTGCTGTGCGTTGTTGTCACTTGGAGTTGAGAAATATGTCCTTTGAGTGTGGTGACTCCATTGATACAGGTTTTCCAAAGCCAAACGGGAACACCAAGAGACACCCTGATAAGATCCAACCCTGCTGGGCAGGATGATGCCACATGGCATCTGCTGTGGGCCTCACCTCACAGCCCTTGGCCATGGCAAAGCCTCCTCCAAGCAGCAGGATGATGTTCCAGGGCACCGTCTCTTGGGCCTTCCTCCAAGTCAGCAAGGGCTGGGTCTCTGTGTTTGGTGCTGGACAAAGAGGAAAGGCCTGTGTCAAACACCCACCCGAAGAGCAGCATCAGTCATCCCCTGACTGAATGATATCACCAGTCTGACAGCAGTGCTGAGGCTCACTGACCATGAGCTGCTGATCAAATACACACATGGAGTGTCTTGAATTAGCCAACTAAAGGAACATTTAACTCAGTATTGGATGTTAAAAAAAAAAATAAAAAAAAAATCTAGCAATGAAGTTTTCTTTGAAGCTTTCTTGATTTAATACTTAATATCAGGTTAATTTTCTCACTGTAACAGACATAAACATTGTCTTCAGCAGATGGGGGTCCATAGGAGGAGGAAATTCTCTGCCATTTGAATTACAAAGATGTGATTAATTTTCCGTTTGTCATTCAACAGCCAGTGAGTTTTACAGCAGAGAGCTCATGTCCCCTAAAAGCCATTTCTTAATATGTGATAAAGTGAGCTCTGTTGTATGGAAGGATGCACTAATGGGACGGAAATTTTCTGTTGAAAAAGGGCACATATTTTATCCACAGGAGGCCTGATTAAACATCTTCCTGTGTATGGACAACACAACAAACGTGCATGACTCAGAGCAGCTGCTATTTTGTTCCCACAGACCCCAGGCAATGCTCCATCATCCACAAGGGGCCTTTATCAGCTACTTCTCCACATTCAGATAACCTCTTACTCCAAGCAGTTTGTGAATTAAAATTTGTATTTCATCGCTCCTCAAGAGGACTGACCCAAGATTTCAAAACCTGCTGGAGAGTTTGAGCTTTAGGAGTTCAAATTCTAAATTATTCTAGAAACTGAGGAAGAGCACCTATATCTGAGAATGGACCACTAGCCCAACTCTGCCCTCTCAGAGGTCCATGCTCCCCTCGAAGGACAGGAGCTGTTGGGGAGTCAGACACCAAACCTCTGTTCCACCATCAGGTCTGCTATGGTAAATAACACCCATTCCAGGTCACTTCATCCCCCCATGGCATCAACCCTGACAGCTACATGAGCAACTGAGTCATTCCTGCCATCAGCAGCAGGGCAGTGACTGCTAACCCTCTGCTGCTACTTCAGATTTTAAAAAAATCCTCTCTAGGGTGCAATGGCACCTTCAAGCCACACTGCTCCACACAGCCAGTGCTGCTGCTGCAGCTCCAAGGGGGGATGGCATTGCTTCTTGCCCCATGCCTGCCCTGCCAGGACACAGGCAAGCACAGAGCCCCTGCCTGGAGGGGTCTCCTACTCACCTTTTAGGTCAAACCACCACCTGAAGGAAGGTTTTTGTGACGGGAAGAAGAAGAGTATAATCACAATGGTGATTCCCGTAACTGCGTCTGAGACAAACCTGTCCAAAAGCAGCAGAAACACTTGTAAGAAGCACAAGCCTGTAGAATTACAAAGTTTATGAGAACAGGGATTTACCAAAGAAGATTACAAGTTTGCATCAGGTTTGAACAATGCGCGTTGTTCACAGTTCTTTTCTTTTTTAATTCCCTGTTGAGCTACATTTCTACCATGGGCTGCGAACCCCCAGAAAAGCTGCCCTACAAATCTAAAAACCAAGATCTAATCCCCTCCACACTGATGTTCTGGTTTTCTAATTGCAGACTTATAAGGACAAGTTTCCTCAGCCTATTGCAAGGAGGAAGAAAGACAGAGCCCAAAACATCTTATTTCTATGAGCTCTTTGCAAAATGCTCAAACTCCCAGGTGAGAGGCAGGCTCCATCCAGTAAAAAGCCTAAGCATGTGTTAGATTTAAGGAGCTACTAACTGATGAGGAAAAGGTCCATAACTACTTTGTAATATTATGGAATAATTTATCAAACTGGGATTTTATTTGAAAAAACCCACAAAACTATGAAGGTGTCTTCTTTTAAGAAATAACAACACCCTCTCTGAGCTGTAGCATTCCCTAACTGCTGTATCTATTCATCTTCACAAGGCATGGTTGTCAAAGGAGACACAAACTTGGCAAACAGACGGGAGAGCATCAGAATCAGCTCCTGCCATCTCTCTTCAGTCTTCAGACCCTGGTGAAATCAGTGTATTGCCTAAAGAACTCAGTATTTCACTGTAAATATACCTATAAACAGCATTCCCAACATTAAATCCTAGACATGGCCTCAGACACCATCACAACTTCCCACTGGCTTCATGCACCTCCTCTAGGAGAGAGAAAAAGCAAAGTTGGCTCTGCTACTTGATGCTCAGTTAATTTATTCCAGGAAATCTGAGTAATAGTGTTAAGCAACACAATCAGAAACTCAGGAATGTCAATGACTTGGAAATGTTTCTGCAAAATGGCAGAGTGGAATGAAAATAAAGTCTTACCCTGGTGCAAACAAGCTTGCCCAACCTGGAATGAATTTGGGATCCCTGGAGAACAGCATGATTGCAAACATGCAGAAGAAGAAGAAAATTGCCTGTTCTGCAAACCTGGAATGAAAAGCAATGAGGTTAAAATGCTGATGTGCTAAAGGGGTGGATCCAAGCTAGGACAAGTATCCAGCTCCTGCTGCAGCATCTTGGCTGAGAAGTGAGGCTGATTTTCTAAAAACAGCTACAGTGAAACACTGGGACAGATCGTAAATGTATTTGCAAATACTGGTGTTTGCCAGCAATAGTCTCTTATTGGAAGACATTAAGGAGAGGCAGGATGGAGATCAGGAATGTCACAACAGCTGGGTGCAGGGCTGATGCTGAGTGTGGCAGAGAGGAAAGGCCAAGCAGCTCCTCATGGTCATTGCTCTGGCCATGTCCCTCCAGGACACCAGCCAGGGATGGTGGCACTGCAGCTCAAGCAATACAAAAGGATGATTGAGATTCAAATCATACATGAGACAGCAGGAACAAATTCCTCCAAGGTCAAAATCTAAACACTGTCCCTTAGACACGTGACAAACAGCAGGGTAAAAGGCAATATCATTCACTGAGTATCTAGTGGAGTTAAGGTTTAACCAAGGTTTAAGATGATGCCTCAAAATTCTATTTAAAATCTCTCTGGGCACAAGCAAGGGCATATAAGCCCCTGGGAAGAGGCTGCTTGAGCTGATTTTTAGTTATGGGGTTGCTAATCAAATTGGTAGAGCTCAGCTTAATGGACTTTCCCACTCCTAGATCTCAAAGTGGGACTTTGATTCTTTCAGAGACATTTTGCAGGCTGCTCGATAATGTACTGAATGGAACAAATAAACCAATTTCTTTCATTTACAGCACAGGCACAGAGAGCTGTCTTTGAAGAACCACTCCATGTTCCACACAACAGAAATAATTACAATGTCGATAGCACGACACAAACATCGCTGGATATTTACAGCATTGCCTTGAGTATGAAAATATTATTTCACAGATGGGGAAACACAGACCATTGAAGGATAAACCCTACAGTTTCAACAGTCTTCAGTAGTCTTGGCTGCCCAGAATATCAGTGGATGGTTGGACATACGCAGGGTTGGATTTCTGGAGATACTCAGCTTTTCCTGCTTCCCACTTTTTTTTGCATTTCTCAGAAGTCTAAAACTCATGTTTTTTTCAGCTGGTGCCTTACTCCAAAATATAATCCCCATCATTGCAGTTTGTACCAGCTTTTGCTTTCCTCACTTGACTAGCATAGTTGAGGGAATTATTCAGAAAAAATAATTTATTCCATGGCATGGATCTGACTTCTTTCTGTATACTTCCTCTGAGCTTTAAGATTTCTTAAAGTATATCCACAATCCATATGATTCATATCCATAATATGATTCACCAGCCTTCTCAGCAAATGCCTCCTGCTTTGCAGGACAGGTATGCACAAACCCTTGAAATCCAGCCTGTGTTGGTTAGCACCTAACAGACACAGAACTGGGTTTGTTCCTGGAGTAGAAAAATCATAAAGAGTAATTAAACAACCCAGCATGAATTCCCTCTATAACAGGAATGTTATTCTTCAGAAGATTTGAGTGCAAGCTGCTATTTGCAATTATTCATGCTGGCAAAGGTGAGAAGGCTGGAGCGTGCAAAAAGCAAAGTTCAGCAGGTTACAAAGAGACTGAGTAGAAATATAGGTGTAATTTTCTTTAAAAAGCTCCATTCCCTACAGTCCTCCACTCTTAAAACAGGATATTTCCAAACCCACTTAATTTCTTTCTCATTTCTATCCCAACTTTACAACTCACTTTGTTGGACCCAGTTTCTGATAGTCCTCCTTTATCACCTCCTTGGCTCGGGCTTCTGCATCCACTCTTATATTTGACTTTTTTGTTTTCCAGCCCCTGCCAAGAAACGCAATTATATTTTTACATGCATTTTTACATGCCTCTGACCTAAGTGACACATAGGAAATAATGCATTTTCTACACAGCACATGCAGGACTCAGTGTCCTTCTCCAGCACCTGCCCTTCAAGGTTCAAAGAGCTGCACATCTCTGGCAGCTCAGTTTGTGTTATCTTCAGATTATGATGACTAACAACGAAAATCTCTGCTGAGATAAAGGTAATAAGGCTTTATTTTATATATCCTTTGTCTCTGCATTCATAGAAAGGAGAGCCTGCAGAGGTGAGGAAGTTTCCTCTCATTTATATTCTGAGCTGTTTCCTCCAGCACGGGCTGTGATTGCCAAATTCCCAACATTGCAAGATTTCCTTGTCTTCCTTCCAAGCAAGTTACCTACTTGGGCAGAACGACTAGGAATAGGGTGACACAGAAAATTAATCTGTCCCTTCATTTTTCAAGTCACTTGTAATTTCCTGGGTGATCCCAGGATGCTGCTGAGGATCAACAAAAAATGTGAGGAATTTCTAAGTGGCCGGGAATGTTAATGTGCTCCTGGCTAAGCCTCTTAGCCTGGCTGCACTGAGCACACAGTTTGCTCCTTTGCAGCATGTGCATACAAATGATATATTCACATCTTGCATTTCATCTTCCATCACATCCCACGACACTGAACCTGGTTTCTAACACTGCCTGTGACCTTGATAAAAGCTACAACCCCAAATTTCTGTATCAGATGCATCCCCGTGGTCCCTGCCCTGCCTTAATTCATTTATTGTTTCACAGGGATGTGGTGGCTGGATGTTCTGTATAGATGAAGGGCTGATCATTCGGAAGCTCCCGCACTTCAGGTTCCTGGCCCTTCAATTTCAGGGTTTCTGGGAGGTGTGATTACCAGCAGCCTCAGCCCAGCCAGCCCATCCCTCAGCCTTTCAAAGCCTTTTGGATTCGCCAAAGCCAAAGTGTCCACCTGCCTGTGCCCTGCTGCAGACACCACGGACCTGCCCACAGAGAAAGTCCAGCCACTATCCGCGGGCAGCTGCAGCCCAAGCATCCCAACAGGCTGCTCTGGAGCCTTGGCTGTACTGGTGGAGCCTTGCAGCGTTTCCTCCACGCACCTCGCCCTGAGGGAATTCTGGCATCCGCGCTGGCCCCGCTAGCCCGGTACAGCCCGGCCGCGCGCTGGGGCGCCGAGCCAAAGCAAACACAGAGCATCACGTTCCCTGAGCACCACAGCAGCTCTGCCTTCCACGGGGCTTGGGCCTCTTCCCTCACCTGAGGGGCCGGGGATGCGCCGTGCCCGGCGCTCCCCACGGCACACGGGCACTCGGGCTGAGCCCTGCACGGGCCCTGGCACACGGTGAGAGCAGCGCAGCTCTCGGCAGCGGGGGCTGGCCAAGCATCTCACAGCAGAGCCTCCCGAGAAGCCCCAGCAGCAAGCTGAGGACAAGCCTTTGGCATTTTCTGGATTAAAACTTTCCCATTGATCTTCTTTCGCCTAAGTCTGAGACAGTGTAAATATTTGGACACCTGCTCTCTTTTTTCCCCTCTCCCCACATTTGCATTTTGAAGTCAAAACAACAATTAAAGACTTTTCTAAATATCACAAATCCTGTATGGTCCCTGGAGGAAGCAAGACTCTGTTACCATCACGTGTGAGAGTGTGGAGGAGGAAAAAGGTCTCCACATGAGCAGCAGAGCAGTGCTGCAATCGCTTCAGGTTGTGCACACTAAGGGGTTGCACGTGTCCAGCCAAGATTTACTGGAAAAACATGTTATTCTCAGTTACAGATTAACACGTTGTTGTAAAATTAAGCCCTGTTGTGAAGTAATCTGTTCCAAACCCAGGTTTTTGCCCCAAGTCCTGTCTCTTTCATGGGGAACTAAGATTTTATCACGGTCTTCAAAGCCAGATCCTGCTTTTCCTTCTGTCATTAAAAATCTGCCATTTACCCTCCACAGGCCAAAGCCAGGCAATAAAACAATGTTTAAAAATTATACATTTAACTGAATGAATATAATACATACTCTGTACAGGTATTTCAGTTGGATCAAGAATATGTAACTATGAGATCTCTTTAAAACCCTCCTATTGCATATCAGCTTTTTAAAAATAGATGACTTGTTATGGGATGGGCCTGCTAGAGTTAGTTGTAAATTCCCCCACTTTCCAGGAGATGATCCTGGGTGATATCAGTAGACTTAGGATGAGAAGCATGATGAACACATATTTCATAGTGCTAATATAACCAGACTACATATATGTATAGTGAATATCAACATACCTCAGGTTAATTCCTCCATACAGGATGGAGATCCATAGCCATCCCATGAGAAGAAAAATCAGCATTAAAGGAAATGCAAACATAAACCAAGAACCAAAGTTCACCACATCACATTCTGGAAAATAACTAAGCAAACGGGAAAAATCAAGTTAATGCAAAATGGGAAAGCAACCCTTCCATCCATGGGTAAACAAGCATCTGAAATCAGCAGTGAAATATCCCACAGACCTGCCCCTGTGCATTTAAAAACGATCCCTGTGTGTGCCTCAGGAGCTATCTGGACACAAGGAAATGTGAGGAGCATTGTGTTGGGACAACGCCCAGAACACCCTGCCACCCCCACCTCACCCAGCCCAGCTGTGCAAGCCTGCAAGGAAAGATCTGGAAATCTCTCTCCAGCTGGCCAATGCCTTCGTGCAAAGATACTCCTGAACACCAGGATTAAATCCTGCCACAGAAACTGCTGGAGAGTCTGGACATGAACCTCGCAGGGATGCTGCAGTGCCCAGGACAGGCTGTATGTACTTCTTGTAGAGGTCAGCAAAAGCACCTGTGGGCACCTGGGCTGGCACAAATCTCTGCTCCTATGCACATAGGAGGAATCCTTTATGACTAAGAAAACAGGCCAGAAGTAGTGGGTTCATTATTTTTCTTTCTCCCATACAGCAGTAGCTGTAATTGCTCACAAAGCACTACACAGCCTGCTTCATGAAAACAGTTACCAGGTTAATTGTAGGTGTGGAGTCAAGTCCCATTAAATCCAGTGGGATTAAAAGCATCAGTGAGGTGAAGCACACATGCTCCAGTTTGGCTGACAGCCTGCTTATTAAATCTAAGGCTGGTGCACTCCCTGCTTTCATTTCCCAAAAACGTTCTGGAAAGGGAATTTTCCAAACCAGCACTCAGCATAGAAAGGGATTTCCTCCAGGGATGAAGAATGTGTCTCTGTCTTGCAGGATTCACCAGGACCCCCAGGACAGCCTCCCATACCTCTTCAGCTGTCCCAGAAGGATGAGGTTTGGTGCAGTTCCTGTCAGCGTTGCTGTACCTCCGATGCTGGCTGCATATGGGATTGAGATGAGGAAACCTTTCCATATGTTTGTTTTATATTCCTCCTCCTTCTTTAAGTCTGAGAGAGCATCACTGGAAAGCTCTTTCTCCTCCGCCAGATCTTTGCTTTAAAATAGTCCAAAAGAGAATCCGGTGAAAGCCCTGGTTTAAATACAGTGCAACCACTTCAGAGCCTTGACAGAAGGAAAATTCCCAGTTTTTAGAAATCCAAACTACCAGTGTGCTCAGGGACACCTTAGCAGCTCAGTGCTGCAGAGGGGTCTGCTTGGTGAAGTGCCACATGGGACTGTCAGCCTTGCAGAGGACAGAGCACCCTCAGACCCATCCACAGGAGCTGAGGGTGCCTGTGCCTTGCCCAGCCCCTCAGCAGCTTGTAACACTGAGCATAAAGTCCACAGGACTTCCAAAGGAAAAAGAACTAAAATTTGATAGATTTGAGGAAAGAAACATCTGTTCCTGTGTTTCTGAAAAGATGCTTCCTCCCCATCCTTGTTATCAAAGCAGGACCATTGCCAGTGTGTAAATCCTGGGGGGTTTTATATCATCGGCTTCACACATTTGATGTTCCTGAAAAGCAAGGCACAAAGCCCCAGCAGGAGACACCTCTGGCTGTGATTTCAGAGTGGCTGAAAAAAACCTCTGTAATGATTTGGACATGCAGAGGGATGCTGGACACACAGAGGAGGGTTTTTATCATCATGCTGCTAGTGACCGGGATGTTTGGTATAATGAAAACATTGCAATGATTGAATTTCAAATTCCTAACACTTGGTCTAGCTCAGGGGATAATTCTCTCTCAGCTCTCTAATACAAACTTTATAGTTAACTTACTCCTCAGTACTTGCCAGAAACTGCATCTCAGTTGGTACAGTGTAAAGTTTATTCTGCTGTAAAGATGCTGAAAAAGAAAGATGAGGACTTTAAAACAGTTCAAAGCATCTAGAAAATTCTCCTTGAACCAAACAGAGGGACAGAGGAAACAACTACCTTTTAGAGGAGGGGCTGTGCAAATGAAGGGTGAGCTCAAACCAAGGGGATGGGGTCAGGAGCACCTGGCAAGGATGAAGGAGCCCACCTCCTCCTGCCACTGCTCCAGCCCCACCCCAGCACTCAGCTTCTCCTCCAACACCCAGGCACTTGGTCCCTTTCCAGCTTCTGCCACAGAAGCCTTTGGGATCTTCTAACACAGCCCAGACTTCCAGGGCATCCCTTACCAAGTCACGGGTTTGGGGTGGGTTTTCCTGGGGGAGGATTAACCAGAAGTCATTCTTAGGAAGGAACACTGTGGGGCCTTGTTGTATGTGTAAGGCAGGTTCCCCAAGGCACAGCAGGAGCACTTCCTGTCACTGAGCTTCATTCCCATGGGGTGAGAATTTTACACCCTGCAGACATCAAGTGCAGTCACCAAAAGGCTGTAATTCCTTCTTTAAAGACAAGAGTGAGACACATTTGGGGTTAGGTCCTCCAAAAGCCACCCTGACGGCAAGGACCATTCCAAGCCCATCATCCTCTCCACAAATGACAGACCCTGCTGGCTGAGCAGCCAGTCCCAGTAAACTGGGAGCTGCACACCACTTGACCTCACCAACCCATGGGAGAATTTAGAAATCAGAAAATGGAAAAGCAATACAATCACTCCCTGTTAACAGAACTGACATTAAGGCTCGTGGCATTTGTGGTCATGGCTTGACCTCCTGAGGCTGGGAGATCTGCTACCAAACCCCATTTCCCATGTTCCTCACAGGACTGGAGCACTTGTGAGTTTTATCCTTCTTCAGCCCAGGTGGCCCTTCCCCACCCCTGCTGGCTCTGCTGCCTTTCCTTGTCCTCTCTGTGTGGTTTTGGGTCCAGAGGTTTGTGTGCCTGCACTTCCCCGCGCTCTGCAGACAGCTACATAGAGAGCCCAGTTCCTGGTACTGCCACCCAAGCAGTCCCCAGATTTCCTTGCACCCCTTCTTAGCCCAAAACCCAATCCCCTTGCACCCAATAGGACCTAGAGATCTAAAGCATGGAGAGAAGCCAGTGGCCAAAGTCTCTGGACTCACGCACGTGTGTGCCACAGACACCGTGCTCATTCCAGCTCGGTGAACCAAGGATTTTTGCAATGTCATGTTTTACACGTCGCTAATTTACTGAATTGGAGTTAATTGGCTTGGACACACACATGCTGAGCTTTCATCCCAACCTTGCCACGATGAAGGGATGTAATTAGAAGGATGAACATTAACCTGTGGTTGACTGTTGATCCCTCAATGGATTTAGCCCAAAGGCTCTTACACTTCTGTCCCACTGGAGCCCAGTCCTGGCTCTGCAAAAACATTTCATTCTAGCTCAACATTTTTCAATTGTTTTCCCCTGCTAAGCTCAGACTACCAGCCCAGCTGGGCAGCATGATCTGTGAGTTATCTTTCAAGGAAGGACTGCAAAGGTAACCATGCAAAGGAAAGCCAGGCATACTGCAGAGCTTTTCTTATTAAACTTGTAAAAAAGGAATTGAAAATTATTACGAGTCCATGAGTCAGAAAAGGCCAAAGGTAACGGAGTTTGGACCCAGCTGTACACACCTCTCACAAAGCAGTATGAGGATTCTGCAGCCATTCCACCAAAATACCTCATATACCTTACAGGCAGAAATGCTTTTCCAAGATAATTTTTGCTTTAATGACATTTTTACTGTTTCTAAAGGGTTGAGAAGACCTGAAAAGGACTATGTCCACCCACTGAGGGATGCAGGCAGCAGTGCTACGGCCATACCCTGCCAGCACTGCCTGGGATTAGGCAGTCAAACCAGGCAGCACTGTCCAAAAATGCACATTTCCCACCTGCCCCTTTAGAGACAAAATTTGCAGGTCCGTGACTCAGTTAAACCTCAAGCATTGAATGCAGTTTATCTTGAATTTGCAGAATATTCTCTATGAAGGAAAAAAAGAATGGAAATATTTTCTTGTGATTTTTGCCTGGAGATATTTAAGGTGCTCAGAGAAATGGAATATTGCCAACGATGGGTTAGTGGGCAGAAGCAGGAGAGAGGTAAGGCTCACGGGCACAGCAGCTTCCAGCTTGTCACACACCTGTTTCTGGAGATGTCAGACAGAATTGCAGGGCCCACCTCCAAAAGGAAAGTTCTAGAAGCTGAAAAATGTCTGTTGGTGTTAAATTTATACCCCTGCTTTGATCCACCAGAACCAGCTGGCACTTCAGCCACCCAGCCTCATACCTGCTCTCTGGCATCAGAAGCCAAGCGTGTGAAAATGAACAAATTATTACACTCAGGTTTAGCTGTCAGTGACACAAGAATGTAAATATTTGCTGATCTGTAACATGCTGCCCACATGGCTGAGCATGGACATAAGTGATCGAAAGCTGGAGATTCTCTCATCAGGAAAAAAGTGTCACCAACTGATCAGAGACCACTTAAATTCAGGCACTGTGTGTGCAAGCAAAGTCCTACACGAAACTGGTTTCATGCACTTGTTGAGATTTTTTGCTGTAAGTCAAATGCTCTGAAATGTCACATATTCTTTATTATATTTTAAATTGTTATTTTTAACCACCCGAATATTTTTTAGCCTCATGGACTCTACCACAGTGTTATGAAACCAAGTCAATCTGGCAAACTGATCTTATCACAGGCCATTGTAGAAGTTTTCTTCCACATACAGCTCCCTTCACAAATGAATCTGTCTTTTTTGGAGCACAGATCACAATTCAGATAGATTATAAGCATTTAATAAACTATGAAATGAGTACACCTTTTTCTCATCTGCACATCTCCACTCCTAAGTGTAACATCAGCTTCCTCACTTTTGACTGACTTCAGGTTTAGGGGTTCCCTCAAGGAACTCAGCTTTGCTCATCCATTCAGAAAGATTACAGAAAAGGATGAGTCTACCTTGGGACACTAAAGTTCACATAAAAAGTCTACATGAAAATACAGATTTTTATGTACAAAATGAACATTTTACAGGTGATTCCTCCTTCACTTGTATCATAAATAACTTAAAAAAAAATAAAAACATAATCACACCATCACATGATATTTACAAAGCATCACTTTATTCATTCTTCTACCTACATTCCCCTCCCTTGCCTTTTCTGGTTTCTCTTACCACTGCAATTGTTGTGAGCCAAGGATGTTAATTCTGTGCTTAACAGTGTCTCGGACAAGGTGGGGAATCTTCCTTTCATGTGTTCCCAAACTCTACTGTATTTACTGCCACAACTACACAGTCAGTTTCAGAGGCTGGGGACAAAAAGGTTAAAAGCAGACTGACAAAACACAGAACAGGAAATTATAGCAAGGAAATCAGTGGGCTCGATTTTAATAGATGTGAATAGTCAAAAAAATTGTAAAGCAAACAAGATAAAGCAACCTGGAGTGCAAATATCTCATGATTGCTAAACATCAATGATGACTAATCATTCATTAAATTAAACTGTATCTTTATTAGAGTGTGCACATGTTTGAGCCTTCTTCTGGGGAATCCTTTATCTGCCATAGGACTCAGCAGGAGCTAAGAAGGCATTGCTTTTAAATCACAGAGGCAGATGAATTACTCATTAGTGCAAGAAGAAGCAGAAGAAGCTGCAAGTACTGCTCCAGCTATCAGCAATAGCTGCAGAGGGGATGTCAGGATGTCATTTCTGGTTTCTCATCACTGCCTGCCAGAAGCCCAAAGTTCTGGTAAATGGCTTGTGAAGAGAGGGCTGGAGAAAGGCCTTACCTGGCCACACACTCCTGACCTAGCCTCAGCCTGCTCAGGAACAGCACCAAACAGCAGCATCGAGATGGAAAAAATCACAAAGCACTTTATAGATAGATATTTAACCTGCCAGCCTTCCCTTGAGTCCTTGCTTTCTCCTCCAGCTCAGGCTCCAGTTCCATGGGTGAACAAAGAGGAAAATGAGAACACACGTGTCCCAAGCTCTGTGTGCCACAGGGAGGGACCCCACTCATCACCTGCCCCATCTACAGCCCTCCCTGGCTCCAGCTGTCCCCACAGCATCCCTACAAACCCCACCACCACCACGCCACAGAGCTGGACTTTAACCTGTGCCAGCAGCAGGTTTATGGAGCAGCTTGGCTGGGCATCGCTGCTTTTTGGTTTTCCAGGCCACTCCTAAGCATTGCCTCCTGCATGGTATGAGGAAGGGGCAGGAGAAAAGGGAGTTTTCTGCCAATATTCTTCCACCATGGGAATAAAGTGTGCAGTAAAGTGGGACCAGCCCTGAGATCCAGCTGCAAGCTAAGGAACATGGTGTTTGTGCCAGTGAAGTCAATAAAATGGGGCAGATTTGAGAGCAGCAGGGCAGACCTCAGCTGGCTTATACTACTGCCCTGTCTCAATTACCTTGGTTTTCTTCATTTTCCCTGTTCATATCCTTAGATGTGTCTTTCTCCCCAAAGAGGCTTTTTAAAATTGCATTTGCAATTGGAAGCATCATAGCAGTGGAGGCAGTATTACTTAACCACATGGACAGGAAAGACGTTGTCAACATCATCCCTAAGATTAGTCTGAAAGAGAGAAAAAAGGAAAAGCTGAATTCCTTCAGTTTGGCAAGTTTTCTGACACATTAGGCGGAAAAGCTCATGTGCAGAGATAACAAAACCAATACCAAAAAGGATTTCTATGACCCTCCTGAAACTGGATGCAGCACAAGCACGGGGCTGAACCAAATGATTCTCCCTGCGCTCCACTGGCCCAGGGGCAAACAGCTGAACAAAGACAAAAAGCTGGAGAAAAGGGGGTGTGGGCAGCCCCCACCCTAGGAGCAGCAGAGCAGAGCCTCTTCCCAAGCACCTGCAGCTCACATCCCCCATGGAGAACCCCCTGCTCCCATAGTCACCTGGCTGGCTGGACTCCCACCAACATGAGGACCCGGAGAGCAATCCTGCGGTGTAAATTCCACTCCTCAATGGCCGAGGCCATGATTAAACCACTGAGGAAGAGGAAATTGGTGTCTAAAAAGTATTGTGGGCAAACTTTGTTAGATGGGAGGATCCCCAGGAAGGGAAAGAGGACGATGGGCAGCAGAGCTGTCACAGCCAAGGGCAGCGCTTCCGTGCACCAGTACAGGGCCATCAGCAGGATCACATAGAGACATCTTCCTTCCTGCAAAAGGAGGAGAGGAAAAGTGAGATGTGGCATTACAGAGACATCTTGTCACTTGGAGACACTTAGAGAAGCAAAATGCTCCAGAAACTCCCTTAAGGATACAGTACTTCTCCCAAATAATTTCCATCAAGTGCAACTTCTTCCCCCCTACACTGTGCAAGGGGTTCAGGACTGACCTGAGACCACAGCAAAACCAAAATCCTCCTTGATTGTCTGATCTTCCCACGTGCTGCAGGCTCACAGGCATCAGCCAAGGAACCCTTGGAGAGCAGGAACTGTCCCACAATGTTGAATTAGGGCTGGCATTGCTAACATGCTCAGGTGTCTGACCCATTTAATGTTTGTGCTTTCCCTCCAACTTCCACAGACCGTGCTCTGCACAGCTGTGCAGAAACAGCCTTGGGAGATGTATGTTCCACACATTTGCAGTAGGCAGCACACAGAAAGGTTTCTTTTCTTGGGTCGGAGTCTCCCAAGAGATTTGTGAGAACCCATTCCATGGCAACTCATCCCAGCCCCTACGGAAATCAGTAAATCAAGCACCCTGGTGTCACACCACTTCCTGCGGGCAGGCATCGCCCGGCCTCACCCAGCCTTGGCCAAGGCTGGCAGGAACCCAGTGGCCCACAGTGCAGCATGAATTCATCCACCCACCCAGGAGGCACAAACTAGACCAGAGCCATTTGTCACGACAGCCACGGCCAAAACAACGAGCAGTGGAAGGAAGTCAGGAGAGCGGCCCGAGCCCGGGATGGGAGAGCCCAGCGCAGAGCTGGGCTCAGTCACAGCAGGGCTGAAGAGGGATATTGTCAGCAAGCACAGGCAGGGTGCCCACAGCACTATAAATAACTGCTGAGAATCACTTGGAAGCCACAGAACTATTTATTTTATCACTTTTCCAGTTTGTTGAGCAGGTTGAATTGCTACTCAAAGGCACCTCTGTCCCTTGCTGTGTCCTTCCTCCCCTGGACTGAGTCTGGGTTTCTGAGGGGGAGATGATGGCTCTGCTCCCTGCCAAGGCTGGGAACAGCATGGGCTGGGGGCTGTGGGGAGCTCCATTTTGGGGATAATGTCGTCTCAGCCACATCATCTGAGGGTTCAGCCAGGCACCAGAGCAGGTACAGCACAGCCACCACCTGCCTGTTCACATACAAATAATTTGCTGTAGGCCTGGGCTGAATGAGGTCAAAACCAACATGGATTTATTGTTCATTACATCTGCAAGTGAGGGTTTGAAAGGTGGACAAAATGATAGAATTTCTGATTTTCTTTTAGCACCCAGGCTTTGCATTCACAAGGGGTCCTGCTAGCAAGGCCCCAGCACTTCAGTGTTTGTGCAAACATAAACAAAGCAGAACTGAGTGTGGCTGATTTTTTTTTTTTTTTTTTCAAACATTCATTGTAGCAGTGTCAATGCCTCTTATGAAGTCCCCAAGATCTGGATTTAAAGATCACTTTCAGACCTAATTTTAGACGCCAATAAAATGACATATTTTATGTGTGTGAAGCAAAACCCTCAGGCTCAGCTCAGCCCTGGCACCTGGCAGCTCTCATGGGATCCCTGCACTTCATTTCCCCCAAACCAGCAGGACCAGAGCAGCAAACCTGGCAGTGCTAAACTTTACAACAATAAAGAATCATGTTTTAAAGTGTTTGCCACTAGATTAGTGATTTAATTCCTGTGCCAGCTGATAATTCCTCTTTACTGTGGTTCTTTTTATATGCCAAAGAAATAGCTTTGCTCTCATTAAGCTCTTTTCCATTTGATTTCCAAAGGCCATATGGATAATTTTTTTCTCCCACTGGCAAAATATTCTTCGGTTTCCTGCAAGGAAAGTTGCACCAAAGTCAACTTCAAAATAAAGACACTTTGGCTCTTACAGGAGTAGAGCAACTGAAAATATTTAACAATGATACAAGAGCATATCAGTGAAGGCTTTAATTAACTTTACAAAATAGATGATGTACAATTTAGAAAACTAATTATAAGTAATGGATATTTATTCTCCAGTGTATGGAAAATGTTCTGGAAAACACTGCAATGAGACACAGCGTCAATCTAATAACTCCTCTTCACTGCAAGATCAAAAGCCAAGGGGTGAAACCAAAACAGTGCAGAAAGAGCTGTATGTGAAAGGCTTCCCTGAATTTTTGAAACCTATATGGATCAACAGGAAACCACTTGAAGAAAGCCATAGTGCTGTTTATCCAATTTATTCTACCCTAAAAGAGGGCACACTGCAGCTATATTGAAAAGGTTTTTGAGATAGGACCACCATTGAACAAAAAAGGAACAAGACCAATCCACAATAACTTCCATTTCAACCAAGTATTCCCCAGAATGAAAAAAAAAGTCATCAGTAAAATTGAGCCAAACGCTATATGAAACAGAAAGCTTTTTGATTTCAAGATATTTTGCAAATGTTAATTAATTGATGTCCCCAGTGTTTGGTATGTTTGGCTAGTACAGAAACAATAAATGCTAACAAATGTGAGGAGAATGGTCCTTTAGGGATTTGGCCAAGGGTGTCCCTGGACAGGCTGAGGTGAACTCGCTGCTCTGTGTGGCACCATCACCTCCACATGATCTTTATCCTCTGATCCCTTGGCTGCACCCTTTTCAAGGCTCCTTCTACTTCTTGTATCTCCCTGCAGCTTTGTATTTATATTTTTCAACAGAATTCTATCAAAGTTCATGGTGGCACATATGAACTTTAAAGTGGATCTTGTGATCAGGTTAATTTTATAGCCATTTAATGATTTCCAGGAAAGCACTTGTGGCTCTGGACTGCAGCAGCTCTTCTTCCTGTTGCTCAAGAGCCTTGGGATCGACCTCTGCCCCTCCAGACACAGATGCTGTCTTTGCTACACTCAAAGCACTGGGGATTTTCCACCCTGGGGCACCTGCTGAGCCATGGCAGAGGAAGCCAAGCCACGAGGCTGTCTCCTGTGGGCAGGAGCCCTGGCGGTCTCCGGGAAGGGCAGATGAGGTGTCCCAGGGAAAGGAGGCTCTGGCAGGGAATGTGGGTCAGGTAAGGCGAGCCGGCTCAGCCAGGCGGAGCACTGAGACACAGGCACGGCCACCAGTGCCCACTGCCAGCCCGAAAGGGACACCAGGATCTTCAGCTGGACCTTGTTCCCCAGCAGACCCAGTGCCCACAGCTTCCCCACCAGGCAGACTCAGTGCTCAAAGCAGCCCTGTCTCGGCACTGCTAAACTTTGGGTTTTCTCCATCAACCCCGAATGCTGCAGGGTCATCACAGCCCCATCAGCCCGCACAGGCTCCCCCACCACCCTATAACCAGGTAAAAGAGTGGCAGACAGGGCTCCTCCAGGACCTTGATGCCAATACCAAGAGAGATTTTGGCTGAATCGGAGCTTTTCAAGCCCTTTTATCCCTCTGCTATCACAAAGAAACATCCTCCCTATGATATACAGAACTACTTGGAGCAGGAAAAAAGCGCTGAGTGTTCTCATGTCACAGCTGCAACCGTGCTCACTGCCTGCTCTCCAGCAGGATGGATATGTGAATCTGGTTTCTACTAACCCAGCTCCTGCAAGCATTATGTAATCTGGACACAACCCAAGCCCTGTTTACCAGCCTGCCTGCCAGTGGGGTCGTTTTGCTCCTGCTGGCTATTTGCAGAGTGGCTAGAAAGGGGCCAGTAATACAGGGCCACAGAGCTGCAAGAGCTTCAGGGAATCTATTTTCCTTTGCTAAAATGACATAAAGATTATTAAACACTTTTATTTAAACTTCTTGGGGTATTTTGTAGTTGGCAAGAAAAAAAAAAAAACAAAATCTCTGTTTTAAAATGAGACAGCTGAAGCTCAGATAAAATGGACAAATTGAGTGTGTGGCAAAAAGTCACCAACTCAACAAATAGCAGCCTGGCAGACTCTTCACTGCTCTTGTCAACTTTCACATGTCCCATACACACAAACACCACATTAACCACCTTGGCTGTGGTTAACCAGTCCTGTAGCTCTGTTGACCTAATTACATATTATGATCTCCCACTTTTTTTTTTTTTAAATACTTCCCAAAGGAGGCTATAGATCAGCCTGGCATGTGGTCAGCATCCCTGGTGATCTCCATCTGTTCTGAGGCTTGTAGAAATACACCCAGTTTATTGGAACACTACAGACTCTTCAGGCAGCTTTTGCAAAATTATTGTATGGAAGTTGTCTGAATGTACAGATTTTAAAGTAGCCAGGGTTAGATGCATGAAATTTTAAATTTCCATTTAGTTACTGTCACAGTAAAAAATATTTATCATCAGTCAATTTCTTATGCCGTAGGATTGCACTATCAGAACTTTGCTCAGCATAGAACAAAAATGCTTCACTGAATGTGGCTTTTTCTGCACTGTCCATCTGGCAACAGATTACAACATTTGTGTTCATCGCCCTCAACACCCTGCCCAGGGATTTCTTCCTCAATGCTTCCACATCTCTTTTCACAGAACCACAGAAACAAGTAGTTTGGAAAAGACATTTACAATCATTGAGTCAACCATTGCAGACACAGGCAGGAATCAGGCAGACGTTTTATATGCAGTCCTGTTTTCCAATGAATTTTGACTCTTGTCAATAAAGACTTCCCTTTCCCCCAGCCCAGGTATTCACATCCTCCCAGTGCCAGCTCGCTCTTTGCCAGGCTTGCCCTCTCTCTGGACTGAAGCTCACAGAGGATGTGGTAAAATGGGGTCACTGTACTTTCAGTTGTCCCCCTCTTTCCCCACTGAAGTTCTTGCTCTCATCTTTTAACTGACCATTGCTTGCAGTTTTGTGAAACTGGCCTTCCCACACCACCATGCACAAACACTGCAGAGATGGACTTTGTGTGTGAAATGTAAAATCAGGCTACAATCCCTTATTTCTCCTGCCAGGCTGCTCTCTAGACTGTTCCCTGCCTGTCCATGCTCCTGCTATGCTCTCTAGCCAGGATCCAGCTCCCCTCCAGCGTGCAGGACAACCCACTCCCATCCCCTTTGTCTACATTTGCATCACCCCTCTGCCCACAAAGACGCCCTTCATGCTCTTTGCTTTCCAGTGCAAGCAGTGTCATTTTTCTTCTGGAAGATGTTAAAGTCTCCTTGTTCTAACCAGGAGGACCCATCACATCCAAGTTAATTTTAAATTGCTCTATGGCCACTGAGGAAGTCAAGTCTGTTTTCTGAAGGCACTGGGCCCTATTTGCCTGCTCAGAGCTCCTTTTAGCAGATTTGGCTGCCTCAGCTGTTACCAAGCCAAGAGGCTGTAGACATTGAGTTCATTAGAAGCTGTTGGAACAAGCTCTTTGCACAGCTCATTAAAAGTGCCCCCATGCCCCTTCCAGCAGAACAGTTCCTCCAGCCCCTCCTGCCCTGCCCCAGCTCTCTGCAATCATTCACAGCCCTCCGAGCATGGGGGTCGCAGGCGCTTCCACTCATGGGACAAATATTCAGCCATTTCAGCAGCCACCAGAGCGTGAGGTGACACACAGGGCCTTGTGCAGAGAACTGGCTCCACACAGAGCATTTCCTTCTGCTGCCTGATGTGATGGACACAAACCACTGTTCCAGACACAGCCTGGGGAGCACACCCTAAGGTCTCAGCAAATGCACCCACAAAGCAGAAATTTCATTTCTCTGTTGAACAGAAAGGAGGCTGTAGACTAAACCATTTACACCAGCCTCCCTCTACACAACCACCACCTACAGAGGCCATCAATTAAAAACAAGGGCAATTAACAGCAGCAGTGCCAGCCCTGCCACCATCCCTCTGAGAAGGGACTCACATAGGGATCTGGATGAAAACCGCTGCAGAGTGACAGCTGGCAAGAGCTCTAATCACAGCTTGAAGATGTGGATGCTGGAGTCCATCACCAGTAAGCAAGAGCAGACTTGATGGATGATTTTTCTCTTTTGTGTTTCCAGGGGGATGTCACTTAAGTGTAGGTTTCACTGGAAAATGCACTGCACCCACATCACAGGGTGATGAAAGGACGTACTAATCCAAGAAGCCACAGCCTGTTGTGTTCTATCAGCTTTAAGCCATGAGTTCTTGGTCTCCAGTTCCAAGTGAAATGCTGTCCTTGAAACCAAAGCTGAGGTGGCTTTTTATGGTGGAAATCCTTCAGGAGATTAAAATTGCTGAGCATCCCAGCAGGGAGAACATAAACGGTGACATGATGTGAAAACAGATTTTTAACATCGACAGAGCAGGAAATAACTGCAGAAGTGCCTGTAAGACACATTCTCACAAGGAAAGGCTCATCCTGAGACCAGCAGAGGCTGAGCCTCACTGCTTCTCATCTCCTACCAGTTTCTGTTGCACCCTGCCAGGCAGCATTCTGACCATCCCAGCAGGAGCACAGGGCTCTCCAGCTTGTCCAACGCCCCCGTGTTTCAGATGCTCAAGCACTCCGCAGCATCACGGTTGTTCCAGTGACTGCACATCTCGCAGGAGCTCCTCCTGCCCCAGCCTGCTGTCCCTGGATGCCCTGCCTGGGACAGGCTCCCAGTAGCCCCAGCAGCAGCCCAGTCAGTCGAGCTCTTGCTGCACACCTGCAGCAGCTCTCACGACCCGGCTGCCCGGGAGAGCGCGAGGCTGGGCTGGAGTCCCGTGCCAGGACAGACCGCCTGACTCGGGCGGTGCAGCCGAGGCCATGCCTTTGCCATGGCGCACCAGGACAGCTTCCACACTGCCAGCCCTGATCCCCTGCCTGCTGACCCCTCGCCTGTTCCCCCTCTCAGTGTTTTCACACTGTGTTACAAGCGTAACCTGCTCCTTCCTCTCCCACAGCCCCTCGCGGCTCGGGCTGCGGACGGGGGTCAGGCAAGCTCCGGACGTCAGAACTTAATCCCCTGTTGATGCAACAGCAAGTTTCTTTTCTTGTTGAACAAGCAAGAGAGTCTAGTGTTGAAACCCTGGATGAATCATTGACCCCTGAACATGAACAGATACAAGTTCCCCCCTATGCCAAACCCTGGGAGAACTTGGGGAAGCTGCGGTTGGACTCGCTTGAAATGTTGCATTGGTTCACTCATGTGAGCATCCAGGTTTTGACAGGCACCAGCACTGGCACCAGCCGGTGTCACTGCTACCACTTTTGATGCTTTAAAGCCCATGGAGAATGAAGAACAGACCCCCAAGGTGAGCAGCAGAGCAGCCAGCTCTGCCAGGGTCTCCTTCCATTACCACAGCTGTATCCCTGCTTTGGCACCCACTCAGCTGCAAGCATTTCCACTTTCCCAACACCATTTTTTCTTCATTAAAACAGCATTGATCAGACCACCCTGTTCATGAGGTCCTCTGTGGACTGCACCCTGGAGTAGGCTACCAGCTCCCTGGAGGAGCTGAGCGGGTGTGAGCAGCACCATTACACCACAGAGACACTTTTCAGTTCTGTACACATACAGAAATCCCTTTCCTGAACTCCCAAATCCTTGTACAGCCTGCGTGACACTGCACACTTCTACCAGCACACAGAGCACCTAGATCAAGGCCCTTGCCACAGCGCTGGGTTCATCTGTGATTTGTTCTCACCATTAACCCCTGCACAGACCAGACATGAGCTTGCACTTAGCATACAGTGCGTCTCCTACCTCTCTAATCCTATCTCACAGTTTTACCAAGTGCCAAAGTCAAACAAGATGCTATTAAATACACTTGAATTCATTTGTTCAGCTATTGAAAATGAATGAAGGAATGAAACTATTCACTTATGAATCTGCAAGGGAGTTTAGTACCTGTTGTGCAATGTGTTTTCTGCTCCTTGAGGCAGACATTGAACACAGTCCTATTCATAACTCAGCCAATAATAGAAAACAGAGAAAAAAAGTGACATTAAATCCAAAGAAATGTCTCTTTTAATATATGGTGTCACTAAATAAAGCAATGATCAATCTATATTACTTTTTTAATTTAACAGGTGCATTTTGTATCTCAAAGGAGGTTTCACCTGACAAGCATTGAACAGGCAGAACAAAGTGCCAACTTTGTGTCCTAAACTAGTCTATATTCACTACATACTGATCATTACTTATTTTCTGATGTAAAAAAAGTCATTCTCAAACAGATCTGAGTCAGAACATGAGGGTGAAATCCTGCTCACGCTGAAGTCAACGTTGCAAAATTCCACAGTGTCTTCAATGCCCCGTGGACTTCCACCCAAGGCTCAGAGGTTCCTGGTGCACAAGATCTGTGTATGTAGGACAGCCAAAAAAATCCTCCAGCCCCCAAAGTCTTGCCACAGATTGCTTTATGTGCAGCTCATCACATGCTAAAGCACAAACCGTAAGAGGAGACCAGTTTCCACATTTACAAAACACCACTTATCTTACTTGCAAAGCCTTTTCAGACACAGCACCAAAGGTCCCCCTGAGATCACCCACAGCGGTGTGGGCGGCACTCCGGTCCCCCCGGCATTCCCAGTCCTGCAGCACGATCAGCGGGACAGCCCTGCAGGTCCCTGTCCCCCTTCCGGCACCACTGCCCGCTGCCACTCCCGTCGCTGAGGGGATGGGCCAGCCATGCCGGGCAGACTCTCAGCACTTACCTTCTACCCTCTGCAAAGCCCCGCCCTGGGTGATGCTGGTCTTGCCTCAGTTTCCCCAGATGCCATTTGGGCACTACTGATAAAACCTACAGGGCACTTGGGTACCAGCGAGAGGCACTAATTATTGCCACTGAGCTTGAGCTGTTGCTGAGCCACACGATCCTCCCACCTCCCAATATCTATACAAGAAACATTAAACACAATTCATGTCATCTATCCCTTCTTCCCCCTATAAACCCGACTGGCCGCAGGATGCCCCCTCCATTCGCACTTTAAGCTGTTGCAAAAGGGTGAGGAGCTGCGCAGCCCACACTCTGCTACCCCCTCCCTCCATGGTCAAACCCTCTCGAGAGCCAGAGACTGCTGGTGCTGAGGCAAGCGGTGGCACGGAGCACCCGGGCTGCGGCCCCGGTCCGTGTCCCACAGCCCCCAGGGTGTCACGCCGCTCCACACCCTTGGTCCGCGTCCCGAGGCAGCGTCCCCGGTTCGTTCTCCTGCTCCGTGGCCCCACTCGGTGTCCCGCAGCCTGTCGGTGCCCGTGCCCCTCGCCCCGCAGCGGGGGTCCGCAGCCCGCAGTGCCCACCCGGGTCCCGTGCGCGGTACCTTGGGGGGGAGGCTGAGCAGGACGGGCACCAGCGCCAGCGGCGCGCACAGCAGCACCACGAACCTCCGCACGCTCCACGCCTTCTTCACCAGCGCGCCCAGCGCCGCCATCCCGCGCCCATCGCCGCATCCACCGCCGCGCACCCGCTTTATCCCCCGGGAGCGGCCCTCCCGGTGGGCGGCACTCCCCTGGACACCCCCGCCCTTCTCCGCCCCGCCTCGCCCACCGGGAGGGGCTCCCCCGCACCGCCCCACGGCACTGCACCCCGCTACACCGCCTCCCATCCCCTATACCCGCCCTTTATACGGCCCCTATATCCCCCTCCTTTCCCCCATCTCACCATTTCCCAGCCTTTTTTCTTTTCCTTTTTTTTTTTTTTTCCTTATTAAAAATAAGCAAACACAACCAAACAAAAGGTCAGCGGTGCGGAGCGGGACAGAGCCATGGGAAATAGCGGAAAAGCAAGAGGCAAAGTCCTGGCTCACACAAGTGTGAGCCCCGGCAAGCAAGCCACGAGCATATGACTGTACCCTGGGTGTCCTATCAGGCTGGACCGTAAGGATGCTTCATGAGTCAAAAAGAAAACACAAAAGCCGCCCAATTTGAACTCCGAGGGTGGATTTTCTTGCCAGCTCTGCCCTGTATCGGGGTCCCCAGAAAGAAAATGGGGGAGTATGTGGGATGCCCTGTCCTGACCGCAGTGCATCTCAGCAAGTGCTGTGGAGGCGGCCAGCCTCGTCTGAGCACAGTGAGGGGCAAACACTGCAGGAAACCGAGCTGCTCCACTATCAAGATGAGCAAGAGATCAAAGCCAAGGGAGCTGCTTTTTGCACTGCCTGGATTCTTGCAACTGAAGGCTAAACAAAGCCTGGTGGGGAGAAAAATGGGAAAGCAAAGTAACACCCTTAGTACTTCACGAGCATCCTCTGAGCACCATATATGACAGATGTATAAAACTCACGTTCAGCAGAGAAACCTCCCCATTTCACAATTAATTACCCCTCTGAAGAGTTACTCCTCCTTGATACCACTTCCTAGATCAAGGAAGCTGGAGTCAAATGCATTGGATTAAGAATATGAGATGTGAGATGTGAGAAAGCCTCGTCTCCTCTACACAAACCATGAATCACTGGCACACAGGCAACAAGAAATTAGAGTCTGGTGGTACAATCAGCAATAGAGACAGGACTGTGCTCCCATCTGAAGGGACTCGGCTCCGGGTCTGGATCCACCTCCTCCGTTCCCCTCCCTCCCCTTAACAGCATACACGTAATTTTGCACAAATAGTAACAAATCCGTTAATGCCCAGAGCCATCCCGGGCGGGGACTAAAGGGTGGCGGCATCACCATGCGGCTCTTTTCAAACAGCAGAACGGACACAAAAGCTTTTGCCGGGCACTGCCGGGGGCCGCTGGCAACGCGAGGATCCGGCATCCGCCTGGCGCCCGGCCCCGCGGCTGCCCGGCCCCGCGGCTGCCCGGCCCCGCTGGCAAACGCACCTTCTCTCGGGGCCCAGCAGAGAGCACAGAGCTGGCCGAGAGAAATCCATGAGGATTTTTAGCTTGCTTTTCCTTAACTGCTCAACAACATGAATAAAAGTTATCCTGGCCAAAGTAAAGGAGTAGGAGATTGCTGTGCTGCCTCGACGCCGCTGCAGC
Source organism: Promerops cafer (assembly GCA_013398275.1). Taxonomy (NCBI): domain Eukaryota; kingdom Metazoa; phylum Chordata; class Aves; order Passeriformes; family Nectariniidae; genus Promerops; species Promerops cafer. Next base: position 338,253 of record VZSE01006237.1, read on the forward strand.
GGGCTGTGGGAGCAGAAGCTGCTTCATCACTCGGGTAGTGGTGCGTGATGGAGAGGATGTGCAGAGGGATGATGAAGACCTGAAAGCAAAATTCAGGCCAGTAAAACAATGCAACTGCTTGAAACAGGTTCAACTTACCCAAAATACCCATCAGCCAGAGACAGGAGCCCGTGTTTGAGTGTGTGCTACATGCCAGACCAAAGGAGCTCTACAAAACTTCTCTCAAAATCAACCTTGAAAGTTAAAAAAAGCTTCAAAACAATAACAACGGGCACAGTTTGTTCTTTCTCTTACAAGGACACACGTTTCTGGTGGTGTGGAGGGCAAGGGGATGGCAGCACGTTCCCCTCCAAGCTGTGGCTCACGCCTGCACAGCCCCTTCCCCAGCCCCACCCGGCCCCTCTCGGCTCAGCAGGGCAGGTGCTGGCTCAGCTTTCAGAGCTTCCAGCCGAGCCTGTGCAGGGGCTACACACTGGTTCTCTCAGCCTTCCTGGACTTCAGCTGGGAATTAATGTTTAATTAGTTTGTTTTCTTGTAAACTCCATCTCTATCACCCCCATTTCCAGTGCCAGCTGCAGCTGCCCTGCCTGTGCCTTCTCGTGCTCCACGGCCATCTCTGGGGTCAGACCACTCCTGGGATATTACTTCAAGTAAGTTTAGTTTATTGGCAAAAGAAAGGTGCTGTGAAGTGCCCAACGGGACCACTGTGGGACACAGCTTGTGCTTGGGCCAAGGAGGGGCTTTATTTATCTGCAGTGACCCTCACGGAGTGAACCCTGGGTTACAAATGAGCTTTTATGCTTTTATTGCACTAACTTGGTTTTCTATCAGCAGTGATGAGAGAAGAGGGTTGCAAAAGGTTATCAGTGTTCTGCATCTTGCAAAACTGGAAAATATCAATTTCCTGCAGACATCAAGGCCTAGACTATAAAAATGTTTGCTGGAAAAACCTACACCATGTATCTTGTATGCACAGTTTTTACATATACACACAGTAACTGCCATCACAGAGCAGCCACTGTCCAAAAATCATGGCAACAGCACTCCCAGATTATTCAACAGTGTCTCCATCCCTATTCCTTGCTTGTATGTGTTTTTTTGTTCATGTTTCTTTTTCCTCTTAGTGCTCTAGGTCTCCAATGCATTTATCTCGAAAAATCCCTAGTTCAGTTCTGCCCTCATGGCATCAGTGGGCAAAACAGAACTTGGTCTTATTGCTAAGCTAAAGTCAGGCTGGTTGCCAAGAGCTCCCCACTCCCACCACAGAAATCACTGATGATGTCAGATACCAAAATAAACAGAAAAGGCAACTCCATCAATAATCAGCAATTCCCGCAGAAATACTACACTGCACTTTCTGCTGATAAAATGCCTCTGTTTTGTTTTCATTTGTCTTTCCCTCTTTCCTTTCATTCCTCTTTCCACATCTTGTCTGCACCTCCTTGTATTCATTTGAGTGATATAGAGAAAGATCAAGCAGGTGCTGGGAAGCCTCTGGAAATGAAGCTGTTCCCAGCAGGCCTGGAGCTGATGCCCTGAGACGACAATTCATTTTTAAAAGCAAAAAGATTCAAGCAGTAGAAAGACCCAGAGTGTTCAACTGTTCATCCAGCACACAGCTGTAAATACATCCCGCTCAAAGGTTTTGCCTGAACATACAGATTTTCCTGGTGCTAGTGATGGTGGCAGAGAGACCCCCAGTGGCTTCGTGCAGCACCAGCCACCACTTGTCACATCCCACAATCTCGGGGTCCCCCCAACAGGCAAGCAAGAAGGTTTTGGGGGGGCTGAAGGACAACACAGCCTTTGGGAGAACAGCCCCTCCGGGTAGGACAGGGCAGGACATCACCACTTCCACCACTGTGGGTTGCAAGGACTTTGTAAATAGTCAGGCCGAACTCTGGAAGAATATTGGTGGCTCAAAATTGGATTTGCAACAGATAAACTATTCAGGGAGGGAGGGAAGGAAGGAAGGAAGGAAGGAAGGAAGGAAGGAAGGAAGGAAGGAAGGAAACAGTATTGTATTTACCTTACAAGAATGCACACGCATTGAACATAAAGCCTGAGTGTTAATAATGCAATGGTAAATTATTTTAATAACAATAATAATAGTAATTGAGTGTTGCTTATGAGCACAGAGATGCACAGAAAGCTAACACAGCAGCATGTCAAGCTATTCACAGCCAACAAAAACTGGAACCTCCACCTGCCCTTTGAACGAGTCAGGGAACCAGTGATTTTCATCTAAGGAGCTGCTGCTGCGGACACAACTCGTCCCAGAATCATGGAGTGAGCTGGAAAGGATCCCCAAGGATCATTGAGTCCAGCTCCTGATGGACTGATAGAGCTGAGGCTGCAAGAAGACGTGGGGTGGACACTTTGCATGTCCAGAGTGTCCTTTTTGCTGGACATGCACCTGCTGAGATTTTTCCACCTTCAAAGAGCAACAGTTCAGCATTCTCTACAGCAATCTCTCTGACACACCAGGCTGATCTAGAGGAAATATCAACAAGCCCTAACGCAGATGTGCAGAAAGTAACACTTATATAACAAGGAGGGGTTTATCACGCAGTGAAAAAGCAAAACATTTTGCTTTTCAAGACCAGTAATGGCCTGCTTTGTTTTGAAGCTCCATCCCAGAGCTGATTTCAGCAGAGGCCAGCTCAGGAGTCCCTGCTCGAAGGCCAGTCCCACGCACCGGCTCCCCGGGAGGACTGGCCTGACCACAGGCTGCTGACCCGGGCTCAGGGCACCGCGCCGGCCGTGAAAACCTCCCGTGGATCAGCTTTGTTTCTGCTCCGCTGTCCCGCGGGGAGAGCTGCATTTTAACAAACACGATGATAGCTGGAAACAGACTTCTTCAAAGGGCTTTGCAAACAGAACTCAATCCTGGCATCACCGGGAGACGGGGAGAGCGCTGTTTGTACAGATGGGGGACGGCGGGCAAGGGGGGTCAGGCTGCTGCCCCCCCTCAGCGGGGCCGGCATTCGGGGCTCAGATGCCTCGTCAGGGGACTCGTTAGCTCACACCCACCTGCTCCCACCATGCCACGAGGCCCCGCTCGAACAGCCCGCAGGGCACGCGGGGAGCACGGACCCAAGCGCCCGTGCGCGCTCGGGCCGGGCCGGGCCGTCGCTGTCCGGGCAGGGAGCCGAAGGTGCAGCAGCGGCTGCGGCTCCCGCAGCCCCGCTGCTCGCCCACGTCCCGCGCGGGGCGCGCCCGGCGCTCACAGGCAGT
>VZSE01006237.1:343874-441917 GCA_013398275.1 Promerops cafer
CGGCGGCTCCTCCGCCACCGTGGCAGCGCCCGCCCCGTCCTCGGTACCGTCCACGGTGGGGCCCGCGGCTCCCAGCTCGGCCATGGCGGGGCCCACGGGCTCCACGTCGCCCATCGCAGGACCCGCGGCCCCGGCCACGACCGAAGGCGCAGCGCCCACCTCCGCCTGGGCCGCCGCCATCACTGCGACCCACACAGCGCATGCGCGGGGCTCCTGTTCGTCAATGCTCGGTAATCTCCGGCCATCCTCGGCATTGCTCCGGTGGCCGTGACGGAAACCTACGAAGTGCCGAAGCGCGCCCGGCTGTACCGCTGCGCCGCCCTCGCTATAACGCGCCCTGCCCCGCGCTGCTCCCGGGGCTGCTCCTTCCGAACTCCTCCCCGTGCTTCCCGCCGTGAATCCTGCTGCCCTCTGCTTGCCTCTGCCGTGGCGGGGGATACGGGGTAACTGCAGCATGGTGGGACTCGTTCCCGAGCGTTCCCAAGCCGGCGCGCGCTCCCGTGGTTTCGCCGGTGCAAGAGCGAGACCTGCGGCTGCCCCGGGGCTTGCAAGGGAGATGTTGGATGCGCGTCTTCCCCAGGTGGCGACTGGGAGCTCGTGGTTCCCCAGAGGTTTCCCAGCATCACCGTGGAACCCCCCTCCAGGGCATCATCCCTGGGACACCACGGCCACGGCGTCACCCGCACCGCTGGGGACTCCATGTCACAGGGACATCACCGCCAGGATGGTCCATCACTGGCTCTTGTTCTTACATGTGCCAAATCCTCTGCAGGAGCCTGTGCAGACCCCCTGCAGCTGCCCAGTTGGCAGCTGGGAAGGAGAAGGGATTTGCCATAAGCTGCAGGGGATCAGCAGCCTGGAGCAGGGCATGGTGTGACCTTGGGTCCCCACGCTGGGCACCACCAAAGCTTCTGCCCCAGGTCTGTCATGGGCCACTCATGCCAAGGGTCAGGTGACTCCCCCTTCCTCCAGCAGCCAAGTCCCTCATTGCCATCTTATTAAGGGATGGATAAACCTTATTATCCTCATAAACCTCATTGGAGCAGTATTTGGGTTTTTATGGCACCCTGAAAACCCACTGCCCTACTGGGTGATCTGCGCATGCTGCAGATATGTTCCTCAGAAGATACAAGAGAATTCAGCCCAGTCCATGTCAATATGTTTTCAGTTGTTGCTTTTGGAGGTGCCGCAAGTCCATTTTGTCTTTGTTTTCTCACCCACAGCATTTGCTTTCTTTCCAGAACATTTATATTTTATTAACACATTCCACACAGCTTACATGTCATTGCACGGTGGGATCATGCCTGGCAAATATTTATCTTGCTTCGGTGACAACTTCTAAACAACCTTCCCAAGTTTTCAATGATACAGATAATCCATCCTGCAATTCTGCCCACCCGTGGCACCCTCCTGCAGCAGCCCAACAGCTTGCCCAGGGAATGGGGTGAATTCCTGGTCTCTGTGGCTGGAATTTGCAAATGCCTCAAACACTCAAATAAAGCAAAAGGTTTTCCCCGTGTTGTGAACAGATTTTATCAGCGCATCTGTGCACAGATACCCCAATAGACACACACAGACACACATATACACAAGTGCACACACACAGCCTTCGGTTCATTATTCTGGCAAACATGATGGTTTTCTCTCCTGCTGGCCAAAAACCTCCTCCAGAGCTTTCAAAATATGAAAGAAAATATTTTTGCTTTATTTCCCCCTTTATTTTATTTATTTAAATTTTATCTTCCCTGTGATTTCACTCATTCTTTTCTCTTTTAATGCAATAAACAGTTGATATATCCCTTGGAAACTAACTAGAGCCATTTACAATATTTATGGTATCACCCAGTATTTTTATTGGAATATTGAATCACCCCAGAGAACTGCTCTGAAGCCACAGACTGGTAAATGGTTTTATTACATAACTTTGTGCTCCTGGTGTCAGGCATTTACAAACTCTCCTTTCACAAACAATGTAATTAAGTTAAAAATTGCAGCACAGCAAACCAAGCTAATGGGAACCAAGGCAGGTCTCAGGGCTCGTCCCTGCTGTCCTACAGATCCCTTGGCATCAGGCAGGATGCAGCCCTGGAAGCAGCTCTCCCATCACCCCCAGCTTATTTAGGGATGGAGGCTGCCATCCTCAGAGCTGGACAGATGGGAAAAGGGATGAACTGGAGTTGCTGCAGGGTGCCATGCTGGAGGCATCCCTAAAATGTGCAAGGAAACAAGATTCCTGGTGGGACCAACGCTGCTGATCAGCATTGCCAGGGAAACCCCCTGGGTTAGGACATCATAACAGAAAACACGTGCAGCCTGGCATCAGGAGAGATCTCTCTGGGATGTAAATGAACACGCAATAAATGCAGGTTCCTGGTGAGCTGGTTCCCTCCGGGTCAGCTGTGACACTTTTGCCTGCTCAAGGACCATCACTTCCATCAATAACTGAATTGAGTTTGGCCACTTTGGTCCCCCAAGCCCCTTCCTAAGGGTCAATCATAATGGAAGAAAATACGCTTGAGGGCTTGATGAGGATTCGTGAATGCCATGTCTTCCTTTTTCCAGGATGGACTTCTTTCTCCTCTTGTATTTGTACTTCAATTTGTGATTTTAAAGCCTCTTTCAGTTGCTCCAGCTCAGAGGTAGAGGGTAACATTCCCAGTAATCACCGGCGGGTTGTGTTACCGAACGCAGGCTGCCGCTCCCCGGGCGGAGCTCTCCGGGAGCGCGTTCCTGCGGCTCAGCCCTGCGGATGCGCTGTGCGGCTGCCGGGCAGGAACGCGCCCGCAAGCCCGGCAGCCGGGAGCGAGGTACGGATCGGATGGGGAATGGCACTGCCAAGACACACGGACTGGAGAGGAGGAGGAGGAGGAAGGCATCGCAGGAAGGAGCAAGGACAGGAACGTGCCTGCAGGCGCGAAGCATTGGTGGATCCAACCCCCCCAGACCTTCTCACGTGGAGCTTAGGGACAAAGGGGCTGCTTTCAGCAGGCCCGGAACACCCGCTGGCTACAAAAGGTGTGATAAGAAAGCTGTACTTTAAGGACTCCAAAGAAAGGTTTTTTTCCCCCAGATTGTGCCTGCTGTACATCATAGCAGGTTTTCACCCTTTTTTTCCAAAGGACAATAACCCACAGTCTCCACAGTGTCAGTGTGGCAGCTGCATTTCTGTACATACTGATGTCATCTTTTTGGCCGCCTTTGGTAAACACACCACAAAGCTCTTCCTGTGCTCCCCAAGACCTCACCTTCTTGTTGTCAGCCCTGATAATATTTCTTGCCCTGCCAGAGACCAAGAAGCCTCCAGAAAATGTTCAGGTGGCAGAAAAATAAATGCTGAGTGACCATAGAGAAAAATATAATTTCTTCCTTCTCACACTGAAATAATTTCAGAAGGAAGGAATTGTTCAGGCAAATTGGAGATCATGTAGCCAAGAATGAGTTTGCCCTGAGGCTGATCAGGACTCTGGGTTCTCTCTGGCTCTCTGCCTGGCGTGGTGGGGAACAATGCATGGGAGACATCTCCAGTTCCTAACACAGCTCACCCTAAATGCCTTGGCTTGAGCTCTGGGGGCCAGAGGTCATGGGCAAGATCACACTGCATCCCCTGCATCCCGCTGTGCTCCCCAAATGTGGAACATTAGATACAGACATGTAGTGCTTGCTGTCTGCCATGAACTGGTCTCGTGTGGGTCTTGGGGAAGAGAGAAAATTGGAGTAATTTCTCCCTCTGCATATCACAAGAGCTGGCTGTGATTTCAGAGCTGTTTAAACTGCTCTAATATGAAATGCAAATGCTATTGAAAAGCTCTTCCCATGAACACCATGGGTTTCTGTTGGCTGGTGTTTGAAGCCATTCTTCACCCATGTGTGATCCCTGTTGCAGCTGTCAGGCTGTATCAGATACAAGGTTTTAGAAAAGGTGTTTTCACATCCTGTATTCCCACTGAAATTAGAGCATAAGAATGGGAAGCTTTTATTAAATCTATAAACCAGGTACATGGTTTGACACATTTTTCATATTCTCTATGATTTTGAGAAGAAACAAAACTAAAACATTTGATCAACTGCTGCTCATATTGCAGCCAGATATCCAACAGATTAAAGCTGAAAGGATATACATGCTCCAATATGGCCCATCTCAAGCATCCCAAAACTATGAGTTGAAATAAAATGAGTTGGTACCACTGCTCTACAGAGCAGAGACATGAGATGTATCCCCATATGTGGAAAAATAACAATTTTTAAATCCTTCCCTTAAATTCCCTATTAAGTTAACATGGGGGATGACACATACTCACATGTTCTTTATTCTTCACCCAACCTGTTAATTTTTGCCTGTGTCAGAGGCACAATGGTCACTGATTCAGACCTTCCTCAGTTCAATTCTGTACTGGGGCAAAAAGCTCTACCAGCACAGGCTCCACAGGGTGCTGTTCTGTACCTTGTGTGGTTATAACATACTAAATACTAAAATTCAATAGAGGTTTTTAATGAAATATTACCTGCAGTCACATGCCAGCTCACAAAGCAGGTTCGTGGTCACCTGCACTTACCCTGCAGTGGCAGTGCCTGCTGCAAGGCTCTGGAGAGGCTGTGCATGTGTTCCCACCTGTGACACCACATCTTCCTCGCTGTTCCCCTCACCAGCTGGGTCACAGCAAACTCCTGAACATCTCGTGTCCTTCAGCACAGCACAACCCGCCCAGCAGCTGCCATCCACACAAACAGCACCGAAGGGCAATGTTTGCATATGGTGTTAAAGAGTTCTGAAAGCACTTCGAGGTGTATCATGCTTTGTAAAATCCTTGTTTAACAAACTGGACTTTGGGACACGTGAAATTAGCCTCAGAAAATAATCTTGCATCCAAGTGCAAGTCCCAGTGTCTTTTATGCAGGACAGCAGGAAGGTTCCTGTTCCACTCAGCAGAAAAAGAATGTTAATTGCAAAGGAAGTTGAATATTGAATGTTTTGTCTGATGGAGCACTGTGTCAGGGGAAGGACATAAGCTCGAGAGACTGATTCTTTCTGTCCCACAGCCATGAAAGTTAAGAGGGCAAACTCAGACCTAGAATCACAGAATCATAGACTCAAATATTATGCTGAGATGGAAGGGGGCCACTAGGATCATTGTGTCCAACTCCTGGCCCTGCACGGGACACCCCAACAATCCCATCAGGTGCCACAGATCATCGTCCAAATGCTTTTTGAGCTCTGTCAGGCTTGGTGCTGTGACCACTGCCCTGGGGAGCCTGTTCAGTGCCCAACCACTCTGTGTGAAGAACCTTTTCCTGATATGCAACCTAAACCTCCCCTGCTGCTCTTTTTGTTTTCAGCTTTCAAGCGGCCACCCCTTTCTTAGCAGGTTTCTGTGGCTTTCCAGCCGAGCTACCTGAAAACATGAATAAACTGTCAATCTCTTGGGCACTTTCTGGAGGCTTTCTCCTCTAGAGAGATGAAGCTCTGCACAAGCGCAGCTCTGCAGGCAGTGAGGAGATTTCTGTTCCTCAAGTGACACAGACTGGTGACAAAGCTGACATTCCAGCCACCAGCCCCACATCCTCGTTTCTGGACCAAATCGCCACGTACCCCCGTAACGCGTCCCCGGCCACCGCGCAGATGCCCGCCGCGGTTCCGCCGGGCTCACCCACAGGCTCACCCATCCCTCGGGATCCGGCTGCGCTCCCCCGCCCTCGGCATCGCTCCCGGGGCGGTGCAGCGCCCCCCGCCCGGGACCCCCGCCCCCGAGAGGGGCGGGCAGGGCGACTACAAGCCCCAGGCTGCCCGGCCGGGGGCAGGGCGGCAGCGACGTGGCGCGGCCCCGCTCCGGNCGAGCCCCGCTGGTGACGGGGCAGCCGGGGTGGAACGGGCTCGTCCTGCCCCGGGGAGAAGTTTCGAAAAAAAGAAAAGAAAGTTTGCAACTTTTCCTAAAGGCTGGGGGTGCATCTCCCGCCCCTTCCTTTCTTTCTGTTCTTTTTTTAGCGGTCCCAGCAGCGCGTACAGCGAACTTAAGAGCCAATGAATTTCCTGTGGCTCGGTCCCGGGGCTGTGCCAGGAGCGCGCCGGGGAGGGAGCGGGGTTCGGGGGGTGCGGAGGGAGCTGGGCTTGCTGTGCAGCGAGAACTGCTGGAGGCAGCGGTGCGGGGCCCGTCGGCCTCGGCCTCGGTGTGAGCAGAGTCCGGGGTCAGCCCGGTCCCGGTCCCAGCCCCAGCCCGGCTGGACAGCTCCTCACTGCCCTGGCCTGGAGCACGGTCCTCCGGCCGGTTTGCTGTAGGGAGGGAATCGCCTGGCACAGCTCCATGCTCCACCAAACCTTCTGTCCTCATGTGGAGATCTGGCGAGTCCTCAAATTCCCCAGCCATGCCAGAATAGACGATACTCAAACTGGATTTCAGTCAAAGTTCATAAGCCATGACTGCTTATTAAGTTAACAAGAAATGCAGCAAAACCTGATGAAATCAGCCATGGTATTTACAGTGGGACTGTCTGTGTCTAATAGAATTTGTGGCTTGAAGCTAATGGCATGGCCACTTATGCCTTATGTTCTCAGCAGATATTTTTTCTAATTATCTGCATAACATGTACAAGGAGTGCTAAAAGCAGCACAGATAGTCACACAGAGCATGGTGGGAGGGACTGGGATGGCTGGGATGGCATAAGTAACACAAATGAAACACAGAGGGTTTCAAAATAAATAAAAATAATTGTATTTATATACAGCCACCACTGAGAAATAGCCTTTATTGACAGCTGTAATTAAAGGCCAAGCAGAGACATTTCCCATTAAACACAGCTTGTGACAGGAAAAAAGTCCTTCAGCAGGGTGAGAAAAGTTTCCACAGTCTGTTGGTTGTGCCCACATTTTTTCCACGTACAGTCTACCAAAATTGTGAGTATTTCTAATGAAATGAAAGAATGCAAGTAGTATTACACGCTGCAAAATAGCACAAACCCCAGAACGAATCCACTTTACCTGTGCTTCAGAAGTGTTCTTGGTGGGGAGGTCACTGTTACTTCTGTTCTCAGAGGTCCCCACATCAGCGCTGGCTCCGGCCCCAGCGCAATCCCTGCTGGTGGAACATGGCTCATGGTCCACGCATGGTCACCCTTTCATCCCCTCCCCATGGTGAGAAGCAGGTGCAGCCAGCACCTTGGATCTGTAGGGTTGTTTGGGGTGGGTTGGTTTGAGTTGCTTTTGCTGCTGTTTTTGTCTTATTTTAGCTGGACTTACATCCTTAGGAGACTGGCACACTCAGCCCTGTGGGAAGGGCAAGGTCAAAGAGTCACTTCTTGTATTTGTGGGTGGCAACAGTAAATTTTCAGCTCACAGTGAAGTTTGTCCTGTGGGCCTGGACCAGCCTGAGGAGGCTGCGATTGACTTGGAGATCCTGGGAGCTGTGGGCTGCAGAAGGGGAGATGGAGAAATCAGGGCCACCCCACAAAGTCATGCCGAGGATACAAGATTACCTGAAGGAGAAAATAAAGGAAAAATAAACCTTTTTGAGTAGGGCTTTCAACGACAAGGTAGGGAGTGAGAATGCAAAACCTGCAGAGAGAGCTGGTCATACCACATGCACTGAAATGTGAAAATGATAATGCAGAACAGTGCAGAACCAGAAAGCAGAAGCTGCATTTCCTGCCCAGAACAAATCTTGTACTTACAATCAAGAGATACCACAGAGGACCCCACTGTACAACTCCAGGCAGTACAAATCACTGTCCTGCACTTAAAAACAAGTCTTAATGATGTTTAAAAGTCCTGATTTCAAAGTTCTGCAGCCCAAATGAGTACCCCTGCAGTCAGTGGAAGTCTGGTGGGTTGTGTGACTGTCTGCAAGTGCCTCTATACATGTGACCTGGTGACCTGTGGGGGAATTCCACATCATGACTTTGTAGATGGAAAACTGTGGCTGTCCTGGCAGAGCTTTTTCCAGCCTGTGCATGCTGATAGCTTGTCTTATAGCATCAGAAAACTGAACCTAGCATGGCTTGCTTGTTTTCCAGGTCGTGCACTGCTGGTCCTCCTCTTGTCTGCAACAGTGTCTCTCCTGGGCGGGCTGATATTTGGATACGAGCTGGGGATAATCTCTGGAGCACTGCTGCAGCTGCAGACAGACTTTCAGCTCAGCTGCTTCCAGCAAGAAGTTCTGGTGAGCGCCGTCCTTATCGGAGCGCTCCTCGCCTCCCTGGCTGGGGGGATCCTCATCGACCGCCACGGCCGGAGGAGAGCAATCCTGGTCAGCAACTTGGTCCTCCTGCTGGGCAGCCTCATCCTCACACTGGCCAGGTCATTCACTGTGCTGGTCATTGGGCGCATGACCGTGGGCTTTGCCATCTCTGTCTCATCCATGGCCTGCTGCATCTACGTCTCAGAAATGGTGGCTGCTCACCAGCGAGGGCTGCTGGTGTCTCTCTACGAAGCGGGAATCACCGTGGGCATCCTGCTGTCCTATGCACTGAATTATGTCTTTGCGGACGTGGATGAGGGCTGGAGGTACATGTTTGGACTGGCCATTGCCCCGACGGCCATGCAGTTCCTCAGCATCCTCTTTCTCCCAGTGAACCCTGTTAGATTAAGCTCGTGGGACTCAGACTGCCAGAAGGGCCTCATCCCATTGCAGGACACAGAGGACAGAGCAGCAGCAAAGCGGGAGCCCTGTCAGGGGAAGCATTATTCATTTCTTGATCTTTTCAGGACCAGGGACAACATGAGAAGGCGGACTCTGGTGGGTCTGGGACTGGTGCTCTTCCAGCAGTTCACTGGGCAGCCCAATGTGCTGGGCTATGCCTCCAAAATCTTCCACTCGGTGGGGTTCCAGAGCAACTCCTCAGCGATCCTGGCCTCAGTTGGGCTGGGAGCAATAAAGGTGGTGGCCACGCTGGTGGCCATGGCCTTGGCAGACAAGGCAGGCAGGAGAGTGCTGCTCATGGCTGGCTGCGTGGTGATGGCCATCTCTGTCACCACCATCGGCCTCACCAGCCGCATGGCTCCGCTGGCCATGGCCAGGGACTGCAAGGCAGCCGCAGGCCCCAATGCATCCCGCAGCCTCACCCAGCACCCCCTGACACCTGTGCTCCCCCAGTCTGCTGTGTCACCTGTCCCACCAGCGTCAGGTGCTGTCAAAAGTCAGGCAGGCCCTGGTTTTGCTGCCACACGGAGCCTTACGGACGTTTTTGCCAGCACTCAAAGCAAAGAGGTTGTTCCTAATCCTTCCCTCACTCAGAAAAGGGACTTGGTAGGTCAGTCCAAGAAAGGAGCACTGGAGAGCACGGGCCCTCCTCTCGGTGCTGCTCCCTGGGCACAACATACGGTCCTAAATTGGATTACACTGCTGAGCATGATGGCTTTTGTGAGTGCCTTCTCAATTGGATTTGGGCCAAGTAAGTGTGGTGTTTATCCTTGCACTAACCTGGAGAATAAAACTAGGGCTGATCTGCAAGCTGCCTGCTTGAATCATTCCTTATGTATCTGCTGTGCTGAGCAGCCCAGTGTCTGGGAACTGGAAATATGTCCCCTCCTGCCCCCTGAATCATTTTCTAGCTCTGCAGCTCTGTCAGCTACAGCACTAGAGTAACTTTCTCTGCCATGCTACTCACTACCCTTGTAAAGCTGTTTTTTTCTCTGAAGTTCAGTGGAAAATCAGAGCATCCTACAAACCCTACAAGCACTCCTGTCACCCTGGTGAGGAGGAAAATACAGGGCTGAGGACAGAGGGACTGAAGGGCTTCTGCTGTGTGATTATGGAAGTCAGTGCAGAACTGGAAGTTGAATCTCTTTTGAAGTTTCTCAATATCAGTTGGGGTTTTTATATTCTATTTATTTTTTTTCATCAGATGGGATTAAAGATTAGTTCTTGCTTCCATGTAAGTTCTACTGTTTTCTGGTATTTAAATGCCTTGATGGGAGAAACCAGCATTCAACTCAAGAAAAGAATGTTAGGTGAGCAAGGCTCATGGGTATGACAGCAACCTTGCAATTTATTTCAGGCAAAATAACCCCAGGATAAGAGAGGCTTAAAGATATATGTTGCTTTAACTCTGATTTTACACCAAATGCAGTGTTGTCTCTCTAATTCCACCCTTTTCTCATTTCTTTACAAAGAGCATGACCTGACAGCAGGCCTGTCAGATCCCTTCATCTCCTGTGAATGGAATGACCAGCTACCCTGCTTTCTTCTTTACTCCCTGGGCCTGTTTATTGCTATTTCATTCCTCCATGAAGCGTGGAACGCAGGAGGTTTGAAGTGTTCTGCTGTGATCTGTCTCTGAGATGGATGAATGTTTGACACCACCAGCAGTGGGTGCTGGGTGAAGCCAGAGTTTAAACCCCCTGCTGAAATCTCCCTTGCCCATTTCCCAAACAAATTGCTTAACTCCACATGGTCTTTGTGATCTCTCTAATCTGTGCAGTGACCTGGCTGGTCCTGAGTGAGATTTACCCTGCTGGGATAAGAGGAAGAGCCTTTGCCTTCTGTAACAGCTTTAACTGGGCTGCTAATTTACTGATCAGCCTCTCCTTCCTGGACCTTATTGGTAAGTAGCCCCTTCCCCTCCCTCCACCTCGCACAGCTGGCTAGGGAAGGTGGCCACCACGCACCATTTGGAGATTAAGTGGCATTTTGAACCCTGAGGACTTGAGGCTGGAATAGCTGTGACCCCGTTGCCCCTGAGAGCAGGAAAGGCAGGCACCAGCAGCTCTGGTCAGAGCCTCTCCATCACTCCTTTATAAAAATCACCCATTGCCCACTGGGCTGCACTGTAGCACCACAGTATGAGGAAACAGAGAGTCTGCAGCTTCCACACTGGCAGCTTTACAGCATTTCTCAGCAGGCACTCCTGGCCCTGGACCTCAGCTGCCTTCTTCCCCTGCTGCTGGCAAAGCCTGGTATGCACCAGCCTTTCCCTTTGCCAGCTCTCAGTCCAAGCCTTGCAGATAAGGACTTTCCCAGCCCTCTTGAAGGCTTCACAAAATAAGGTGCCCCTGTCAGGCACCAATGACCACCTCACAGTAAGCAACCACTTTCCTTTGTACCCCACGATGTGACCCACCTCCTTCATTCACACACTTGAATCTCTGCAGATGCCATTGGATTCTCTTGGATGTTCCTTCTCTATGGGCTGGTGGGAGTGATGGCTGTTATATTCATTTACCTTTTTGTGCCGGAAACAAAAGGACAGTCCCTGGAGGAGATAGACCAGCAGTTCTCCAGGAGACGGTACGTGTGCTGTTGGCCCAGCAGGAGTGCTGGCTTTGGGGGCTTCCCACTGCCAGCCCCTGAGCTCTGTGGCACTGGGCTGATGCGAGGTCTGGCCGGTGCTACTGAGAAAATAGAAAATCTCAAGTTTGTGGCAGAGCTATGGGACAGGGTGGGAGAGCTGCAGCGCCTTCATCAGCAGGTCATTGCCCTGAGCCTTGCAGCTGTGCTGCCAGAGGGCAGTAGTGACACTCAAGAAAAATGGGCTAAAAACCAGGACTCACGGTTGAGGAGAGGAGACCAGGACCACAACGTAGGACAGGAAGGTCAAGACTGGGAGGAGGCAGGAAGATAGTCCTGTCTTTTCACCTTAGAGTAATGCCAGGCTGATCCTTCTCCTCTGAGGCAGAGACATCTCCTGGAGCATGGGCTCCCACCTGGTAATCTTCACACAAAGCTTGTAGTGGGCTAGGGAAGATCAAAATGTGGTTTTGCCATCCTGGTTGCGGTGGAGATGGCAGGGCAGGCACTGCTGGGGCAGGAGGGATTGTGCTGCCTCACGGCCGATGCCAAGGGCAGGGAGCACACAGCCCTTGTGGGGCAGGAGGGGTGACTGCTGTGAGCCCCTGCCTGGCTCCCTGGTGCTGCAGCTGCTGCTCCTGACCTTCATCACTGCCCGGCAGGGTGTGGGAAGGAAATGTGTTCAAGCAGAGACGTGGAAGGGGAGCGAGCTGCACGCACGCACAGTACCAGAGAGTGGAGCACGGCAGCAGCACATGAAACCAGGGACCTGCCTGCCTCCTGAGTGAGGAGTTCCACCAGCAGAGGAGCAGGCTGGGCCATCAGGACACTTCTCTGGGGCCTTTAACTGGTGATCTCTGGTCAGTGACAGTTCTTAGATCTGCAGTGCCTTAGATCTGGGAACACACCAACAGCATGTCCTTTGGGTCCTTGGGGAATCACTGTTCCCAGGCAGGGAATACATCCTTCCTTTGATATATTTTAATTTTTCATCATTTGTGCCTCCTGTCATTTAAGAGATTAATGTTTTTAAACGCAGGAATTAAAGCACGGGTTTTGCTGACAATTTCTCCATCCTTGAGGCTCGTTTGTGAGCAAGGTGTGTTATTTTCCACATCTCGGGAGCAGCGGGATGGGGCCGGGGAGGGTGCACGGCGCCGGCCCTGCCGCCAGTGGGCGGCCGGCACCGCCCGTTCGGGGCTCTGCGGTCAGACCCCCGCAATCCCAAAAATCCGAGCCCCCCGCAGCCCTCGGAGCCCCTCCCCTGCCTCCCCGCACTGTGCCGGGGCCGGGCAGGAGGGATATGCCGATGGGAATTGGGGGTGCCCTGCGTGGGGGTGAGCAGGCTGCTGGGCTGTGCTGGGGACACGGGGAGGGCAGAGGATGGGGATGCCGGGGTGTCGCGGGAGCCCGGGGCAGCGAGCGGGGCTGGTTGTGCTGGGAGCACACCCGAAGTAGCTCTGGGGCCAGCAGACAGGGCTGGGGACAGTGCCAGGTGCTGGGGTGACGTACAGAAAGCTGTGAGACAGCTCGTGGTAAGGGGGGTCAGTGAGCTCAGGGTAAAGGACTGTCATTCCCCCTTTATACAGAAAACCACAGTGCGCTTTCCAAACACAGCGGCTTCAGCCCTCCAGGAGGGGGAACCTGCGAGAGCTGCCCAGCTTGTCACACACTGCACCGGGTTTGGGTGTGTGTGCTTGCCCAGCCTGCGGGGCCACCAGAGACAGAGGAGGTGTGGGAGAGCCCCGGGGCTGCAGGGCACGGCCCCGGCTCTGCTCCTGCAGCCCTTGCCAGGAGGGGTGCATGCTCCTGGGAAGCGAGACAGCTCTGGAGCTGCCAGCTGGTGTCACACACAGGGCCTGGCTCCTCCATCGCAGCGGAGCTGGGCAGGTGGCACTGCCAGATGGAAAAGCTGTAAAGGCGTGTTCAAATGAAAGCTGAAGGAAGGTCAGTGGGTGTAGAAACTCCGACTGGCGTCCTGGTGAGGAGTGTATCCAGCGGGACAGCAGCAGGGAAATAAAGGAAGCAGCTGCAGTAAATAAGGTGAATTTGGCCATGTATGGTACCAGCAGACTCATAGGAACATTATTAAGCAACTAAAGACAGAACCTAGATGTGATTCTGTCCCTACACCAGAAGCTTCAAAAATAGTATAATTCCAGGCTTTCCAATCCTGAATAATAATCCCAGAACCAGTACAGATTTCTTAAGATGGAAAATCACAGATTCCAGTAAAAAAAAATGCAGAGCCAGTACTGTGTTATTGAGCCCTGATAAGAATACCGGTAGTGAACAGCAAATATAAAACAAGAGTAGAGAAGTTAGTCAGCTCAGTGATCCATCAGGAAGGAATAAAAAGTGGGTTTGGGTACAATAAAGGGTCTCCAGGACCAAGCAGTGCTGGAAGTGAGAGGAGGGCTGCTGCTCTGGGTTTGGGGGGAGCGCTGCACAGGACCTGCTTCACAAGGTGTTTGTGGGAGAGCTGGTCTCTGCTAGTGACCACAAAACAACCTTTAATGCTGTAGTGGGAGAGTGCACACCAAATAAATCCAGCCTGGGGCTCTACAATTTCAAGAAAGGGAACTATGAAAAAATAAGGTGATTAGTCAATAACAACAAACCAAAAAGGTGCAGGCAGAAAGCAAGGAGCCTGCAAGCGGTCTGGAGGCAATTAAAAAATGCTCTATTAAAGCCTAAGGAAAACATGTGCCACAACTCAAAAAGAACTAAGAGGTCCTAAAAAACACCCTGCTTGACTCACTGCTAA
Organism: Promerops cafer; assembly: GCA_013398275.1. Taxonomy (NCBI): domain Eukaryota; kingdom Metazoa; phylum Chordata; class Aves; order Passeriformes; family Nectariniidae; genus Promerops; species Promerops cafer. The sequence goes on from VZSE01006237.1 coordinate 357,855, forward strand.
GGTTAAGGAGGTATCACAGGGAGAAGGTCAGTGTTTTAAAAGTGAAAAGGTTTCCCACATGAAGAGAAAAGGAAAAGCCATAAAACATGGCAAGTAAAGAGAAGACAGAAAAGGGAGCTAAAAAAGAGCATGAAGATCTTGCAAGTATCTTCTAAAAATCTTTATTTAACTATATCAAAAGGAAGAAACTGGCTGGGGAGCCATTGCTCCATACAAAGATGCAGCAGGGTGCCAGGGAGGATAAGACATGACGGAACAGCTTGGGCACAACTGAGTGTTGGTCTCCACTGCTGCAGGTATTTGGAAGAACCTCACACCCAGCAAATTAGAGGAACTGGATCAATGTGACTTTCCAAATGGCTGCTGTACCAGAGGGGTGGCGGGTTGCTAGTGCAGCTCCCAGCTACAAACTGAGCTCTGGAAGGGGACCCTGGGAGCTGCAGGGGTGAGTTTCATCTCTGTCCCTGCTGGGGTGGTGGGGTCTGCACCAGCAGCAAGCACATGGGCAGCTGGGAATGAGCCAGCAGACATGAATGCCAAAGAGGGAAAGCTTCCCTTGCCAGCATACTGGGACTCCAGGAATATATCAAGTATTCACGTGGATAGGGAGGACCCAACAGACAGAACAGATGAAAGATTTTGTCAAAATTATTTAAAAAGCCATTTACATTGCCATGGAATTGAAGCAATGTTTCTTTTATGTATTGAAACCTCTTTGAGGATATTCTTGTCTTGTAGCTAGCAAAGGGCAGGGTTTAACAGGCAGTTTTTGAAGATAAACGAGATTCAGCAACCAGACTGCCCAAAAATCTGTCTTGGGTCTGGTTTTATTCAGCACCTTCAGTGTTGGCAAGGGAATGGATGGCAAAATCTCCATGTTTGTGGATGATACTAAACTCTTTCAGGAATGAATACATTCTGCCGTTGACAAAGGGCCCCATAAAGCCCTTAAAAATGGGAATGAGTGGGCAAAAAGGGCAGCTGGGTTGGGTGTGCTGGGGAACGCTGCAGGCTGGTGCCAGAGGCCCCTGAAGGCTGGCTGGGGTCAGCATGGATGGGAGGAGTGCTCGGCTGGGTGAGCTGGCTCCCTCCATCATCGTCTAGCTGGACAAATGTGTCCCCACTCCAAATTTTGACCCATTAACATAGCAACAGGCTGTTTCTCTTCTTCTCTCCCCTGAGGCTGAGACCTCATAAGACTAGAGGATACAGAAATGCTTGAGGCAGTGATAAATCTTCTTTAGTGGGCTTTTATTTCCTTTTCTTTCACAATATTTTCTTTAGTTTCCTAGCCAGATTTTTTCTAAGGAAAGATTTCTGACTTCCTTTGAGCCACAGCTCAACATCTGTCCACATTGGGGGCTGAAGTAACACACTGTTAAGGGGGTTTGATGTCAAGCCCAAAACCCCACCAGGGATTTATGCAGCTCTCCCCTTTCCTCCCTCCTCCTCTTCAAACAGCCTTTCATTTGCTCTCACTAATTGTGCTGTCATGCCTTTCTTTTTGCCCCGGTTGTGCAGACAGCCTTTCAGGCAGACAGGTTTCGGTGACAGATGCCTGTGCCATGAGCTCTGCGAGGGGCGGGCTGTGCTGCGGGGCGTGCGCACGGTCGGGGCGCTCGGAGCCGCTGAAACGATCCAGGCACGCATCCAGCCCGGCACGGATTAGCCACTGGCTTCCCTGCCGCCCCCCGAGGTGCTGCTGGATAATCACTGCCGGTCGGGAGAACCCCGCCAGGCCCAGCCCACCCACAGACACCACTTGCTCCTCAAAGTGGGCAGGAAAGATCAGCAGAGCATCTCTTGGAAAGAGAAGGAGGAAAGTCTTCCGGAGGATTTGGGCAGGGCACAGGGGCACGGCAAAGCCTGCTGTCCCAGGGAAGGTGGCTGTCGGGGCAGATCTTTAAAAAGCACCAGCAAGCCACCCCCCACTCTTACACGTGCTGCTCTGGTGTGCCATAATCAAAATCTGAATGATGTGAAAGGTAAGTACAAACTTTGGCTGGCCCAGACTGACTTCAGGAACCAGCTTGCAGAGAGGTGATGCAAAGTGTCAGTGGCAGCATGTACCATCCCTGAGCCCGCAGTGTCCAGCTGTGGTAACGTGATCTAGGTGATAGACTGAAAGCAGAGCAAGGTGTGAGACCCTGCTGCAAATATTCCCACAACTCAGCAGAGAAATGTGGGATGTGAGTCCATATCCCTTTTGTGCATGTGAAGGCAGCAAGCTCAAGGACTGGATCCTGCTTAGTCTCTGCTCAGGGGGATACAGAGCTGGCTGAAAGGAGCCAGAATACATGAAACATGATAACTGGAAAAAATACAAACCAGAAGATGGGCTGTTTAATGCACTACAGATCCAGCAAAACAACCAGAGCTGAACAAAAAACATTCCTTGTATAGGAACAAAGATACCAGTTCAGCCCAGGCAAAACCTGGAAGGAGATGGGTGTGTTGTGTTTTGTTAGCTTGTGCGTCTCCAGGAACTGCTGGGTCAGACCAAAGCCTAAAACATGGAGAGTGCTTCCTCCTGTTATTGCATCTCTCCTCTCTGAAGTGCTGTGGCCAGCAGCAGCACCTCCAAGCTCTCCAGGTTTGGTGTCTACAGCCTGTGCCCTTGTTCCTCCTGCTCCGTCTGGCCTTCTTCCTGCTGCTCCTGGGCCCAGCTCCCCCAGCCCTGAGGGCTACTAATTCAATAAGCAGGGGAAGAAGGAGGGCTGCTGTCACTTTTAATCACAGCAGTGAAGCAGAGACACAAAGGTAGGGTCTCCACCCGGCTTCTGATGGTTTGCAGAATGAGTTGCTCTGACAGGTCCCCCACCCAGAAGAGACTGTTGTCTGTAGGGAGGGAGACAAGATACCTTTGGCTGGGCTGGGGTGAGACCTCAGGTGCAGCAGGAGCAACACCAAGACCATTGCTCTTCCCCTGGACCTACCAGGGCAAATTCCATTTCCAGATAAGCAGGAATCACATCGGTGCCTTTACTGGGAAGTTTTCCATTTTTCTTCAGGTGTTTTTCAGCCACTCTCACCACTGGGAATCCTCCTCTCCTTGCCACAATGGCAAGAGATGCAAGGAGCCATTTCTACTTGTAAAGGTCCTCTGCAAGGGTCTGGGGGGAAATCGTCAGATCCAGGCACCACAGTCCCAGAGTGACAATCCTGGCACCACACCCGTGGCAGTGTCCCAGCTCACTCCCAGCTCCTGGAGGTCACAGCCATCCTTTTGTTCTCACTCAAACTCACAGCTGAGTGCTGGTGCACGATGTGACCTCCTGCAGCAACACAAATAAAATGTCAGCACTACGACTATTAATAGTGTTTCTATTCCTGCTGCCATTACGATGGCTTTTGCTACTATTAGTAATAATATTTACATATGCAAAACCACAGATGCAAAACAGATGTTTTGGTTGGGATCTCTGAAAAAAAACTTGTCTCTGCCACATATATTTATGACAAAGATGGAGGCTTAACCACACAGAGTGCCATATAGAGAACAAATAGATGGGGAAAAAGAATGAAATAATTCCTTCCATATTCCTAACAGAGGCCAAAACTTATCCATTCCCTCTCTCTGCTTCTCTCTCCTTTCCAGCATTTGAGACTTTTCCAATACCAGGCCAGGGATGGTTTCCATATTTGTTCAGACTTGTCTAGTTTTATTTTCCAGTTCAGCAATTTTTTCAGATGCAGCTTTTCCTGATGGATGGAAAATACAAAAGGAATTGCTCATCTGCTCCCTGTAAGCTTTTTCCTGACCACTGGGAAGCTCAGGCACTATTCCAGCCCTAGACTAAACCTTGCCTTGTGGAGAAAACTTGATCCTTGTTTGCTGAGTTCACACGTCTGGGAATAATTTAAGCTAAGGGGAAAAGTAAAAGTGAGAAAAACTACGAGTGTCTCTGAGCCCACCTCATTCCCTCCAGCATGCAGCCGTGCCTGGGAGCATGGCTGTGGCTATGGATGAGGAATGATCACATCTCCACAGCTGGCCAATTCTGGAAAGCAAGAGAGTGGCAGCTCAGGGCAGGGCAAGTTTTGGCACTTTCACCCAAGCTTGTTTCACAGCAACAGAAAATAACAGAATCTGCCAGCACCAGGGCATCCCCCTCTGCTTTTGGCAGTGCCTGGTGTAGGACTCAGGGACACAGCAAGGAGGATGAGGAAATGCAGAAGGACAAGGCTGAAACAAGTCCCTCTCTTAAATGCATTGATGAGTAGTGTTGCCCTGGAATTATGCAGGGCCCCAGCAGCAGGAACAGCTTCCCTGGGAGCATGCTGTGGCCTCTTATCCACGTATTTACAGTTGTGTGAACACCAGACATTCCCCTGCATCCACGGGGCTCATGTTTGTGGCCAACTAATTAACTAACTAACTTACTAACTTCAGTCCTTTTCTACTGACAAACACCCTCGAGGACACCTCAATATCCCTGAGCAGCCCCAGGTCCAGCTGCTCCTTCCATGAACAGGAGGAGGAAGAGGAGGAGAAGGAAGGCTCTATCTGCTCTGCAACAACGCAGCAACGCTTGAACAGAGAAAGCCACCAGACAGCAAATGAGTGCAGTGTCCCTGAGCACTCGTGAGTAATAAAGTGCCCCACAAACTAAAGAGCCCCCAAGTGCTACTGAGGACTAAGTAGTCCCTGAATACTCACATCTCTCTCAGGTCAAATTCCACTCTTTAAACCAATCCCCACTACGTTTTACACATCGGGCTGTAGAAGGCCTCGGAGGGGCTGTTAGAATCTATTGTAGGGGAATAAAGAAAGTGTCAAAAAGACTTTTAATGCCCAGTTAAAAGTGGCCAAAATACAGTCTGCAGTTACCTGATAAACTGCAAGGTCTCTATTGGGAGAAGTATTTTGGTTTTTCAATTGTCTCAACCCTTTCATACTTGCAAGAGGCCAGCCTTAGCTCTGAACCAAAGCTTTGTCAAGTACGTTAAAACATTATTAAAAGCCGGGCTTTTGTTCCATGAAGACTTTTAATGCTTGCTGGTTTGGTTTGGTTTTTTCCTTTATAATGTTTAAGACCAGTAATTATTGAAGATACCAGAGCACTGTGGATTGCTGCAGCCTCTCTGTGGTTTGCAGCATCAATAGTTTTTCCAGCACAGCAGCTGTCCTGCCACTGCCATGCCCACTGTGCAGGTGTGGGAATCAAAGTGCTCGGGGTGGATTAACAACTCCAGAGATGAATAACAGGGCAGTGCCAGAGCCAGAGGACAATGCCTGAGTCCCGTGTTCATGGACTCTACTCATTGCAAGAGAAAATATTCACAGTCCTCTCTTGGTGCAAATTACCCTCTTTAAAGGGCAACTTGGGAGATTTCACCTACTTACCAGTTCAGTTTTCCTTTTTCATGAACAACTACCTAATGGCTGTGGACTATACCTGGTGTCCATGGCTCTGGTGGTATTTTTTATGGAGATATTTGAACATAAAAATGTTAGGTATTTGAACAGCTAGAGTTTTGGTTTTTTTTTAAAAACAGATCTGTAATTCATTCAAAGATTCAGTCTCAGAGTGTCAACAGGCAAGATCTGCCAAGCTGCTGAAAACAGGGTGTTTTTCACCATCCTGTGTTTGTTCCTCTGCACTGTGAGGGCTCTCAGGGGTGGACAAGCCCCGTGGTGCTGTTTTGCTGCTATTGCTGTGCTTTGGGAAGGGTGTCTGCATAGTAGAGAGCAAGGCCAGCACACAAAATTAATGACATACCCTTGCAGAGGACAGTCAAGACTGTCAGGAATGCAGCACTGAAAACAAAACTTTAAGCTTCCATATTGCAAAACCTATTAACTGCTTTACCGTTTTTGCAGTCGTGCCAGCTCACTCATACTGGGGCTTTTACCAAGGCATGACAGCTCATTTGTTTAGCTTGGGCCAGGCTTAAAGTTCTGATGAAGCCTAATCTTGTGACCTGTATTTATTTTGGCCAGGGATGCTTTTTGCACAGACAACTTCCTATCCTCCCTAATCTTTCCCGCAGGAAAGGAGCTGGGAGTTACGAGTCAGGGGAGGAAGGCAAAGCCAACCAGACATGCAGTGAGAGTGAAACAAGTGCTGCACGTGTCAGTGAAGTGGTCCAGGTTCAGGGACCCTGTCTGTTAGGGGAAGGAATTAAAGGGGGAGTCAGCACCTCTGCTGTCATAGTTCGAGATGTGTCAAATCCATTATGGTTTCTCTGGAATTTTACCCATCTGGAAATATGGCTGTCTGTAACCTGGACAGCTCCACAACTTAAGGATGGAAATGTCTCTTCTTGGCTTGAACTTACCACACATCCCACTGAAACAGAGAAGAATTTTGTGGGTATAAACCCCCAGAAACCCCATGGGATGTGTCACAGGTTCCCCACAGCTGTCAGTCCTCCATGGAGCGAGCTGGCCCTCAGCAAAGTGCCTGTGCAAGGAGTTGCTCTCTCCTCTGTGACTACAGAGGGAGGAGAGACGCTGTGTCAGGCAGCCCAGCTGGATGCCAACAGTTCCAAAATGTGAACTCCCTCACTCCTCACTTCCATTTCTTCTAAAACTAACTCAGAGAAACACATTTAAGTACCTGCCTTGGGCATCAGGCTTTCACCACCTCTCTAAAATCTGCCTCTTCACATCCCCTGCAACTGCAGACCACTTGAACATGATGTGTCCATTTACTGGAAATTCTCTGAAAGAAATCAGGGAAGCTGTAATTGGTTCCTGTCCTTCAGCCTCTGCTTTAACATGCAGGACAACACCAAAGTCTGTGGAGAAGCCTCACCAGGACCCTTCTGGTACCTTTACAGCTTGAGCTACACCAGAGAACACCCAACCTTCCCCTTGGCCTCACCTTCAGTTACCCTAAACAGTAGCTGTAAGATTAAAGACCGGGGAAAAAAGAGGGAAAAGCTCAGCACACCCTTCTGGTTGTTTTCCAGAAGAAAGCCAGAACCCCATGGTGGCATTTACCCAGCTCTGAAGGCACAAGTCACCTGGGACATGACACCATTTTTCCACTGGAAGCCAGATGCTTGAAGTACCAAACTGCTTTCTAAAAATGTCTTTTCTATCAAGTTGTGAAGCAATGTGGTAATCACAAACCTGCCTTTCTGATGCAGCAGTGACACTGCACCATGCTGGCACTAGAAATGCTGGTGACCTTCACAAAACCCCTACTTTATATTCAGAAACAGGGCTCTGAATGCAGAGCTGTAGTAAGAAGGGTTTTTTGAAAGACAAAACGCCAGTTTGGTTTGGTTTCTGTTTGATATCTTGAGTTTGACCAATTCCCATGAGTTGAAATAAGAATTTTCTGAGTAGCTGGAAATATTCCCCAGTTTCATTCCCATGGAAGAAAAGTGCTTAAAAGCATTCTAAGGTTAATGGGAGCATGATGAAAGAGACATTTCTGTAGAGCAGCATTTTGAGTATATGCCTCCTTTAAATACATTTTCCAAGCATTAAAGCAGAAAAAAAATTGGGATAGAGTTCAAATCCCTCTCAAACCTCTGGAAATTGGGTGTCAGGGAACCAGCCTATTGCACTGCTGCAGGGATGCTCCAGTTGAGGCTTAAAGGCTCTGCAGTGGCTGCTCTGAGAGTCAGCACCCCCATGAGCAAATCCCCCACTGACTGGGAAACAGAACACCCACGTGTGCCCTGATAAAAGCCCTGAAACCCAGCCCAGCCACACAGAGGGTGTGTGCACTCTGCCTGCAGGGATTTGTCCAGGAATTACATCTTTCCAAGGCTGCCTGACGCTTTTTCCCTCAGAGAGGAAAGTGTCATCCTAAAGCTTTCCTAACTAAGCAACTGGGGAGCATGTGAGCATTCTGCACACCTAATTCCCATCTAACCTCTGGCCAAGAACTGGGATTTGGGAAGACGGTGAAGGTGATCAGTAGCAGGGTGACCCTTGCCTCCCAGTGTAAAGCCACCTGTTCCAGAGGTGCTTTACAAACCCAGAGGTGCACAGGAGCCCAGAAGACATAAATTACTAAATCAGGGATGATTCTCCCTCCCATCTGCTCCAAAGGGGCTGGGATTTGCAGAGGGGGTCACAGCAGCTGCACGTGCTCATTGTGTGCTTTCCCTGCCTGCCTGTGTGGTAGCTGTGACTGCATACAAAGGTTGGTAATGCAATTACACATGTATCATGTTTATTCATTGTGCCACCATTGAAAACAAAGAGAAACACGGGCATAATAAGTAGTTGAATAATTAATTTTTTTTTTTTTTTTTTGGTGGTTTACAAATATACTGACATTGGACTAAAGTGGTTGCAAATGTTTTGATAGAATGTCAAGCCCACAAGCAATGTTAGGAGAGAGCCTCAACAGGCTGCTGGCTTTTAAACTACTTGAGAGCTGCTTGATGTGCACTCTGCATTGAGTTTAGGTCTACAGCAACTGCCTTGCAAGGTTATTACCCCTCAGCAAAGCTGTGACCAGTAACAATAAACCTTAAAAAGGCTTCACCCTCAATGCACATTTCAAACCCTAGGGATGTGTTTTATGCAGAACAGACACGCACAAATCTCACAGGTGATTTGCTGAATCAGGACAATAAAGTGGGAGGTATTTTCTGCCACTGCCTTGTGCTTTTCTAAGGCACTGAATTTTAAATGCCCTGCAAAGAGGAACACTGATCTCGCCACTGACTACTCTTGTCCCCTCTGCTCCAGTGCCACCCTGCCTGGATGTGTCGCAGCCCAGAGGTGAGGGCCCAGCAGATCAAATCGATTGCACACTCCCACATTATCGATGTTAGCAGACAAGCTCCTCGTGACCCCTCACCTTTCTGCCACGGGAAAATGTTGGGAGACTCATTTCCTCCGAGAACAAACAGCAGCAGTCTCACACGGCAGGACAACACTCTACTGAGCTCAGCGCAGGAGCTCCCTTTGCGGTGCAGGTAAACACTTGTGCAAACCATTAGCAAAGTTCTCAAGAACTGTCAGGCTGAGGACACAAGTTTTTCATTTCTATTGACTTAGTTTGAGTGCCACAGAAGGCTCTGGGAAGAAGGGTGAGAAGAAAGGCTGTGGTGATGGACTGCCCAGCTGGGTTAGTGAGGAGCAATCGGAGCACAGCAAAGCAAACACGGGGCTGCCTGCGGGCAGGGGGCCGGGAGGCTGCGCCGCCCTTCCTGTTCGTGTTTACGGGACACAGCCCCTGCCAGCAGCTGCGCCGCGATGGATGCCTTCTGCAGAGCCCCTCTCTACCTGCTGGGCCGGGAGCAGCCCGAGGCAGCGCCCACTTCTATGCCGGGTCTCTCCTGGGTGTGCCGTGCCCTGCGCAGGGGCCAGCGTGTGTGCCCGGGCAGTTACACACCAGCAGCTCCCTCCTTGGGCGAGCAGGGAGGTACGGAGAGGAGAAAGCCGCAAGGAGAAGGCAAGGGAACTTACCTGCGGCTCACTGACTCTGCCTGCGCAGAGCACATGTAGAAAGACAAGCCTCATCTTGCAGTTTAGCAGCGTTCCCAGCATGTGTTTTTAGGAAGCCAGGATGATGTTCAGGCATTGGATCACCCCTAAAAGCCACCAGCCATCACCGTGGCCGTGATGTCACCCCCGAGCAGCGCTGGTGCTGGAGAGTCTCCCGAAGAGCAGCAGCACCCTGCAGCCCCACATGCCGTGTACCTGAGAAAGGGCAGGAAAAGGGTTCAGAGTAGCTGCGGTCAGGCAGTCATTACCAAACCACCTTAACGCAGGGAAGCGAAGAGGCAGCCTACCCCCAGCACCCACAGCCACCTCCCCTCTGAGACCCTCCAGAGCCCCAGTTCGCCCATTCCGACGAGCAGGCTCTCGACAGTCGGTCTCCGGCTGCAGGCAGCGCGGTTGGCTCTGCATGATCTTTAATTTATCATCACCCTTGACCTGCATCACGTCCTGCAGAGAGCACCAAGGTGTGTGACCCCAGCCTGTCCTAATCCCTCAGCCGCTGCAGCCGCAGGGCTCCTGCCGAGGGCGGTGGGAGCTCCCCGCGCCGAGCAGCCCCAGCCTGAGCCCTCGGCGCTCCGGCTTGCCAGCGTGTTTGCAGAGCAGAGCGTGTCATACTTCTAAAGAGTGACAAATTGCCAGGAAGGGCCCCCCCGCACCCCGGCTCTGCTATGCACAGCCGAATTCCCCCGTGCCGCATTAACAGCTAATAAAACAATAGAGCTTTTAGTGGGGAACTTCAAAGGGTTCTCAGGCAGATGAATGAATTTCGCATTTCTTCACTTACTGTCAGCACTAAGGGAGAGAAGGGCACGCTGAGGTCGAAGGCTTCAGCAGGCAGCAGCAAACAAATACAGCCTGGTATTCGGGCTACTGCAGAAAATGGAGTGGGAAATCAGCTAAGCACTTAGCAAGTACCAGGATTTGCTTCTACTCAGCTCATCCACTTCAGCTGCCCTATTTTCTCTTTTGGTTTTTAAAAAAAATAGTATAAAAATTAAATAAACCTGCATAGTTACACCTAAACCATAGCCTGAGCCAGCAACAGCTCATTGCAGTGTGGAGAATCTTTAGGCAGCCTGGCCCAAACTCAAGCAAACATAATTATTTTCAGCAACACAATTGTATTTAGTAAATGTGCCTTGAGGTCCCACAGCTAATTCACAACTACGTGTCCATCTACAAAATACATTCTGCAAACCATTAGGTCATTGTCATGTGCAGCCACAATGAGCACCTACATGAATTAAGCTATGAATTGAGTGACTAAGAGTGGGTTAATACTGCTTAAAAGATATTTCTGGTTTAGGACATGGAGAAGGAAGTACAAAAAAAGCAGGGAAAATGGAGAGAATAATATTGCATAGCTCAAATAATAGAATCACAGAATTGTTTGGGGTGGAATGGATTTTAAAGCTCATCTCATTCCAAGGCCCCTGCCATGGGCAGGGACACCTTCCACTATCCCAGGTTGCTCAGACCTCCCTCCAACCTGGCCTTGGACACTTCCAGGGATGAGGCAGACGCAGCTTCTCTGGGCAGCCAGACTTATCTAGTCTAAATCTTCCATTTTTCAGATTAAAACCATTCCTCCCTTGTCCTAGCACTATCTGCCTGTGTAAAAAATACACCTCACTGGCCATGCAGATAAAGATTCTCCTGCAGGTTGCTCTCACATGGAGCGAGGAAAACCCAGAGCTTAGGACCATAAATTGCAGCTACAACAGAGGTACTCGCTGGTGGAGGAGACTGTCAAAGCCAGCAGCAAGACTCTGCCAGCCAAACCTTCACTAGAGGTGGAGCCTAGAAGGCAGTTTGGAAGGAAACAGGGATGGAAAACATTTTAAACAGACGAAACATAATTTCATAAAACTGCCACAAGCAACATGGCTCAGTTTCTTATATTTCTCGTCTCTTTTCTGATTAACTTTTGTTAAGTCACAGCCTTTATCCCCACACAGTATCTGAGGAAGAAAAGAAAAATCTGATTGTTCTGTGCATGGCTTTTTTTTTTTTTTTTAAATCCTTATGTAGTACATGATACCCAAACCAACAGGAATAAATTATTCTAGTTTTCAGAGCTGGCATGTTTCATCCTCTTGAATACCATCATCTATATTCTACATCACTTCCAAGTACAGCCCAAATGGCTTGTTCTGCAAAACAACTTTAAAGGTTGCAATCATTTATGTCGCACTCAAATCCGCTGCCAGATTTTCAAAGCATTCTGCATTTGGCTGTCCTACCAGCCACGCCTGCATTGGACACTTCTCCAAGGGCTCCCCGTGGCCGTGCAGGGACAGCGTTTGCAGGCTGGGAGCTCCCGGGGAGCCGCGGCCACGCTCAAAAGCAGCCGGCTCGCAAGAGGGGAGGGAGGCTGCCTCCTGATAACTGAGCTGACAATTTCTAGGTTCTCTAAAACCAGACCCTTCCAAGAATGCCCTTTGTTCAGCAGTTGCTCCATTCAGTCTCTCTCCCTGTTTGCTTGTAATTTATTCCTTCTAAAAGCCTTGCCCTAGGCTAGCAGAAAATGAAAACAAGGAGCCAGATTCTCTTTTTTTTCCCCCTCACTTTTGCTCTTTCATCAAGAACAGTGAAAATTTGGCACAGTCAAATATTTTGTTCAGCTCTTTCTTTCAGTCTTTGAAGTCCCCTAAAGCCTTGGTAGGAGTCTAGGCTTCCACTCACATCTGCTTTCCATGAAGCCATTTACCGCACTTTATTTGTGCCATATTAGATTTTTCAGGACAGGGACAGAACTAACGAAGCATTTACATTCTTGGGAAAGTGGCATAGATACAACTACCACATTACTCTGATAGAAACAAACTGTAACTGACATATTTCAAGTTCTCAAGCAAGGAGCCGTGTCATGCCACAGGCAGCAGAGACTCCTGAGCTGTTGGTTACCTCATTTCTTCCTAATCCTCATTTAATATCAAACACCCTCATTGCTACTTTTGTTTACACAGTTATTGAGGGATGCTCTGGTACCTGTAGGAAAATGTCCTGCAAAAGAGAGAGCTTAGATGAAAGCTTAATGAAAGCAAATTCATCTGAACAGAAGCTGCATGGGAGACAGTATCAATGACACAGAGCACTGTCAACAAGATAATGGCATCACGCTGCTGACAAACTGCTAAAGCATTTCTTTTACAAGCAGAAGACTAATCCCCTGACAGTGCTCCATTCCAAGACCTCTGTTGCTATTAGAGCAGGGAGAGGGTGTTGACTGAATCTCTATCAGGAGGATCCTGGCAAAGCCTAACGGAATATTGATTATCCTGCTGTTTTCTGTTTTGCACTTCTCTCTTCAATAACCGAACCCCTCCCCTAAGAAATATTTGTGTACTTCTCCCAGAGAGTATTATTGAGAGAGTTCTAAGTCAGAAGTGATAAAGTAGCAACTGAGAAAAATATGCCTTGGAGGAGGCAAGATCAAGAGCCCAGCAAGCTCATCCTTTGAGCACGATCTCCAATGGCCTTCTGAGCGAACGAGGGGGAGTTTGTTAAAAAGCCAACTGGAACTTGGAAAGTTCACCACAGGATTGCCTATCCAAGCTCAGCACAGCTCCAATCACTGAAGCTCATGGAAGAAATATTTTTTGGAATCCAGCCCTTTGCCATCCAGGCAAAGGACCAAATCACAATCAAATGGCACAGTATGAAACGTGCTTGGATTTGTTCAGGCTTGGGAGGAAAAAGTCACTGGTTGAGCTTGATCACAGGGTCTGTGCATCAGCGGGTGAAAGTCTTTGTAATATTGCTTAGCATTACTTAGGGCAGAAATGGCCAGACCAGGCTCTTTCCTGTGGCTTTGAGCAGGCAAATGCCAATTTTGTTGTCTAAACAGACATGGAAATCACACCCCATGTACAGCTATGAACAGCTGCAAGGAAGGTGACAGCACAGCCTCCTAGCTCAGTTTTTCTCTGTGTTTGAAAGTGAGAGAATAAGGTGTCCAGAATGGAAGTTATTGACTACATCCTGACACTGAGAGGTAGGACCATGGATACAGGAGGATTATCCTGGGTTTGATGGAAAGCACGCAGAGGGTGCATATCCCCCATCTTTGTAAAGCCCTGTTCAGTTTCCCCCACCTCGAGCTGAGCAGTGCTGCTCCCCTCCCTTCTGATACAACTTTCTTCCTAACACTTTCTTCCTTTCTTCCTTCTGCTTCTTCATCTCTTTCATGGAGAATGTTTTCAAAGATGGAGGGTGTTGAAATAACCCACAAAATAACCATTGCAGCTCCTGGAAGATGACAGCCCTGCACCTCCTCCTTTGCAAGAGGTGTGACATTCCTGTAGGACACCCTCACTGCTGCCACGTGTTCTGCTGCTGAATTGAACAGCCCTTACAAAACTATTGAGACATGATTCAGGTGTTTAAAAGTAGCTTGGACCCCAAAGGGGATCAGGTGCCCCATCAGTGTTCAGGTGTCCCCTGCCCAGGGAGAGCTAGGTCTTGCTGGGAGGTGCTTGCAATCACTGGAGCAGGGGCTGAGGTGAATGTCAGGAAGCAGGGGCCCAAGAAAGGGATGCTTTCCTCTGCTGCCCTAGCAATTAGAATTATTTTATGATGGCAGAAAATTAGGAGAGGAAAAAACCACAGCACTATGTTAAAAAAAAAAAAAAAAAGAAAATATGATTTTAAAAAATGCTGTGCCAGGTAAAACTCCTCTGCTTTGTTATTATGAGTGTTCCCAGCATTGATAATTTCTCCTAGTTGCTGGTTTGTAAGTTACTTCTGAGTAGAAAATTCAATTACATGGGCCAAGTCAACAATAATGTTTTTCCTGGCAATGGTTCATTTTGCCAGTGGAAACATTTCCCCCCCTCCCTTTTCTGGATTCAGCTCTGCAAAGTTGCTAAATTCTTCCAGATCTCTGGTCTGATGTGATCATAAATATCCTGATTGTATTCGACTGATTGACAGACTGGGGATGGATTAAGTGGGGATTACAGCCTGGAATGATCAAAATGTGCTTTCATGGTCAGTAACTCTGCAATAAGTCATAGTTCCAATGTACATTAACTATATAATCTAATTAACATGGCTGTTTATGTATTTAATATTATTCTTAAAACTTTTTAATAAAAGAGGTTTTAAGGAGAATTAAATGTTGTTTAAAATAAAAGAACCTGTTCCTTGAATGAACAGTAGTTTGGGGTTTGCTCTGTCATTAAGATGACTAATAAAACTCTCTCTTACTATTAAAATGAGATTTGAGCAGTAGGATGGGCCTAATCCTGCCCTAACTAATATGTGTGTAAACTCAGCTTTTCTCTGTTTTATTTAAAGTTACTTCAGGTGTAGTAATTCAGGGCAGAATTTAGTCCATTAGGATTGGAAAACTACCTTTTAATCAACTGAGAATATTAAATATAGGTCCATATATGTACATAACAAAAAGTATTATAAGGTGCTCAACACCCACAGATCTCACAGCTGTCATTATTTACTGAGAAGGAGCAGCAGGAATTAGCTTTATTGGTACAAATCTTAAATGTTTTACTGCACAGGTTAACACCCTACATACCTAATGATATCAAACTGAATGAAACAATTCAAGGCAAAACTCCCAACTACAGCAATGTGTTCAGCAGCTGCACTTGTGAGTATAAAAAGAGCTGGCTACTTGATGGCAAGGGCAAGGAATTATAGTGGAGATGTAATGCAGTTGTCTATAAAAAAATGAAATCTGAAATGAGTAAATATTTTGCAGGCCATTGGGTTCTCTGCTGTCTCTAATGCACCAGTCTCAGCCAGCTTCTCAGAGCTGTGGATCACACTGCTCTGCAGCTGTAGCGCTCCTCCAACACCCTTTTTAGGTTTTCAGATTTTGCATTTTCACTTGAGAGGTTCCCAAGGCAGTTTAACATGGTGTGTGAGCAGTGCTGGGCCATGTGTGTGGAAGTCAGGGTGAGAGGGAGCCCTTCTGCCCGGCCCTCTCTCACACCCACGTTGGTCTCCTCCCTCCACTGCAGGGCCAGCTTCTCACCTTTGTTCTTACAGCTTTTCCCTGACCTGAGGCTTTCTAAAAAGGAGCTGAAAAAATTCAGCTTGTCCAGCTGTTGGCTTCTGATGTGCCTCCCTGCTGCCCTCTGGGTCAGAGGATGTGCCCAAGACACAGCTGGTTCTGGTGTGTGGCCATCGTTAAACCAGGGTCCGGGCAGACACCACTGACCCAGATTCAGGAGCTGACCTGGAGATCAGAGAAGGGATCAGCCCTCTGCACACCCCAAACCTGGGCTCCTGGCACGGATCACAACTCCACTGGCTGTCACCAGAGACCAGGGATGGCTTGCCTTGAGACTGACCTGCACAAGTCACTCCATCAACACCAGGATGAAACCCACTTCATGGCACTGCTGATCCTCCAAGCCACACAGAAAGCTCTGCCCAAAGTCCCTTAAATGAAGCAGGAATGTTTCAATTTAAAGGAATTAAAAGCATTTTTAAAATGTGATGGTTCCCATCATGCCAAGTCCCTGCGCAGTGCATTGCCCGACAAGCCTGATTATTCTCCAGCCAGCCAGGGGCTTAGAAAGTATGTTGAGCACTCAAACCATTTTAGATCCCACTGCACTGTACATACCCAGAATTCGAGCAGAGTTCACATTCGAGGGCTTATAAAAACTTGAATACACTCCAATAACTTAAATCACTCAGTGAGGTTTATAGTGATTTAAAGGCATTGGAACTCTCCACGTTTGGTGCACAAGGGCTCCAGCTTGGAAAAGAATCAAGGCATGTTCCAGCATGGCAGCTCCAGGCATATTGAATCAATTTCAGCATGTAAAAATAATTAACAATGATAAAAATACATTAATAATACTGTAATTATAAGGCCAGACCAAAGTTTCAGCCCGAAGAAAAAAAAAAAAGAAGAAATTCAGCAAGGTTCGTGAACGGCTTGGACTGGGAGTAATGAGGGATTTCAGTGACAGGAAAATGAATGGAGGCAAATCAAGGGTAAGGAGCAAAGGAAGATCACATTTGTCAGTAGTTTAAAATGTTATACTGGCCTGAGCTGCAGGACTTGCTAAATTCTGCCCTGGAGATGTGCCAGCACAGCACTGCTGGGCCAAGGGATCAGAAACAATCCAAGGTCCAAGTTCTTGCGAGCCATCAGGACAAGGATCAAATGCTATATATCATGGAGCTGGCTCATAAATCTCCACTTTCTAGTAGCTTAGAGTAGGGAGGCCAAAAGTAGCACCTGTCTGGAAAGGATGCCACGCTGTCTGAAGGATGCTTTTCCAGAACCAGCTCAGTCCCTGTAGGGTGATGTCAATCCCCCAGGGCACAACAGGGCTTTGGCTATTTCTACATGAACTTTCCAGCACCTGGTACAGTGGCTTCAGCTTGGACCAGCACCAGGAAATGCCTGAGGCTACAGGAATAAATACAGCCAGGGACATTAACCACCAAATGGTTTAGTCACATCAAACAACTGATTTGTTTTGGTCAGCAGTCCAGGAGGATTCTTATTTCATCAAGGCTGATTCACCCATCCCACTCATTCTGTGCTCAGCCATCATGCAGGTGCCCCCTTGAGCCTTCCAATAACAACTCGGCAGAAAATTTTGTAAAATAAACTAACAGCACAAGGTCTGTCTAAAGGCTGTGAGGAAAAAAAAAAAAGTAAAAAATGAAAATTTCTAGTGCATGTGTTTGAGAGAAAAGGGTTGGGCATAGACAGGGTGATGTCACCTTTTTCTAGGGGGAAGACACGTTAATTGGAATTCCCCCAGCACAAGTATTTTCTCATTGTTCATGTTAAGGTGAGTTTCTGCACACAGAAGATAGTGACTCTGTTCCCAGAACCACCAGAAAAAAAAAAAAAAATCCTTATCATATGCCATCATATGCCCAGTTCTACTGCAGTTTTGAAATTAACCTTTTTCTTTGGCACAAATTTCCATCTCATTTTCTGTGAAACACAGCACAGCTCAGGACAAATGCAACCGGGAGAGATTTCTATGGAGACAAAAAAAAAAAAAAAAAAAAAAAAAAAAAGGAGCCTGTAAATCCTTTACTATCTTTAATCATGAAAATAATTCAGTTGCTGCAAACCTGATATTCATGGCCAGGGCCCAAGGACCTTGCAAATCACAAAAGCACTGAAGGGATCCATAAAAAGTGGCTGGCCATGAGGAATTTACACTTGTTTTTTAAAGGGAGTAAAAATGTGGCTGTAGCAATTTAGAAGAGTTTATATATTCTGGCCTCAGAGGGGTTTAAATCACTCAGTTAAGAAAGATGCTTGGTGCATTAGTGAGCCTTCAGGCAATGCAAAAGGCCAGAAGAAATTATATCACACAAGCGTTTTTGGGCAGAGAGTGCTCTGAAATCTTGCTCTGCCCCTAAGTGGAGTCCCTGACTCACACTCAGAGCATCCTCCCAACTTCCCCCATGTCCCTTCCACCCCTCCACACCACCAGTCAGGGCCCCTCAGACCCAGCTCGGATCCCCCAGCTCCCCTGGAGCAGCCCCTCACATCATCCACCCTCTCTCAGTGCCTGGGAGGTCCCTTGGTCCCCTGGGATGGCCAGGAGCCTTTGGCCAACAGAAACATCCAGGACAGGGAGCCCCAGGAAGAAAAGTGTTTTCAGAGGGCTCAAGTTGTGGTCTTTGGGAGATAATGACAATCCCCAGCCTCACAGCATGCAGGACTAATTGCAAAGCCCATCTCCCTGACCCAGGTTTCCCACCCTAAGCCCTTCTCTGTTTCTCATATTCACTTGCTAATTCTGTTCAAGCATTTTAATCCCACCTACTGCCAGGACAGAAAAATAAGAACTGACTGTTTGGAAACCGAGCTAGTGAAAATACAAGAATGCAGTGAAGGAAGAGCTGCTGCTGTGCAAGGGCTGTGATCTCTGGCTTTGCAGGATCTCGGGGCCCTGACCTGGGCGCCCCACGCTGCCCTCAGGTACCTGGGGGAGCTGCTGCCCATCTGCAGCGTGGGTCCAACACCACAGCTGGCCAAGCTGCCTCCCAGTGTCACACAGCTCTGGCAGTAAATGCCACAGTAAATGCTCCCTCTGACAAAGATTTTCTGGCAGACTGCAGGAATTCAGGGCGTGACATTCCTGCTGCTTGCAGGGGAGGTGACACAGCAGCAGCACTCCCCGATCCTGCAGCTACGCCACACCTGCAGCTAGAGCAACCGAGCAGAAAACACCTGATGCCAAGACGTTTAACCAAGGACAACACAACACTGACAAAAGCATCTGCTGCTCAAATGGCACAGGCTTTGCAGCTCAAAGAGCCACAACTTCACCTCTGCATCTCCCAAAGCTGCCGTCCCAGGAAAAGCCCAGTTGACTTTGTTAGCTGCTCACAACGCCCAGTCTTGGGAATAAGTATGGGGAAAGGCACTTTTCTCCTTCAGCTTTTGGTGTGTGTTTTATTTGCCTTGCCTTGGTGCCCTCAGGGTGGTTGTTGGCTGTAGTAGATGGTGGATTTTATTTTCCTGACTGGTTGTACCCCTCTTGAGGGAAGTTGTTACAGTTGTAGTTGTATTTTTCCAGCTTTTCCAAGCTTACCAGCTCCCCAGGGTGCTGTTTGCCTGAGTGGTTTGGTACAGTTTTATTTTTACAATAACTATTACACTTTTAAATTTTATTTTTGTATGTTAATTAAATACTTTTTAATCACAATGCAGACGCAGTTGCAGGGGCCAAGAAAAATACATAAACAAGAAGAGAATCCAAACATATATCTGCCCAGCATGGTACAGAAAAACTTTCCAAACCCACGTTCAGCCTAGCCCAGTCCTGGATCTCTGCATTAAAAGTTTAACAGCAGAACTCAGCCACCAGTAGTCTGCTCTTCAGTTCACTGCAAAGCTTTTCCTTGCATTATGGAGCAGGAAGGTAAAATGCCCAGGGAGCAGCAATTGGCATATGAAAAATGCTGACCTGTGGCACCAAATCTGCCCACCCCAGCCTCAAATCAGAGAAAAATATCCTAAAGTTCTCTGAAACAGTGTTGGTCGGATCGTGCTGAAGAAATGCTGAAATAGTAGAGCAAATGTGACTTGTTTCTCATCCCTGGAGCTGGGCACCTGTCAGGATGGCCAGCTCAATCAGCTGTCCCATACATTTTCTCCTATTCCAGTGCTTGCCCCAGTAAATTCCACAGGGAATCAGCTTGCCCACCTATGCAAATGCAGCAGAAAGGAAGCAAAGAGTCTGTGGACATCTGGAGAGACATGTCTGTGCCTAAAGCATGGTCAAAGCCACCCCTTTAAAGCACAAGTGCTGTAAAGTTCTTGCCATGCCTGAGAAATAAAATGTGAGATTTAATTTAAAATGAGAGATATTAGAATGGTGAGCTGCAGGTGATGAGGTGATGGCGTTTCCTTGGCTCGGGGCCAGGAGGGTAGGAAAAGAAAACAAGTGAGATGCATTATATCCTACATACCTTGGCAGCTCAACAAAGTGACACTCATGTAGGGCTCATGAGCGAGGCAATTAATGACAGGGAAGTGGCAGAAAGAGCACTGTAAGAAATTAGAGCTAAAGTTCAAAAGCACAGGAGAGACAAGACCAATAAAAAAAACTCCAGCAGCAGTGTGTATGTGAAAAGTCAGTGCAGTAGGTATGTAGTGCAAGTGGAAAAGGTATTTCTTCTGAGAACCTGTGTGTGATCCTTGCATACCTGTCACCTTCTGTTTATTAAATGTTTGCCTAAGTGGTGATTTCTTTAATATCTCCATGTATCTTAATCATGTAAGTGGTGAACACAGTGGTGCTGGGTTAACAGCTGGACCCAATGACCTCAGAGGTCTTTTCCAACCTTAATGATTCTGTGAAAGGCTGGGAATGGTGCAGGTTGGAACAGCTGAGCATGAGGACCCCTTGTCCTGAAAAACAGGTTTTCTACAACACTCTCAAATTTACCTGATGAAAACCACTGCAGTGGAGTTATATGGAATGTACAAAAGGTAAATAATAATATTTCAGGCAGACATACACACATTTCCATTGCCAGCACAGGGGGTGAACCACCAGCACAGCTCAGTGGGGAGTGAATCCTGCTGGACACAAGCAATGGGTGACTGTTCTCCCCTTTTGGCTTTCCCATTGCTGGCACGAGCAGTGGCTCTGGTAGTCCCTAGGCTGAGTAGGAAATTTTACTGCTCTCTGTGTCTGTTGTAGGTCTAAAGACCCTTCCAATCACTTGGAGAATTTTTGAGGCTGAGCCATGTCAGAAGGATGTTTTCCTCCTATAAATTATTATTACCACCAAAACTACTTATACTCTTTAGCTTGAAAAACCAATTTTAAAATAATTTCCAATCTCTCAATTTAAAGCTGGGCAGAAAAATCAAAGCAGTTCAACTTAATAAAACAAGTTTTGACTAAAATAGATTGTTTCATGATATTACAAACAATATCTGAAAGACAAAATTTTCTTGGAAATGTCTACTTTAGTTATTTCCCATAATTAAGTTTATTCTAAGTTCATTCTCATTTTCATGGTGGTGGGCTGTGCTCCCCTTCAGCAGAAACTGCACAGTATACCTGGCATGTGGTGAACTTACCAAATCTGCTGTAAATAATTTTGTAGTAATTTATAGCAAATTGATTAGAGGTTTTCTGAACAAGCAGCAGCTCTTCCACTCATTATTTGTCCAAAAAGACAACAACAAGGCTCAGCTGCTTGGCTGCCAAGCAGAAAGGTCAAATTACTGACCTCCATTTTGGGGTATTGGTTACAGCCACCTCAGCACTCCCCACTGCCTGCTGCAGTTGTCCTCTAAATATAGCTGCTCTCCCCTGCAGGATATTCTCTCCTCGTACACAGTGGCAGTATGGTTCATCACAGCCCCAGAAAGGCCTATCACAGGATACTGGCAGTATTTATCATTAAAAGTTACAGGCTTTCTGCTGTCTTATTTATTGAGTGCTGACAGAGACTTTGGTGCTGCTGGTACACCCAGGTAAAGACAGCACTGCTTGAACAGTTTAAGCCTAAACCAGCAAAGCCAACTCCGTAAGTTGGCCCAAATAAAGTCAGATGAGTGGCTCAACAAAATCTCAAGTCATTTTGCACAGAAAAATTAGGTCCATAGATACATTCTACACTGAAGGTAATTTTACGTTTCTTTCAATCACAGGAACACAAGTCGACCTGAAACTCATGATTCAGCTAGACCAGTCAAAGAAATGCAGGACTGGGAAATAAGACCTGGACCAGTCCCCATGGAAGCAACTCAGCTGTCCATGGGCCCCCTTTCATCTCCAGCACAACAGATGGTGGGGACAAAGCCAGGCCTAGAGCTGCATTCTGGTGTGGCCTAATTTTAGACACAAATGTGTTATTCATAAGAAAGTCTCTGGGTGTCTGTTGGTTTGGGAAGTCACAACACAACAGAGGGAGACTGATCCATCTTTCTTCAGGGAAAACCCAGTGGTGTTTGCCAGCGTGCCATAGCCTGGGGCAACCAGGGACATTCCTTCACAGTGGCCTCCCTTTCTCTCCTGCTGCAGCAACATAAATATATAAAACTTCTGTCCCTAGAGGATCTTTTTCTTTGACTAGTAATTGGAGGGGTGCTTTAGTACCAACAGTTACCTACAGAGCTCACCCTGCAAGGATAAACACCAAGTGATTTCACTGCCCATCATCTGGGACCAAGGCTGGACTTGGGGGACAAAGAAAAAAATCTCTCCAAATATGCAAGGGATAAGTGAGTAAGTTTGGCTTGTCCAAGGCATTTTTGACATTCCCACATCTCAAATGTCCACAGCTTAAACAGAAACAAAATCAGTGGAGATTTAAAGAACTTTGACCCTATATTATTCTTGCCTTTCATTTCAAAAGGAGAAGCCAAAAGCCCCTCATGCACGCTCGCAGGCACAGGCTGAGCACCCTGGCTCAGGCCATCTTTCCATCTCTTCCAAGGGGATGAAACTCCCCACTGGAGCCTGGCCAGGCTATCCAGGGCACGTTGTGCTTGTTTTTGTATCTGCAGTCTCAGCAGAGCAGTGAATAAGCGCTGTCAGGAGTGTTGAACAAACACTGTACTTGACTTTTCACTGGGCTCTTATGGGCTCAGAACAAAAGCCTGGATCTGAAGCCACAGAAATTTTGGGGCATGTCAAATCTGAATCCAGATCTGAAACATGTGGTTGGATTTCCACCTCTAGGGTTTCAGTTAGAGTTCAGTTCATAAACACTTCTGCCATGGCCTTTTTCTACTTTACTCCACCATGAATCAAGAGTTACTGCCATGAAATTAAGTTAGACCTGATCACAAGTGGGAATAGAGCAAAGTTTACTCATATCACAAGCCATACCTTTTCAGTCTTTCATTTCTATAATATATGTATCTTTTATATATATATAATTTATAATACAGTCACAGACAGTGGCTCATATGTACACAGATTGTGAGCACAGCCCTGGGCTAAAGCGTGGTGAAATGGTGGTAGGAGGAGGTGAGATTAAACAGAACAAAGGCTCAGCAGAAGCACAAAAAGTATTCAAAAGTGGTTATAAAAATTCATCTACCTCCTCTGTCAAATGCTCTGCACACACTGCAGACCCCACTGACTGTTCAAGCCTTGCACACGTCCACCAACAAAATGTTCTCACTCATGAGCTCCTCACCAAAAATTCAGCTCCTGAGCTTTGCTTGCCATTCAGAGCAGGCAGGAGTCACATGTTTGAGACTTCATCAGGCAAAGTGATTCAACGAAATAATAAACATTTTCACATAAATTAAGAAAAGCTGCCTATGGGCTTGTAACAGTAGAACTCCAAACCTGCACACCCTGTCTCCAAGCACATTGCTGTAAGAACCACTGTAAAGCTGTTCTGCTCCCTTCCCATGGAGGGGAGAATCTGAATTGAAAGATGCTCCCCAATCTGCCCCTAAAGCTCTGTGAAATGGGGAGCTCAGAGTACCAACACACTGTCTCATCACACACGGTGATGCTATCACCCTTCCTTCTCCCTCTGATTTTTGGATGCTGGTGGTCCCATTCCTGCATTACAAATTCCCCACTCACTGAAGACTCTGTACCAGAAGGTCTTACTCTTTGCTGGCCATTTTCATGGCATGATACCTTTTAAAGGCTAAAATCTGTTAGGCAGATCCTTCCCACAGTTGATGTAACCTGCTTGTGCCTTTCCTCTAGGATCTCTTCTCTGCATGCTTTGCTGTGACTGTTCATTACCTCCAGTGCACAGGATTATTTTCTATTTGCAGAAGGAAAAAAGAAATTGAGCTGGTGGTGGGGGGAGCAACCAGATATAAACCATCATCCAGTTCATCAGAAAACTTTTCACTAACCCTTCGCATATTCAGTGCTTCAGGGGTTAATAAAGTCTCTTAGAAAGCAAAAGGTTTCCATCTGTAATTGGATCCTTTGTATGTGCTTTCCGCTGTAGGAATCAACTTAGCATTGACATCCTCGTAAAAATTTCCATTAGATTGAGGACTGAATGCCCACTAAGGCTCTGTGTGGTTTTGCAATTGATTCACTGAATGAAATCTTATCTAAAATCTTTTTATTTTATGCTATTATGGGCACAAGGGAAAATAGTGATGTAAAAATTTTCACTGCTTAGTTAATGCACAGTGCCTCTTGGAAATGGCCTTCAGGTTAGCTAAAAAGATTGCCATTTCTATTTCCCACTATTTTGTTTCATATTACCAGTAATTGAAAAATGTTTCATTTCTTACTGAGTTACATATTGACACTTTGAATTGAATTCAGAACCTTTATCTTTAATCTTCTCATTAGATCTCTTCAGACAGCAGTTCATGCTTTTGAGGGCAGGAAGACACAGTTCATCTGTTGCAATTTTTTCAGCAATAGATAATTTCCACAAGACATGAGTAAAGCTGTTCTTGTACTTTAAAGATGGAAAGAGCAGCCTGGCCACGTGGAAGCTACAAACCAGACCTTGTATTGCCAGTGTCCCTTCAGTGGGGGTGCTCTCCAGAGAAAGGTGGGTCAAAATATTGTTTACAAAAAAAGTAAAATCTTTTATTCTTTAAAATTATATCAAGTCAAGAACAGGGAGAACCGAAGGGAAAGAACATTTTGTCTTTAAGATCTACAGGTATATATGGAATATCCATTACATCTTTTCCTTCTTTACAAGTTTATGAAGAATAATCACCCCAACCAAATTCAGAAGTTGAAGGTTGAACTGAGCAATTGTCAGAATTCTTTGCAATGACTTCTTATGTCCTCCCAGCCAAGCAGATTGGACATTCCCATCCATCCACCACAGCCACAGAGAGAAGCAGACACCCACAGCCTGTACTCAGGGTGCAGCCTGCCATAACCTCACAACAGCCACTCAACCCCGGGGCAGAAGCCCTCGTGCAAGCCCTGCACACTCACACCCAGTGCACAGCTGCCCAGATGTGCCCAGTGCACAGCTGCCCAGATGTGCCCAGTGCAAGCACGTGGGCTGTGCACAAACACCTGCACTCAGACACAGCACACGGGCACACGGTCTGCACGTGGCTCCTGGGCAGTCTGTATCTGAATCCAACAGGTTTATTTTCCTTTTCTCTTCACTGGTTCTGGCCTGGGAACATCTCATGTCCCAACAGCTGTTGCAGCATCCCCTACTCCAAGCTGGAAGAGATTTGGACCACTGAGTAACACCATCCCAATTTAAACAGGAGATCCTCATAGTCTGCTCTTGGGCACCTCACAAAGTGGATAGGAATAATAGCAACAATAATAATGTTTGTGTCTGCCTTCCGGCCTCTCATTTCAGTTGCTGGAGGTCTTTACAGTGCTTAGAAACAAAAATAAAACAATCCCTTGCCCTACTGCTGGAGGGAAGGCAGTGGAGCACTAGAACAGCCAGGAGCAGTGTGAGGCTGTGCCAGCCTGGAAGAAACTTCACATCCCAGGGTGCAGAACGTGCCCTGTCCCTTGGACTGGAGGCAGTCGAGGCAAGAGGAGCAGCCTCAAGCCATGTTCATGATGTCTGAATGATCCCTGCCTGCCCAAGTTTCTCCACAGGAGGAATCTCCACTTTCTATGCTATATGGTTCTCTACACAACATTTAAAGATAATTGGAAATTATCCTAGCAATGTTGTTTTGTCAAGTTTCCAAACATCTATTTCAAGCTGAGCTGGCTGGCAATTTTCTAATTTTTTCTCTGAGAAAGCTACCTCCCTAATATTTTTCAGATAACCTAAAATTTTGCTTTTAAATCAATCTCAGATTTCAAAATTAAATTGTAGAGCTTTTACTCCAAGTGTGATGAGAGCTCTACCCTTCCCTCTGCCTTCCCTCACCTCCTGAGCACAAAAACATGAGAAAGTAGAACAAGATAGCAGGAAAGAAATGGTACAAAACCAAACAAAGGTAGAACCAAACCCAAAATTTCAAAATAATTTTTCTTGTTTTCATTAGTTTTCTACTGAAAATGCCAAACCCAGTTCTTTTTCACAAAACAATTTTTAAAGTAATATTAATGAAAACAGTCATTTTTCCTAACAACTCACATCTGGCCTGAGTAATCCTGAAGGCACCTGACATTAGACGAGCCGTGGGACCGTTGGCTCAGCGGTGATATTTGTCATTAGTCCAGCAAGAAACCTCAAACTGGCAGAATTTTCATTCTCTGCATACACGAACACACACAGTGTGACCACAGCCTGGAAACTCCCCAAGACAACAAATGAGCTGAATCCCAGATTTCATTTCAAAGCCAACCTCAGAATTTCCATGGTGCGCTGAGCCCTCCAGCCTTCCATCCAGAAATCAATGAGGTGACATTGGCATGGAATAAAAATAATGTAGTGATGAAACAGGGCCCTAAAGTACTTCGCAGTGACATTTTAAAAACTGAATGCCATGTGAAAAAAATGAAGTCAAATGCCCTTTAATCTCCATAACTCTGTAGTGTCACAGTCTAATTAAACCCTCAGCCTTCTGCTGATTTAGAGCTACACCCACTGAAAAAGGATGCCCTGTGATAGACATTATTAGGTGACCTCCTCCACCCCAACATCTGTATAAGTGCCCTTAGCTCTAATGAATGCACGTGCTGGAAGAATGACGGGATTTCCTACAAGCTCAAATTCACCCCATAAACTGCAGAGCATTGCTAATGTTTCTGTCTGTCCTGCTGAAATCCCGTCCCTGGATCAGACAGGCAGAAGGAATGAGCTGGACCCCTCGGCTGAAGCTCTGTGCAGTTTCCCTTAATATAAATCTAATGCAGGAATAACAGCAATTTATAACCCAGGCAGCCAGAAAGCAGTGAAATGGAGCAAGCAGCCAGCTCGTAGCCTCAACAGTGCTTGTGAGACTGAAATGCCATTTCTGGCCCCAGAGGGTGGTTTTGGGAGAGCGATTCCACCTTGCTCACATTCCTGCTGGGCACCATTCCTGCCCCCAGCACACAGACCTGCATTCCGAGCAGGAAAAGATTTCCTTTGGCTGTGGCCTCTTCCCCATCCACATGAGCAAGTCAGGTGCAAGGAGAGAAGCCACAGAGTGGGGTACCATGCTGCTAAAACTCCTGACCCAGGCAGCAGCTTCATTTGGCCCCTTCTCCCCCATCACTGAGCTCAGCCCTTTTGGGGACACACCTGTCACAAGATTCACCTCCTTCAAGCCAGGCCTGCTACAACTGCCTGCCCTTCCTGAGGCCAAGCTGCCTTTCCCAGGAGATGAATACACCCAGCCAGACTGTGCTGCTGTCAAAAAGTCACCCTCCCTGCATCTTTTGGAGGAAGGTCCAGATTGTAGCAAGCAAAGCCAGAGGCTACAAGGCAGCAAAGAGGGAGCAGGGGGGAGAGCTGCCTGGAGATACAGATGGGACATCAATGGGATCATCAACTGATGGGCACACCAAATGCATCCTTATCCTATGAATATTTCAGGGGGCAGATGGATTTTCAAAGCTGTTTCAGAGGCTTGAGGTCCAAGTTTGCCCTTTACAGTGAACCTCCACACGTGGCTTGGCAAAATGAATGTTTCACACACAGATGCTCCCAGCCTCCTTCTCTGTGCACCTCCTGGGGAAAGCAGGCATGAGGGGCTGCAGAAGGAGGGAACAGCCCATGACACTCAGCCAAGTCATTTCTAGAAGGGCCCTGGCACCGTGCACTGGGGCTGGCAAAGAAGGAACCTGTAGCAAGAAAGCAGCAAAGAGCCAATTTCTGTGCTGGCACCACTTGAGCAAGAAGAGAACGTGTATCCACAGGCCACAGGGCTCATGATTTACACTGACATGAGTAAGATCAGAACCAGGCCCTGGTGCTTTGTTACAACAGTAAACGCGACAGGGAGCTCTGCCTCTCCTCCTCAGGGTATCTCCCTATGCCTTTGTGGTACCAGCACAATAAATAATGCATTCCTGGAAAAGGAGATCCAAGGAGCTTTCCATAAACAATTCAGCGTTTCTTCTCTAAAAACCTCTGAAATATATTCTTAATGCCTGAGCCATGTAAGTCATTAGGTTTCTGTCAGTGTGCTCAATACATATGTATGTGCCAGAGACCAGAATCCTGGTGGAGTCTGTACTGCAGGACATCTATAAAAGAAAATTGCAGTTAAAGTGTCCAAAACAATGATCTGTGGGTGGTCCTCTGGTTAGCAGATGGGTTTCTACAGTGCACATATAGCTACTAGCAACAAACACCTCCTTGTTTTTGTCTCAGTAGCCTCTTCATGTAAAGAAGAGTTAGTGCACAGAGGATTCACTGCCTACAGATTAGCAGTTCATGTGTCTTTGTTGGACAGAGTGTGCAATCCTACCCAGGCAGGTCTGAGAGCTCTAATTGCATTCTCACTCAAAATGGAGCTACTTATAGACATTTATCATCATAAAATAACAGCATCTGACACATGTGCTCTCACATGGCATAATGTCTTCCAGGGGAAGCCAAACCAGAGCAGGTAGGGTGAAAAAGGAAATTAAAACCTCTTTTCCTTAGACTCACGGAGACACCCATACAGGCAGTGGGATGTTGCCTGTTTGATCTACCAGCTTTGACCGCAGACCCAGCTCGGAGCCTCCTCAGTCCAGGGTTTCTTTCAAACAGACCATGAAGCATCACCTTGAACATTGCAGTTTAACCTAAGCAGTGTTGCTCTTCTGATTTGGGAAGAGCAGTTGCATAAAGAAAATTGGGGTGGAGAGAAGAGTGAGGGATGGGGACAGGGAAAGAGTCGTCAGGAAGATCAGAAACCTTTTAAAGGGAGCCCATGAAGGCTCACACATGCCAGGGAGTGCACGAGGGAGGAAGAAGGGTTTAACCCACATGTGCTCCCAGCTACAGAGCTGACAAGTGGCCATAGCATCCCCCAAATCCTCTGCACACCTGGGAACAGCCCAGACTTTTCTGTATGTGATGAGAAGATAGGGCAGGTTCACCAAGTGCTGTTGTTCTGCATTTCCACATAGAAATGTCACCTTTTACAGAGCTTTAGAAAATTCAGCTGAAATGACCAACTGGCCTCTTGAAACTTCCTTTCCTGCCTCCATAGGTCTTTGAAGAGTAAAAATCACCTGTGTAAAAATAAACTGATTCTAGATTACAGTTCACTGTATAGACAGAGATCACTTTAACCCTCTTGGCTTTAGCCCTTATTTAGTCCACAAGGATCATTGTTGGAATGGCACTGTTTGGCCAAAAAAGCACTGAAATTATGAATGTTCTACAACATTCACTCCAAAGTGAATTAGTTCATAAGCACTTCCAGAGCACATGATGTTTCATACTGCAGAGCATGTCTTAAATTTTCCATCTGGGTCTAAGAGCTGGAAGATGTCACCAGTTAATTCTGAGAAGTGAGAGTGTCATTAGCATGTTGCTTTAATTGTGTTTTAAATATTATATTAAACAATTTTTTGTACATTTCCTAAGAAGAGTCTTCTTTCATGAGGTGTCCCAAGTCTCATGTCAACTTACTGTGGCTCAGATGTGTACATCAAATCAAATTAGCACATTCCAAACTTCATTTCCACTGAAACACAATCAATTGTAACTTATTTTTGAATCACACTGCTTTCTCTAATTGTTAGCTCCTGCCTCTGCTGAATAGGTGGTTAAGCAAATTATTCCATCTCACATATGAAAATTGTGCTATTTATGCTGGCAGCTTTCACAGTTACTGATGAGGTTTCTTGAGCTAATGAAATAATGAAAACACAAAACAGATTTAGCTTTCTTAATAAGGAAAAAGATAATGAACTAAAATTAAAATTGAAACTCTCACTATACATGGAGTTACTGTAATATCATTTCTTTTTTAAATTAATGCCCATGCTTTTTTATTTTATTTTTTACATGCCAGTGACAAAGCTAGTTAAAAATCCACTTCAACCATGGTAATGTAAAGATGCTATTACTTTATTGCATTTTTTGTAATCTAATTATGGGACATACAGTTTTGGTGACTTTTCTGTGTGATTAGTCATACGTGAAAGAGCAACACTTCGATTAGACACTGTTTGGCTTCATGGAAGGGGAAAGGTGAA
Organism: Promerops cafer; assembly: GCA_013398275.1. Lineage (NCBI taxonomy): Eukaryota > Metazoa > Chordata > Aves > Passeriformes > Nectariniidae > Promerops > Promerops cafer. Next base: position 387,768 of record VZSE01006237.1, read on the forward strand.
GATGGGAGAAAATGACTTATGGTCACCTTTACATCCTTCTATCCATGCCTTGATGCTAGGCTGACACCTTCCTGGTGCAAATCTGCTGGAATTTGCCTTGCTGGAGCCCTGCAGTGCCAGTTCCCTCACTCAGCACTGCGCCAGAGATCTGGCTCAAGAGGAAGTCTTGCCAAGGAGAAAGCACAGCCACACTGTGCTTAAAAATTCCATCTTCTAACCCCAGGGCCAAAGCAGGGAGGAAAACTCAATGTGCCCATGTCACCTGTATGGCAAAGCCTTCTTGCTTCCTCTGCCTTACACATACTGACCTTGAAAGGGCTTTGCAATACTGTTTTGCTGTCCCCCTCATGGTCCCCGCGGGGAAGCCAAGGACTCTGGGGCTCTGGCTAAGGCTGAGCTGGTGGTCCATGGGTCGAGCTGGGAAGGAGCCCGGCCACAGCTGCCTGGGGTGTAACAGGAGATACCCCCTGGCACCACTTCAGAGCTGGAAGCCTACAAGTATGTAGTCCTGTAGGTTTTGAAATATGTACTTCTAGAGCTTAGCACCATTGGTTTGCATTGCAGAGAGATTTTGGCTGGGAATACAAAATCTGAGAAATGTGATACAGGGCAACTGTCAGGATATATTTGTATTTCTGTCAAATAACCTGCACAGCAGCTCCAGAAGATGCTCCATGTGTCTGTGACATGTCTTTGGAGTTTTGCAGGGATACCAGTTGGATCCTGAATTCATTCCTCAACCCTGTCACTGAAGTTCTCTTGAGGAAGAACAAGGAAGAGGAGCCACAGTGCCAAGGGTTCTGGCTGCCTGAGGATGCCAGTGCTGGCACATCACGCAGTGCCCCTGCTTTGCTGTATTAGGAAATTGCTGCTAAAGCCCCTCAGGCTCCCACTCCCTCACTGAACTCTCAGCTCACACATCCCTTCCCTATGCTGCAGCACCCAGTTTTGTCCTTAACCTAAAACAATTATACATTCCTGCCAATAAATACCATACCATGAATTAGCGGGCTTGCTGGCTCTGTGCCTGCCAGTGCAGGAGGAAATGGCCTCATAAATATTTGTGCAAGACATCAATAAATTTGAAGTGTTGACTCGAGTACTCAGCTTCCCTATCTGAGGCCTGGAGCAGAGCTTCCGGAGTTCCCATGTTCCTGCCGCGAGAGGCCAGCGCTGGAGGCCAGTGATACCCCCAGGATGCTGAAACTGGAGATGCAGAGAGAAACCCCAGATAAACTCCTTAGCAAAGTCCCTTCATGCTACTGATCCAGGTGGAAAAGGTCCTTGCAATTCAGACAGGGGAGGTTTTGAGAAGGATGGTATTCCCTTTGCCCACTGCTGCTCCTCACTGCTTTTTTGATTTCACAATTTTACTGTTTATTACTACAGAAAAGCCATTTTTGTAGAGCTTCACGTGGCCAGTGAGCTGGGCAACACCCTCCAGCAAAGCTGCATGGGCTGTACACAAGACCCAGAGGAGGATGGGTCACTAAGAGCCTGCTTCATGCTGTACAGCTTCAGAACACAGGGACATCGGTGTCAGGAGCCCCCCGTGTGCTTCTGAGATCAGAATAATTTAATCTGAGTTAAAAATATTATTTTGAGCTGCTCTACTTCCATAATGCTTAAATGGCATCACTTCAGACTGTGGGCTGTTTTGCTGCCGTTGGGGTACTACTCCCAAGCCTGGCATATTCAGAAGCCTTTTGACTTCACTACCAACTTGCCCAAGTTTTCAAGCTTTTTTTGGAAATAATTACTCCTTTTTGCAACACCCCCACACTTGCAATAATGCTGGATGCTCTTCTCCAGATAAACACAGTTTTCACCAAGAGCAGAAAATGGGACCAAAGCACTGGATGAATTTGTTTTTCTCTCTGCTCTGTGTCCATGGTGTATGCACACATACAGACTGATCCGAGGATGCCCTCAGGAACAGCTCCCTTCCGTCCTCAGGAGATGGTCCAAGTGGTTTACTGAGCCTTTCAGTTCTTGTAAATCAAATATTTAGGAGCCTTGTCTAGAAGTGCTCTCTTGCTACTTATGAAAATGTGAGTGTTAGAGGGAAAAAAGGTCTCTGAGGATGTAAGGAGAAAAGGTGAGGGTCAGGAGGTTTCCCCGGCGCTGTGTGGAACTCCTCCCTTCTACCCCAGGAGATGAGCAGCAGCCAACAGCTCCGTTCTAATGAAACAGTGTTGATTGGAAAGACAAGTGTGATATTTTGTTCCTATACAGGCAACAGGCTCTCCTGTATTCTCAGTCTGTGAGGTCTAAGATCGTGACAACTAATTAGAAATAGCTGTGTAAAAAGCTCATGTGCAGAATTTGGATTAGAAGGTGGAGCAGATGCACTAGGAAGGTGCTCTCTGCCTCACTTTCCCTGGTGTTCCCAACTCACTGTCTAGACTCAGCTCTCCTGGGGGGAAAGAAGGCAAGAAGGCTCAAGGAAGAAAAAGAAAAAATGAAATTCAAGCTAGCAATTGTCAGATCTACGATAATGCTAAATTCCATCACTATTATCCAGGCTACTCAGGAAACCATTTTACAAGGCTTAGAAGACATCTGGGGCTGAAGTCAGATATATTTATTCAGCCAGTCACATCCAGGTTTGCTAAAGCAATTGCTTTGTCTCTTAATTTCCCATGTGTTAAGATGGAGCACAGACCTGGAGCGACCCCCCTCGAGCACCCAACTCACCATGGATCAGCAGTGGCACAGCCAGACATCATCCGAGGCACATTCCCAGGGACCAGGGTGGCCCAGGGCCCAGCCCTCTCCCCACAGTGCCCCTTGGCTGCTCCAGCAGCTCGCACTGGTGCTGCTCCCACCAGCACACGGCCACTGCTGCTGCCAACACAGAATTCCTGTGTAAGGGGTTCCCAGTCACACACGGGCTCTGCGGTCACGGATCGCTCACGGTTCGGCGTTTTCCCCGGTCCAGCCTGGCATCCCCAGCTCCTGCACTGGAATTTGCCATTTGGCTGCAGCCAGGAGCTTGGCATCATGATCCTTCTTCCCTGTTGGGGCCTGGCTGCAGATTATTCTTTCCGTGTTCTTTTTAACACAAGAAAAAGCACTTTTTTCCCCACCCTGCTGGAGGGAAACCAAGAAGCAAGACAAGAATTCTTCTACATTTTGGGGGGTCTTTTTGCTTTTGTGCAAGAGGACAAGGGCTGGCATGCAGCAACTGGGCTTTTCCCCCAAGTTCTGCTTCATTAAATGGATGTTCTAGAGAAAAGAAAAAGCACTGCTAGTGAATTAACCTGAAGAGGCTGTAGAGCTGCAGTTTGGGTTGGTGTGTGTACATCACTTGGGTTCACCTCAGCAACCTCATTCTCAGCATTTCCCCATCTTCATTAGCAGAGAGATTCAAGCTCAACCCCACCAGTCAGTCCTCCTGGCTTTAAAACATGAGTCTTTATGTCCCTCATCCAGATAAACATTACAACAAATTGGAAATCTACACTGAAATTACTGCTGTGATAAAATCAACTTAATACAACTACTGTAACACTGGCTACAGACAAAGATGGCAAGGGAGTACTCCCAAAAATAATTTGCCTTAAATCTGCAAACAGCCATGAAGCATCATCAAACTATTCAGAGAAGATGGCAAGAAGACAGCATTTGTTTTGTTTGCTGTCACATCTGCTTGTCCTGGTTACCATTTACTACCTTCCTTACACTGGTTTTCTTTCTCTTGTTAAACATTTTTATTTTGCTTTCCTAAGAAAAGCAATGTTGCAGAACAGTAACATCAGTAACATTCATGTATGGAGGGAGAACTGCTGACTAAGGGGATTTATGCTGGCAATGTTACTCACAAAAGTTATTTCTCAAAAGGAAAAATATATGCCACACTTTTCTGGCCATCAGAGATCACTCTTCTGACAGACAATCTGTTCAGCTGAGCTGATGGGAAAGACTCTCATTAGCAGCTTGGAGTTACTGGCACCACACCTGCAGCAGCTTTCTGGAGTTCACGGCTTGGAGCCCAGCGCCAGACCACAGAAAAAGGCAGAAAAGGCAAAGAACAGCCAGATATTCTGTGTAACTATTGTGACTCACTAGGGCTCCTATTCTCAATTTGCTGTGACCTTTAGAGAAGTGGAGCTGATACTGAGCAGACAATGCAGCTCACTGCTCTCTGGCAAGCCCCAGCTCCTGCCCTGTGCCTCTCTCGGAGCAGTTTGCCCAGCACTGCCAGCCACACACACCACCTGACCCGGCTGCAAGGGCTGGGATGACGCACCACGTCAGTTTGATTTGTGGCACCTCCCTGGGTAAGATGGGCAAAATAAAGACAGATGGCAGTGGATAAACTCCAGCAACTGTGAGGCTGCTATTGGCAATAGCTCCCACACTGTGTGGAGCGCTCTGAAATGAACTTCCCTGTGGCCCCAAGCCCCTGGTAACACACAGAGATACTGCAGCCCATCTTTTAGAAAGAACTTCTGTGCCTTTTACCATTTTACCATCTTGTTTTGCTTCACATTTTTTTCCCAACATCCTGACTTTCCTTTTAAAAGCCACCGCCTTCACACAGGTATTCCTGCAGCCATCGCCATCCAAGTTAGCGGTGGTACCTTGGCCAAGCAGGGAGGTCTCACCTTCAGGGTCTGTGTGGGAAAGCTCCTTCCAAATCCAGGCTTCAAACAGTCATGGGAGCTGCAATGTTTTCCATGTGTTCCCATCACAAAGCACTAAAATGCTAATTCCTCAAAATCATTTTCTCCCAGGATTTTTTCAGCGTCACCAAACCATGCTGAACCTCAGCAGGAGAATCCAGGTGATAATCCAGGCCCCCCACTGCCCTGGGGGCAGTTTGGCTTCTCCCTTTATTCTTCATGTTACTTCCTAGTTCAGATGCCTGAGGTCTGCAGTTTCATATTTCATAAAAAATAAATGCAGGCACATTAGTGTTTTCTGATGCTTTTTTCCACAGATATATCAATAGAAGTCGACCACTGATGGTCTTTTCCAGAAATGAAGTTAAGAGGCAAAAATAACCAAAAAGCAAAAGCCATTCTGAGGTAGCATTTTTATAAGGAACCTCAGGGTTTTTGGAGCCTACCTGTTATTTTCAATAGGAATTTTTTCCACCATGGGAATTTTTTCCACCATGGATTGAGGTCAGTTTTGAAGAAGAATCCTACCTTGCTCACATGCCTTTGCAATTGCTCCTTTCAGCCTTCAAAGGTCATTTCACCCCCAGGTATATAGCAGGGAAAAAACTGGGAAGATTTCATGTGAATTATAAAATCTGAACTTTTATGAGAAACAATATGGAATGAACGATACTATGAGAACAACAACCTTTGTGGAGTTTAGTCTGACTGTTATTAGTGTGGAAGACATGATAAAAGGAATCACAAACTTTTCCAATGGAGAACAATCTGGGTCTGCCCAAGTTAGCTCCCCAGCCCAGCAGAGGCTCAGTTAAAGCCTCTGCTAGCCTCACCAGCAGATTTCCCAGTCACTCTGGTGAAAGCAAAGAATTTCCTCATATGTGCAAACCATACCTGATGATTGGCGTAATCCCAATGAACACACATTAGGTAAGTAAAAATATTCCAGTGTATTGATATTAATTCCACAGCTCAGACCCAAGATCAAGTTCTCATTTGTCTGAATAACAGAGCATTTAAATATTTAGTTCAAATATAAGACTTTCGGCTTATATACAGGAGTGGGGGAAATCCAAGGAACAAAAGTTTTCCTTGTAGCATGCACAGTGCTGATTTCCAACCCTTGGCAGCCCCAGCACAACACAGCCATGGCAAACGTCTGGCCAAGACAAATCTATAAAATTTGCACTGTACATGCACCCCCTCCATGCATGAAGGTCTAATAAGCCCAGATACTTTCTGCCTCTCCAAACAGTTGAGCTAAAGAGGTTTCCCCATGGATTCTATCAGGGCCAGGAGCATGGAGACTTTATTATGTAACAACCCACATTATTTAGTGAAAATCTGGAATGCGCTTTATTAGTTGGGCTTTTGTTTGGTCAGGAAATACCTCCAGACAAATGTGATGACACAGGCATTTTTAATTTGCCACTTCACGTTCACAGCAAATTAGGTGATTTTACGTGTTATTCCCTCCATTAAAAGCGACAGGCTGCAAGGCTAGCAGTTTCCCTCAGAAGCTCTTGATGACATTACAGACACACATAGAAAGCACGAGCCCATCACAGTGAATTAAGATCACCTCTCTTTGCCTATAATCTGAAAGACTCCATGTGGTCTCTCTTAGCACCAGTCCCAAATGCCAACCCTCTGCAACAGCATATGCAAGTGGTTGGAGGTAAGGGGAGGAGAGGTCAAATTCTGTGTGCTCCATATGATCAAATTTGTGGTATTAAACCAACAATTACCAGTGAAGTGGTGAGTGAAAAACAAACATCCTATCTATTACCCAATTTCAAATGCCAGTGCGATGCCCGCAGGACTCTCAGCCCTCAGTTATTTTTTTGACGTACTTGGTAACATGTCAAGTCTTAATACCTGCTTTCAAACGGAGTTGGGTTTTTCCATTTGTGAGCTCGAAGTCGTTTTCATTTCAGAGCAGACTTAAAAAAGGCCAGTTAGACTGCTGCTAGTATAGTTTGAGGATGTATTCCTCAGTGGATTACACTTCTGCTTAGGATAAATAGGAAAAAATGTAGGAGAAATTATGTTAAATGCAAAATATTTGATCTTGACTGAATATCACTGAAGCAGCTCAATGAAGACCCAAAGTAAACACTGGTAGAGAGAAAGAAAGGGTAAAAAAGCAGTCCCAGTTTTCTTACAGTGAGGATTAGGAGCTGAAGTGTGGCCAGTGTAGGAACATACACTTCTGCTGGACTTCAGTCCAGGTAATAAAAGAAAAAACAGAGATTATGTAGCGCTGGGTAATAAAAGAGGTAGCGGTGGTGAGTCTGCAGCGGCAGGTTTTTTGGCGGGCGGTTTAATGACTGGGGCTGAAGCTCTGCCAAGCGGCGCTGAGCGGGACTGACGCAGCTCCTGGGGTTTGCCTGAAGAGGGGAAGCCGCAGGGGAGGTCTGCAGGCTGCGAGCCCTGTGCCGGGGCTGCTGCTCGATCCCTCAGCGGCGTGGGACGCGCTGACACCTTGCCGCAGGACGCCCCGCGAGCCTCCTCGGCTGCACTGGGCTCCTTATGGCCAGGCAATGAGCTGCGGCTGGGGTTTTGAGGAATAGCAGGTGTGTGCTGGAGAAGCCGACTTCCATGTCGGGAAAGCCTCCGGCCCCTCTGCCTGGCTGGCCAGGTGGGTGGCCCTGCGCCCGCCACTGGCATCCCCAGGAAAGCAGGTGACCCCCCTGAGCAGTCACCTCAGCCAAAGGCCACCAACAGCCTTGGGTGCGACGTGCAGGGAGCGAGGAAGGAAGAGGAGGAGGAGGCAGTGCTCCACGTGGAAGTTGTCTCCCAAAACCAGGAGCTGCAGACTTTAATCTCTTCCCACCTCTTAATGAGGCTGAGAACTCACATATGATGTTTTTTCCCCAAGCTTCTCTGAAGCTGGGCACCTAAAACTGTCACTGAAACTCAGGTTTCAGCACAGGAGGAATAATCTGGCTGCTCTCTACACACATATTTGAGAAGTACTCCCACAGCCAGGTACATTTCTGCACAGTGCCTTTGTGTGCTGTTATTGCAAACACCTCAGTGGGGACTGGGTAGAGGGAGGCTTTCTTCCTTCAGGTCGAGTGAATTCAGGCTGTGTTTGTAATGCAGTTCCCAGGTGTTGGATGGTCACTGGCCTTGGCAGGCACAACTGCTTTCAGAATTCTTTCCAATCTCAAAGAGATAATCCCACTATAAAAAACACCTCCTCACTAGCAAGGCACACTTCCTTGGAAGCCACCTCAGCAGGTGAGACAGGGGTGGTTTGCAGCTCCCTGTCTTCACTCTCCAAAGATGCTGGGTCTGGAGGTCAGCCAGGTGTGAATGTGGCAGTGAGCATCTGCTCCTCTGCCTTCTGCCACTCAAGGCTAAAATGCAGGAAATCCCATTCTTGCTTACTTTTTTCCCAGCATCAGATGAATAATCTTTATTTTTAAAGCAAGAAGAAGCACCAGGTGTATCTCCATACCTGCCCTACTGTTTGCCTCATCCTCTTGCCACCACCAGCATGCAGTGAGCACTCTCTGTTGACTTTGTCTGCCCTGATATGTTTTAAGCCCATGTTTAATTGCTGAGAAACCCTCTCTACTGAAGAGCCAGAGGAGAGTCTTTCTTTGTGTTTCTTTTTGCTCAGAAGGGGCTGAAGCAGCAATCTTGACTTAAAGGCTGACTCTGATTGGAAAATAAACAACTATAAAGTACAATAAATCCCATTGAAGAGCCCAGTCAAAACATCCCAATGAACAGCTAATGCTCCACTAACCAACTCCAGATGTCACAGCCTTGTCTGGCACTAATTGGTTGACTGGAGAGTCAGTAACTGTGTAACCTGGAGGAAATCTCTCCTTCTTGCACTTGAGATGAGTTGCTAAGACAGAAAATGAGTTTGTTTTGTTTTGTGTTTCCTATTTTCCAAACTACAGAGGAGTCACAGGTACCTGCTGATACCTGCTCAGAGGCAGGGTGCTGTCCAATTTTAGGGTCCCTAAGGAGCCTCACAAAAATTTTCTCAAGAGCACGAAGCTGCCTTTGTCATCTGATGTTACTCCATTCCCAAGCTTTTCTGGGTTTATTTGTTTAACCAGAGGACATGCCCTAGCAGATTGCAGCTAAATTCTTAGAAAAAGGTAGTTGCAAATTCCATCTGGAAGTGTCTGAAGCACCAAAAACCAACCAAAAAAACCCCAAAAAACCTCAACCAAAACCAAACTAAAACCAAACAAACAAAATCCCAAAGAAAGCAATTGCTTCCAATTATAATTAAAACACATAGATTCAGAAAACTGGAGATGAGTTTGGAAACAAAATAATTTTTTAGAAAATAAGGTGACCCTGGTGCACCCCAATTCCTACAGGCTGAAAATTCCATGTCTGCCTGCATGACTGCATTGGCCAGGGACATGCAAAGTGGCTAACCAGGATTTTCCAATGGGCTTTTTTAGGGATATTTGACAGGATCATATTATCTATTCTGTGTAATATTACAGAGTAATGTGTGCCTGCAGGTATCTTCTCTGTTTTACCAGAATACTTCCCAGTGCCATGACTCTGCACACACTTACTTATGTTGTTTACCTTCAAGCAAAGATATCCCACTGGCTTCTGAGACTTTCATGACATTAAGAATTGCTATTCATAATTTGTTCTTGGGGTTCTCCTCCTGAGCACATAGGAGGAGGTTCTGTGAAAGACTTTCCTAGAAAGTTACTTAATAAGTTTCTGTTTAAAAACTACTGTTCATGTTCCTTATTATTTTAGATTAATCTGTAAAAATAATTTTATCTTTAATTTAAAATTTTTATCACATGGCTTACATGAATTTTAATAAACATTTCCCTTAGTGTCGCTGACATGTTGTTCATACCTTGTAAGAGCATTTTAGAACTACATAAATTTGCACACCAAAATATGATGTAGAGCTTCTGCTCGCTTACATACAACTGATTTTTTTTTTTTAGTGCTTGTAAAAATACCCAAAAACCAGTCTGTACCCTGTTTCTCAAGAGTCAAAACCATTTTTTCTGCAGAGTACTGTGCAATGGGGCATCTGTTTGGACACATCCAGCCATATCTTTCACTCCTGATCTGCAAGGGAATAACACAGGATTTGAAATACAGTAGACACTTGTGTAAAGCATGAACAATGAAAATTACATCCAGCCCTTAATCCAGGGGATTCTGGGCTGAGCTCAGCCTCCGTGGGTATACATATCCATTCTGCATTTAGTTCCACATATTCCAAGACTGGATGTTTCCCTATAAGAGTCACATGGGAGCAAAAGTGGGATTAAGTGGCTTTCTCTCCATGTTTTGCTATTAGCATTACACATGTAATATGCAGGCACATGAGCAACTGTGCTGCATAATGGTCAGTGATGAAATTAATTTCTTCCAAGTTGCTAGAAGGTTTCACATTTCAGGTATCATCTTTATTTTATTCATAGGCTTGGGAGGGAATGGATGGAAAAGAAGCAGGAGGTTAATCATACCCCATACATTTTGATTCAGAAAAACTATGATAAATCCTCCTCCTCTGAGCCTGAGTGAAGGATTGGTTCCTGCCAACGGGGAGTGCAAAGCTGGGTCCTTCACCAAACTTCTCCTTTTGTGCTTTAAGATCTGCCAGAAGCTGACCTGACTTTGGCAATGGTGACACAACAGAGGATTCCTCTCTCTCACTGCTGATTTTTTATCAACAGAAATAATACCCCGCTCCTTGCTGGTACAAAGGTTGGGTTCAAGGAGCACCTCATCTACCTGGTCTATAATTTGGCTCCAGGCTGGTACCTCTCACCAGCAGGAGTTAGATCTGCAGCTTCAATGTCAACAGAATTTTTTAAAGAAATGCAATGCATGAAAGTACGAAATTTAAGTAGATGGATATTGAACCGCTTACCATGGGGATAGGGGATTGAATTTTCCATTCAGCTCTGTTTTGTTCAAAAGTTCCTACAAAGAAATTGTGGGACATTAGGAAGGAAATGGTATGGAAGTGAAATTTCTGCTTCCATTGAGCCAAGTAGATAAAAATTCTGAAACAGGTTTTTTATACCATTGCAGAGCATCAATGCTTTTTGACATTCAACATTAAATATCTCTGTTTATCACCAACCACTTTAGAACACTAAAGCACATCTTTAAAAACCAGCCTTTGATTTTGGCAGCAAAGTTGTCTGTTAAAAGAAACTGTTAACATTCAGTTGAGTGGCATTTGGAAGAGAACTGGCAAAGTAAACTCAAGGGTTAATGAAAGTAAATGAGATAATCCTCATTGATCCCCCATAATCCCCATGGTCTGAGTGCAACTGTCAATCACCAGGAGAGACTTTTTCCTAATCCATCCCTCTGTGAATAAGTCATTCCAAACTGAATATACTTTATAACAGACATGTATTCAAATGTACAAACACACACTCTGAACATTTAACAAAAAACTTAGCACAGTAAATTCCAAAATGAAGAGGAAAATAAAGTATAGCTAAAAATAGGGTGCATAAATTTAAAAAAGAGAAAGTTTCTTTTACTAGCTGAAACATATTCCAGCTGTCCTTACTAGCTCACTGTTTCCCATGTAAGCTGGTAGCAACTAATGAATCTGTTAAATCCCTCCTCTGTAAAGGAGGAAAGACTGCTCCCATAAAATTAAAACTTACTGTTTAACAGATTGACCTAAGCCAAATATGAACTGGAGCATAAAAGAAATTATTTCAGTACTTTTCAGAGGACTGCTGACATGTAAATTGTATCAAATCAAATTATGCCATATCTGAGGCTCAGAGGATGTTGCAGGAGGAGCAGGGGCTGTGAGGGAAGGGCACAAAGATCCGTGCCCATGCCTTGTCCTGGCTGCTTTCAGGCACTGCTGTGGCCCTTCCTCAGCAGTGCCAACACCACCAAAGTTGTCTCTCCTCTGGGAACCACATCACTGCAGGGCCACCCCACATTCCTATGGGGTCTGGACACCAGGGCATGAAAGTACAAAATTTAATGGATGGATATTGAACTGCTCACCATGAGGAGAGGGGATTGAATTTGATGAGCCCGAGCTGATCAGCTCACTATTCCCAGGACTGCATTGAGTTCAAGGACAGTTGGAGGCACCAGTCTCTTTCCTTAGCCCTTCCTTCACTTTGCTCCTTAAACACTTGAGCTGTTCTGTGCTCCTCCTGCATGGGCACAGCCAGGGAGGGATGCATATGGGCAGGCACCAGGTGTGCACTCCAGAGCTGGAGAAGGAACTGGCTCAGGAGGCAGTGTGATCTGGGGAAGTGGACACATCTGGACTATGAGGGCATCAGCTCTCTAGTCCAGATTTGCCTCAGAAGCTCAGTTGTAAATTAACGCTTGATTTTGTGAGAAATTCATCCAAGATGCCCGGTGCACAGCCACTGTTAATTGCAGCATTTATACGTTCCTACTTATTCTGGGAAATCTCCCTCTAATACTTTGCATCTGGAATTCTCGATAATGCAGACATGGCACTTAGGGACGTGGTTTAGTGGTGGACTTGGCAGTGTTATATTTACAGTTGGACTCAGTATTAAGGGTCTTTTCCAACCAAAATGATTCTGTGTTTCTATACTAGAGTCACTTACAGAGAAACTCTCTGGTGTTTAGAAGAAAGACAAGCTTTCTACAGAGCATTCAGACACACCTGTAATAATGTTACTGCATTCTGCAGAGGAAAAGGAAATTGTCTGTCAAAGGTTTGGGATAGAAATGCTTCACACCGCCCAAAGGTACCTCTTGATAACACAGTGCAACACCCATTTTCCTCCTGTAAACACTCAGAGCCACCACCTCTAACCTGAGGCTGAGTTGGAAATAAATGCCCCACTCTCAGGTTTAAAGAAAAACCAGCTTGGTAGCCATTTGGCCTGCAGCCAGGATTAAAGTGTTAACTCAATGTCTGTCAACCTGTCACTTAAACATTTACAAAACTACTGACCACTTCTATTAAAAGACCATTAAACCAGGATTAAGCTTTTCCAGGGTTAAGCTGATGTAAAAATGCAAGGAATGTCACACCAAGGGCAGCTCATTTTATTTGTATTGTAAACAGGCAGAGGTTGGAGGATAAAATGTTACATGTGTATTAAATATGGGGATATACTGCTGCTTTGCATTTTCCCTTCTTTCAGCTTCCTAAACACAGATCCCATTACTCAGTGCTCTGATAGCTGCAGAGCACAGCACAGTGAGCATGGAAACCTCCAACTGCCTTAAAACCAGCCCTGGATGCTTCAGAACAGGTTGGGGTAGCTTTTCCTGGAGGGGGGATGTGACACAGAGTCTGGCCATAGTGCTGGGAATAGCCATGGATATAACACAGCATTTACTTAATGTGTCCTAATCAGAGATAAATTGTTAAAAAGGAGAGTCTTATCAAAAGCAGGAGCCCATTTGGAGCATTCCACGGATTTATTTTGTAAAAGCAATAGAGTCCTCCAAGGGGTACCAAGAAGCTCCCTGCAAGCTTGGCTGCCCAGGTGCTGTGATGGGACTCTGAGATTGCTCTGGTTTTTACCATTTCTTCCCCCTTGCCAGCCCTTGGCAGAGACAGGGTGCAAGGCTGGATGGGCTGATGGCCTGATCTGCTCTGTTTGCATCTGCCACATCATTAACTCTGAATAAAAGCATGCTGGCCTGTCTGAGCATCAGTGCAGAGACTTGACTCAAAGAACTATTGGTCTTTATTTATCAACTACTATCCTGCAAAATTTCAAAATATATAAGCCATTGAGCAAGTCTGCCTACATAAATATTACAGACTTGGCCAACCCCAAAGAGGGAGGTGTACACATTAAACAAGATTTCTCTCCTTCCCCATAGCCCTCCCTCCATCTAGCCTGTTATCTTTATGAAATATAATTTTGCTTTCAGGAAGTATCTATGACATTTCCATCTGAAGCAGTGCTTCCAGTATTTACAGATATCAAAGAACTGGTCTTAATTTCATCTGATACTTTAAAAAGCCTTTTATTCTAAAATAAATTATTGAAATGTGGTATTGGTAAAATGGGTTGCTCCAGTAATGGATTTACTGTGATGGTGCAATCAATTTCAGAGATTGGATTTCAGGATAGAAACTATTCATCACTCTCCATGTCAAGGCAAGGTTTACCTTCACACTGCGGTCACCCACTGCAGCTTATGGATAGCAAGGGCAGAGGAGGATCCATTGGAGGAAACCACTTTCTGTTGCTTTTTTTGCATCGTTGCTGAGGTCAGAGTTTGGAGTTTTGACAGTCACAGCAGCTCCAGAGCGTCCTGGTGCCACTCAGGGGGGTGCAGAGGGACTCAGCTATGCAAGAGCAGATGTGCTTAAATATCCTATTTATCTGTTCTGCCATGGCTTGGTGCAGGCTTTGCTATATGAGTTTTCCAACTTCTCAGTTTTATTTCAGGATCAGCAGAGCTTTTTATCAGGTAGAGGCCTCCAGGGGTAGGGAATATAATGGTTTTAATAGGAATCATGGGGAGAGAGCTGCATTGGTACAAATTCTTCCCATCCTCTAACACTGAGCACTCAGCACATGAATGATGCTAATGAGGAGAAAGAGAAGGGGAGCTGTGACATGAACCATCCCCCCTTGTACCTGCACTGACCCTCTCTTTCACATCTGAGGTTGTTCACAAGCTGGAGACCCCAGCAGCTGCGGGTACACCTGCCCTGCCATAGCTGGAAATGGATCTCCTGGACCCCTGCAGTAAAGGAGGAGGTTGAGAACAGAAGCAATTTAGTCCTGGAGGTCAGTAAAGACAGGATTTTTCTCCATTTATTTTTGCTCCAGAGAGGCCCATGTGCCTCTATTAGCATAAATACATATTCACAGTCTCATTAGCACCTCCTCTTGCTCTCTGTCTGGTAGAGCCACTTCAAGCCTGATGGGGCCACAACCCAGAGAGGCTCTGCAAAGCACCACAAAACTCAGCTTGTCTGGGCTGTCCTGACCTGTCACTGGCAGGAACAATGGGCATATCTAAGCCTTCTGACACAAAAAAAAATGAAAGCTTTTTCTCCATCCTCATCGCTATCAAATCTTGCTCTTCGTTCCTAGAAAGCAAAGTCAGCTCCGTAAGTCAAGAAGTCTGTGGATTTGGGGTTTACATTAACACCTTCAATTCATGCTTTGCTGTGACCTCTTGGATGGAGGTGAGCTATTCTGCTGTGCTGGGAAATGGCAGCTCCAGAGCCAATTTTAGCACCTAGAAAATTTCCCTTGGCTCCCAGATGCCTTAATTTTAAATCTGACCCCCTCCTTAAAGACAAAGCCATGTCTACATTTGATTTCAGGTATTACATACAATAATTTAAGAAGTTAAGTTGGGACCCAGCAAGTCTCTGACTATGGAGGGGGTTGGAAAATATTTGGAGCCAGAATTTCAGATTTCTTGGCTATGGTCTATCTACCAACCTCAGCTCTGCATTTAGTCTTTCACTGACTTTTTTTAAGCACTACAAATGATGGAGTTTTGCTCAGCTGGAGAATCACCATCAATAAATACAGCTGGATTGGAATAACTAATGAAGAGTGAAAAACTGGGCTTGCTGTAGTTATTTATAATGCCTCCTAAGACAGTTAAAAGTAACTGAAAATTCTCTGGTGTTTTAAATCTTTCTTCTCATTCCACTTCACTACTTGCTCTCCTTTTCCTTTTTTTTTTTCGTATGAAATATGGCCTACACTGGAAGTTTATTTAAAAAATCAAAACTCTGAAGAAACTCACAAAAGGCACTTTGCAATGGCTAAGACAGAGTGAGCCTTGGCAAGAAAACTACTGCTGATGTGTCTGTGAAGCCTGCAGAGGAGGGGCTCCTGGAAGGGCACAGATGCCAGGGAGAGCCAGCTCTAACTTCGGTCACAGCCAAGAGGATGCTTAAGGTTCCTCTTCATGCTGCATTTAAATGCACCAGTCCTGCATTTAAATGCACAAATCCTTCCATCCATCCATGGCTGAGCCTCTGCCCCCCTTACTGTGGGGCCTGCCTGCAGCCTCAGCAAGTCTGTAAGAAAGGTGCCTCGGTTCTCACCTTCTCACCCTCCTGTCTCTGTTCAGAGCTTTTGATTTTGCTCAGGGATGAGATGAGGCTGCTCTGCCTGTGCCAGGGACTCAGTGTTTTCCACCCGTGGTAACCACACGTGGAACACTGTAATAAACACTGTAATAAACAGGGTGCTGCACCCTCTGCAATCCAGCACTGACCAGAGCAGATGTACACAACTCTGCTTGTTGTGGTCACCAACACCAGTGTATCTCCTTTGGGAGTGCTTAGGGAAGGGAGGTGATGGAAGGGTTCAGGAAGAAGAAGCAACACGGAAAGGGGGTGAAACTATATTGTAAATTAGACTTTTACTCCAAATTTCCAAATTTTGAATTTTGCATTTTCAAACCAGCAGTAACTGCGGTGATGAATGAAGAATTGCTTTATTAATGATCCAGCACTCCTCACTGCTCAAATAAGATGTAAGAAATCCAAGTATGCTAAATAAAAAAATAATCTATTCCCAAATCTAACCATCATGCTATAAAAACCTGTTCCTGCAATGATTTTATGTTTCTTATCTTAGGAATATCAATGGACTGGAAATAAATTAAACCCAGAACACTCTTGCAGCCTTCTTAATCCACTGCAAAAAGGGGAAAAAAGGATACAACAGGATTCAGCAATAACCTGTAGAAAGCCTAGTTAATGGCAGCTGGAGTGCAGGACACTCTGAAGTTACCATTGCTGTTTTAGATATATCATAGCAAAGCAGAATCAATCACTCTCCAAGGAAGCTCTGCGAGCCATGGATCTGACTCTGATATTCCTTGGGATCTCCCAGCCCTTATACCTGGTTCAACCATAAAGAGAAGAGACCTCAGATCTTCCCTCAATGAGCCAGCAGTGCCTCCTGCTGTACTCCAGCCTGCATTTATTCCCAGACTCCCAACTCTGTCAGGTTTCAGCTACTAGTGAAGCTACTGTTGGCATTTTGAGAGCTGTGATGAGTAAAGGCAGATGTGTCCAACTGGCCTCAACACCTCTGGAAACATCAGTCCAGTGTGGCACAGCAGGGAGCTGTGCACTCTGTGAGGCAGCCTGAAACACCCAGATATATTTTGCTCATTAACCAGCTTTTAACACATTTCTGAGTGTGTTTGAGTATCACAGAACACCAGGGCTCATCTGTGGAACCCAGAGGGTTTCAGCCTGCTCAGCCATGCTGCCTCCCCTTGTTTTTGCATATTTCAGCACTAATCTGCAGGAAGTCCTGCTGCAGTTCCACGACCTTCTGCTGAACAGGCTTTCGCTTGTGCTGACCCATGACAAACCATCACAGCTAGGGAATGCTGGCTGTATCACAGCCCACGTGAATGCCAAGCCTGGCTTAATCCAAAAACATCAGAAAAAGGAACTTGGGGTCAATCTCACTTAAGGAATGTGCCAAACTTCCTGGAGGTCACAGCAAGAGAACAAACCCAGTGTTTCACCTCTCAAGCTGAGAGATGGAGAGGTTTTAAATCCTTTTGAGTCATCAGCCTGCAAAGCAGGTAACTGGCAAAATAAAAGAGGGGCTTGTCTCTACTCTGGGCTGTAACTGGAAGTCTTTCACTGGAGAGGGTTCTTCCTCCCCCTCGGGGTGGTTTTCTGCATATCAGGTAGAAAATCTCTTTGAAAAACAGCAAGTCAAATCTTTCAAAACAATCATTATGATAACAAAGAAGAATCAGACTACTCTCTTGCCACAGCTACCCAAAACGTTTCTGAAGGCTTTGCAGAAGCTGTTTGTTGAACCTCAGTGGCTCTGGGGAGGAGCATCAAGATCAATCTCCTCCACATCTTGCCGTAGTCATTCCTCACTGCAGTTGGAAGAGCTCTGCCAATGAGATGGCTCCAACTGGAAAATGTGGCAGCAGCCCACCACCCTTCCCTCCCCAGGGCTAGGCTAATCCTAAAAATATGCTCCCGGTAATTGGCATCAGTTCAGATGATGGCACTGCCAAGCAGGATGTCTGTCTGTCTGTCTGTCCCACTCTCACACCATTTGAATCAGTCCTGTTTGCTGACTTTCAGACACTGGCACCAGGTAACATCTGCAAAGCAGTCCAAGATCTTGGATTCAAGGACACCATGGGTGCAAAATAATCTCTTTTTATTCCCAGGCAAGTTTTAGACTATTGCTAATTTTCACAGCACATGTGCACACTTCTACATTTTATATTCAGAGAAACCGAGGCAGAAGGTCACATGGTTTCTAAAAATGACCAAATGAAACTGTGGGGGTGCCAGATAACCCTCCAATGACCTGTTCCATTACAAAAATTCCTTTAATATTAATTTCCCATTTAGAATTGAGAAATACCCTAGTATTCCAATATATGAAAGTAGAGAAGGACATTTATACCTGAAACAAGTTTAATCAGGGAATGGGGTTACTAAACAACCTTCCTAATGCAAGTCCCAGCTCAGTGACAGGGTAGGAGGGGACAGTGGACCTGGAAGCTGTGACACCTCCCTTACCAGGACCACAGTGCTCCTGCCAGCCTGGCTCTGGGGGCTTGTACCAAGTCCAGCTTTGCTGCAGTAATCCCCTATCAGCAGCAGAGCCAGGACAAATGTGCTCTGCAAGCTGTGATGCCAACAGCGCTGGCATGCTGAGCCCTGGGAGGGAGTGCCAGGGCAGATAAAGGCCCAAGCTGAGCTGTGGTGCAAAGCCATGCAAGGATGGCCTCAGCTGAGGAGAAGGTTCAAAAAGTAAGGATGGGATGGTTTGGAGGCAAGAAGGGGCCTGTGAACACTGACAGAGCTACTCCAGGCTTATTCTGGGATGAATGAGGGGGAAATCTTGATCTTGTGCATGCACAGCCACAAGTGAATGTATGCAAAACCTGAGTAACACAAGGGAGGTGTTTCTACTCATATCTTTCCCCCTATAACAATTTCCCCCATAACCATTTCACACCTCTTTTCTTCTTCCTCATTCCAGAGGAAAAGCCTGATCTGTCAACAGACAGGCAATCCACTTATGATTTCAATTTTTCTTGAAACTCTCCAAAGAAACAGTTTTCCTTAGAAAATTGTCTGCTCCCTCTGCAGACCAAAGAGAGCATCATCTTCTGAGCATCTAGATGATGCCAAGCCAAACTTCTAAATTGTTGGCAATTCAAAACTCACAGTTCAAGACACAGCACAAAACTGAGAGATTTCACTTTTCCACAGCTTCTATTGAATTCTTAGAACAGAACAAGCACTGCATTTGGGCAGTAATGCAAAAATATTAATTTGCATTATTAAGACTTTTCTTTAGCTTCATTGACTGCTTTCCAAAGTTGTCCTTGAGAGGGAGGTTAATCAGAACAGGAATCCTTCTGACATTAATGGGAACGTGAGCATGTGCCACACTTTCTGAAATGAAATAGTTGATACTCACTGTCAGCCAGAGGAAAGAAGATGTGACCACAGCATCTCTGTGCATCCTTATCACAGACATTTTGTGCACAGCAGCAAGAAATGCTCAGAGTGAGAGTTCTTATAAGGGAAGGGGAAGAGGCTTCTCGACTTCACACACTAAGATCTGGCAATGAGTATTTGCAGAAAGGAAATTTAGAATTCATCTAGGGAGAATTTAAGAAGAAAATATAACATTAAAGGCTGAGTTCTTCAGAGACTGAGGTCCTGTATCAATCACCCAGTACCCACCTGCAACTTCACAAATGAATTACACCCACAACTAATGGAAGGAACGAGCTTGCATCAGGCTGCTGCAGGATAGTTCAAGAGTGTAACTTAGAATATGTTAATTGCTGTTAATTTTGGGATCTGCTTTAGCTCTTCCACCCTCTTTTTGATTAATTTTTTTCACTTGATTATCTGTTAGATTTAAGCATCCCAGCTCCATTTCCCAGGTCACCACTTGAAGGGACTGACAAGAGTAAGTCCCTTAATTTTGACCAGCGAGACAGGACCAGGTACAATTACAGAATATTGTCCAGCCAGCAATTAAATCTGATGAACTTTCTGGCTGCCACAAGTCTTCTGGAGCCTCCCCATCTCAGCAGAGGAGCAGCTTCAGAGCTAAGCTGAAAAGACAGGCAGCCAGGAGCTCATATTTTCTATCATATTTTGCAATTTTTTTTTTTTTTTATGAACTAGCCCGATTTTTTCCTTCTCTGCAGAAACAAGACCTTTTCTAAGTTGTTTTCTTTCATGCATATTCACATCTTTATGATAGTGAGACTTCAAACCAAAGCTGTCAGTCAGTCTTAGACAGAATAATCTCTTCTCACAGTGCACATAAGTACTTTTTGGACTGGTTTCCTTTCTCTCAGGCATTTATAGGTGATTATCAAGAGGCAAATGTCATATTCCTCCTTTGTTTGATAGGCTTTTTTCTTTCTTGTCTCTCTATTTTCTGAATAGTAATTAAAAATTGGCATTTCTGGGGGACTTCCCAAATTTCTGACCACACTTGCCATGGGGTTGCATTCCAGCATAAAATCCCAGCCATTTCCTATTTTTCTGTTACAACTAGTAAACAAGGACCACAAAAGATCAGCACACACAGGGAGGAGTTCTGGGTAGTCTGCTGGCAAATGACTGCATTTAAGTACTATTTTATATTTATGAAGAACCCTCTTCTCATGAAAAAAGAGACATTTTTCCTACTTACTATACACTCGAGAATGATGTCTAGCCAAGCATTTTGTTACAGTTTGATAACCAGAAATATCCTTGGAGGGATACAATTACCTGGTACAATCCCTATGAAGAGCCTGGCAATCAGAAGCAATTCAGATCCCCGTTAGCTTTTCATAGCTTCCACCCAGCTGCTTCCTTCAACCTCCTGACCATCTTCCTGCCCCTTCACTGGCCTCCCTTCCATTTATTTTAGTCTTGAACGGGGGAGCCCAGAACCAGCCTTTCACTCCAAAAGGGGTCACAATGCTGTGAGGAAGAGAGGAATCACCATTTTCTCCAGACTACTGGCTGTGCTTTTCTTAAAACATCCCCATGTGCCTTCATCACATCTGTATTCCTTGTTCCCTCCCTCTCCTTGCTTTCCCTGTGAGGAGATGAACAGATTCTTTCAATCAAAGGCAATTTTAATGTGTCCTTTACCTTTGCATTGTGCAAAAATAAAAGGAGGTGTTACTGATTTTGCAGTAACCTCACAGCATTGGGAAAAATTCAGTCTTAATTTGGCCTACTTTGCAGATACACTCTGGGTGTAGGAAAGCCTGAAGGAATTGAAATGGGGCCCAAAATTGAGGGCTTGAGCAAATGTTAGACAGCTGCATGCATCTTTCTGAAGTAAAACAGATACTGAATGTAACTGCTTGGAAATGAAGATTTTCTGCTTCTGCTATGCTTGTCATCCTGCAAGTTCTTCTTGTTTCATTTATCAGTTTGGATGCACCTGACCTTGTCAGTTCCATCTTGAAAACCTCCTTGTGCAGAAACAGCAGCTGGGCACTCGTCCCACTCACAGCCCTGAGCAAAACAGCCAAATGACCCAAAAAGTCTGTCCATCTGTTTGTTTTGCACATTGTTTAAGCAAAAAAGGAGGGGAGGACTCAGCGAGGTTCACCAACCCTCACCAGGAGAGATGCAGAAGGAAATCCCTCTGGGTTCTCAGCTCACTGCCATTGCTGTCCTGGGGCTCCCTCTGACCTGACCACCCCGTCTCCTTCCTCCCAGCTGCCCTTACCCTGATGGAGAATAAACTCATCCGGGGAAAAATAACCACCCTGGAGAAGCAAGGAAGAATCACTCTTTGTACAAATTTCTGTCCTGTTGATGAAAATGTAAAATGAAAGCACACCTCCTCTTCAGTCATGGCATGGTGTCGAGCACTCAGTCTCTTCTCCCTGCCCCGCTCCCTGCAGTGCCTGTGGGGTGATCTGGGGAGCTCTCCCCCAACCCAGGCCAGACAATGTGGGAACCCAAAGGAGCTGTGGCTGCACACCTCAGCCCTACCAGGGGTTCACCAAATGTTCACCAGGGGACTTGGTGTCCCTTCAGTCTCCCTTCAGGGACTGTCACGCATCTTCATTCTCTTCAGCTGAGATCAAGAAGAGAGCCCCTTGTATCCAAACTCCCCCAGGCTGCTGAGGAGGGCTGGCCTGGCTCTTCCCTCCGCTCTTGTTCTCCAGGCTGGTGACACCACACACCTGTGAGTTGTACCATGAGAGGTCCTGGTCTTATCCACTGCCTTCTACATGCACTTGGATGGTGATATTAAAGAACTTTATTTCATCGGAAGGAAAAAGGGTTGGTGCCCTGGGCATATGCAGAGGTCAGTCAAAGGCAGAGGCTTCTGGCCCTCAGCCCTCTCAGGGTGGAGTTCTGGCTCCACTCAGGGCCTCTGGCCTTGTAAAGATTGAAAATTGAGGTTGGACACTCTCCCATGCTGTCCTGTGCCTTGAAGCCGTGTGGCTGGTGAGTGATGGACCAGGGTCATCCCAGCCCTGGCCCAGCCAGACGTGCTGGGAGTGGAGCCTGGCCCCAGCCACAGCTCCAGCCCTGTGCTCTGCAGGAGCCACAGATGATAATCTCCTGTCTGTTACCATGGGACAGCATTGCTGGGGCCACTTCTCACCTGCCCTGCCATGTGGGCTTGTACACCAGGGAAAGGGCTTGCAAAATTTATTTAAAGCAGAATAACAACAGCCCACATTTACCATAAAACATGGAAATGAAAATGTGAGCATGGAAGCTAAGGATCAGTCCTCTCCTGCACAGTAAACAACTTTCCCATCCTCAGGATAATTTCTTGGCTCCTCTCTCTTTAAATCATCAGTGTCACAGTGGAAAAACCAGAAGGATGCAGTCCCTTAAAGCTCTTTCCTCTTTTTGCCTGTTGTTTAATTAAATTATCCTATAATGAAATCTTTCCCTAATGAGTCAGTGTTTAATAATTTATTAGCCACTGAAGCCCTGCTTGGAGTCTCATCAATTATGTATTACAGCACCAGGCACTTTCAATCTCTCTTTTTTCATTTCTCATTCACTTCATTAAAAGCCCCAGCCTTGCTGCTCCTGGGTTTCAATTCACTTGCTCGAATGCAGAGGTCAGTTCACTGATACCAGTTTTGCCCAGTGCCCACCAGCAGGTGTGTGTGCATGTGCTGCTGGTCTAAAATAACACCTGGAATCTGGGTACACGTCTGTGCAAACGTGTGGCAGAGGCAGGTACCTGCCTTTTTGCCTGGGAGCCACAATGAGCATTTATCTCAGATTTACAGAGATTGCCATCTAGGTGCACACGTAAATGTGTTTGGGGATGTATAAAATCTGCTAGCACTTGTGCAGCTACATCTGTAAGGTCATATTTGCACACATATCTGTGAGGAATGTATCAATACTGGCATTCCTACCTAGGTCAGCGGGTCAGCACGCTCTTCTAATTGCTGGGAATTCATTTGTCTTTTTCTGCCATCTTTTTTATTTTGGGTGTCCTTAAAAAAATGCCCAGATAACCCATAGGAATCAGTCAGGAAATACACATGAAAGAGAAGGAGTTCATATTTACTGAAGAAATTGGGAAGGGATTACCAAGCACACATTGCTGCAGTAGTGACTGTCACCCATGGGGCACTCTGGGGAGAGGAGCTGGCTTTTTAATGAGGCTTCCCATCCCATTCACTATCAGCCTTCTGCACTAACCTTTTACATGGACCAAGCTCCTCCAGTGACACACAGGTAATTCTGGAGTCACTAACCCAGCTGACTGTTTATCCTGGATGCACTTTCCCATGAAGAATTGTATAAAATACACTGCCATAAAAAACTAGTCCAGGGGAACTTTTCCTAAAGTATTGTTGGCCTTGGAAGAGTTATTATTAAGACATTCCTCTTTTGCTCCATCTTTTTTCTGTGACAGATTCTTTCATTTAGCAGAAAAACATAATTAGTTTAATCTCCATTTTGGGAGTGGAGAGTCAAGCTCAGTTGTGTTAACTCATGCAGTGTCCTCGGTGACCCTGGTGTGTTGGAGAGCTGGGGCAGGAGAAGCACCTGGCTCCTCACACCCGTGCTGGGAGCACAGCTCAGTGGCATTGGCAGTAGAAGAGTAGATCTGATGTTCAACTTACGTTGTCCTGCAGAGGCAGAGAGATCTTTGGTTTCTTTTCCTGAGCAAAGCCTTGCTTAGCTGTACCTGGATCTGAGCACGTGGAAGCATCACTGATTTATCCTGATGTTTTACATCCCCCTGAGACTCTGGGTCGGGATTCTGCAACTGCAGCAGGTCTGAGATTCTGGTTTCAGAATTATGCTTTTCACAGTAGCCAGTTTGACGAGATGAGCAGAGAAGCCACGGTGCTGGAGTCAGAGTCTGACTTTGTCCAACTTCCCAGCTATGCCAAGAGAGAAGCAGGCCCACACCACACTGGGTCACCACATGCTCCCAGTGACCTGGCTCCAGCTGACCAGGAAGAGCCAAGGGCAGAGGGGATCCCTTCTCCTCTGGACAACCAGCACAGCCTGGCTCTGCTTCACCTGCCCACTGCCCCTGGTAGATCAGGGCTGCTGCTCCTGTCCCTGGTGACATGAGCTGGGGTGTAAGTGCTGCTCCCACAGTGCTCCCAAGGATGGGAAAATCACAATCACTCACATGTACATGCATTTGCATTTTGAATACTTAACTAGACAGCTGTTCTTGGGAAAGATTTTTTTGATCAATTTATACCCTGAAGCACAAAATTTGATTTTCCTCTTAATTATCTTATCAAGCATTTCTAGAAGAGCTGTTAGCTTTAACAATCTCATCGGGCCATTCAAAAAACCTACTGTGATTTTAGAGGGTCTTTCTTTACCTCAAATTGTTTCTTCCAAGTGAACACTTCCCCACAACCATTGCAAAGGAATCTGTAACAAACACCAATAAAATGCATTTTACTAATTAAATCTTTTTTTTTTTTTCTAAAACAAAGGGATGCAGCCCTCCAAAACAACCCTGTATTTGGGGTGTCACTGGAACCCTGTGTTGCTCGTCAGTAAATATTCCGTGTCAATAGGCCATTAACTATTAATCCCAGTGCTGGCCATTTGAGAACTTTACATCAACACTCTTGTTATTTTACACATTGCTTCTCATCTTATTAAATGACTTGTGCATATGGACAAGGCACAGGCTCTCAAATGAGCCCACATCAATAACACACGGGACACCACCTCCGATAAGGAACGAAGAGAATCCCAAGAAAATGAATATGTCTGGGGCTATCATGAGTATTTATTTACACTGAGAAGAAAGAGAACCCATTCTTGAAGAGCTTATTGTATTACCTAAGCTGAACTTCCAACATATGTTCACTCTCAACCACATCCTGGCTTCTTTTTTTTTTTTTTTTTTATATCCTTAAAGCAAATTTGGTGCTAGTGAAAGATGCCAGACAGACAGGCAGAGTTCCCTGCTAGCCGTGCAGGCTGCTGCCCAAATGTGCTCCTCTCCTGCTCAGCTCCTTGCTGCTACCTGATGCAGAGAGATGATTTCCAGGGTGAGAACTGAGCCTGCTGATCCAGTCCTACACTACAACCAAGGACTATCACCTCTGGGAATGTGTGCTCCACAATAAGAGAGACAAAAAGGGGAGAGTTGAGTAGCTTTGATTCTCACCCTTTTCTTCAACAGTATCTTGCAGCTTAAATGCACTACAAGCAAAAAGCAGGAGCAACAGTTTATTAATGAAAAATGGTGCATCAATAAACAGTGTTTTTTCAAATTATTCCAGTATGCTGGACATTGTTCCTTCCAACAAATTTTCTCCAGGCACCTAATTTACGATCTCAAATCAAACCCTGACCTGCTGATTTTAACCTGACTCTTCTGTAAGTCACCCTAGAAATATTTTGATTCCCCAACTGGCTTTTCACTTCCTTCCAAGTAAGAGTCGTGCAAGTCCACATAGCTACTCCAAGCAATTATTCAACTGGACAAACGAAGAAATACAATATCCTGTATCCAGCTACTAGAGATGTCCCTACGGTATTCCTCAGGCTGTTACAGAAGGTGACTGACAAAAGTTTTGAAAAGTCCTATTAGTGACATATGTAGTGAGACTGAAGGAGAAAAAAATACTCACTTCTGGTTTTCACTCTAGCAGAGAAATGGAAGTGAGGGATAAGCGAGGAACAGAGACTTGCAATAGGTGTCAAGGGCATGTGGCAAGGTGGCAGCCAGACAAACGTGCACACATGCACGGAATTGAATAATATTGACGTGGCAATTGCTGCTCTCTGATTGCATGGCTCTAATTCCTGCCATTTAGCTGGTCAGAACTCAGCAGGAATTGGTGTGTCTTCGACAGAGAGAGATGATGGCATTGCAACAGCTGTGCTCTCCAGTAAATCTGTAATGATACTCAGGTTTTATGGCTCTCTGGTTTGATTCCCAATAGCAACTCTCCCATTATCCGTGGTCGAGACAGGTTAGCACCTGCTAAAAGCAATTTCTCATAAATTAGTCTGTGTCAGCTCTTGAACGGCTGAGGCCGAAGCCGAGGCCTGCGCGTCCCGCGGCGGCTCCGCGGTGCAGATGGCTGTCCCCACACAGCTGCGCTGGAACAATCGGGCCCTGTGAGGGCCCTGCCAGGGTGTGCCGGCGCTTGTGGGGACCCACACCTGTGCTGGGCAGGTGGTGCTTGTGCCCCTTCCCTCTGGGGGCTGCAGAGGAGGTGCACACAGGGTGTCTGTGGGCATCTAATGCTGGGTATCCCAGCAGTCACATGTAGGAGAGTGGCCAGAGGGCCTGGCTCAACACGGGATCACCTCATCCACGCTGTGCATGGGGTCCCTGAGCAGCCCAAGGGAATTGTTTGTGTCTGGCACTGGGAAATGGGTCATCCGTCAGGAGTCAGCAGGTCCACGGCTCGGACGTAAAGTGGGCCCCAGCCATCCATGCTAGATTCTTGCTGAACATTAGTCATTATTTTTACATATTTCCAACCTAACAGTTGAAGGCAGATCCTTTACCAAGTATCTGAGGCCAAAATCAGCCCTAAGTCCATTGTGCTGTGAAGGGTTAAGAGCAAAATTTGAATCACTCAGCTGTAGAAATGCAGGTCTGCCCCCAGCTCCCCATGTCCTTTGGCTGCTAGAGACCAACATGTGCTTCATGCCCTCTGCACAGACCCAGACACGTCTATTTGTGCCCACCTCATGTGCAAATCCAGAGATGGCATCATGGAACTTGGCCCACAAGCAGCAGCTTCGTGGGCTGAGCCTCCGATGTTGACCTTGGTGGGGACGAGGCGTTTGCAGGACGGCACAGATGGAACATTTCCTTGACACTGATATTACACAGAGTCCAGTAGGTCACTGTAAGTGCTTTGGATCAATGAGGCATCTCACGAGAGCCCATGCAGGCCCCCAGACTGGAATGAAATCTGATCCCACAGCTCAATGTGTTAGAACAATTTTTCAACTGCATTGAAAACAAGAGGCTACAGGGCAAGCAGTTGTCTCTCTTGAGGAAATAGCAAGGAAAGGATGAGGTTTACATGAGGCATGTTCAGGATCACCAAACAAAAAGTAACAGTTGTGAACAGTGGGAAGCAACAAAACCTGACGCCAGTGAGCTTATCTGACAGTGGTCAGAGCATGAATGATCAGCACAACCTGCCAGTTATGGCCATTTCATTGGCCTGGCATTGGAGCAGCATTTCCTGCAGATGCCACAATTGCCACCTTGCAGACCATGGAGCCTTGTTTCACCTGTCCTGCTGGGCTCCAGACCTCCCCTGCCCCTGGCCAAAACCTCTCGCAGGCAGTGACCACTGCAGGAAGCTGGCAGAGCCTGCCCAAAGGAGGCACAGGGCTACTGGGGTGCACCACCTTTCCCCACTTCCATTACCACACTTGTTTCCACTCATTTCATAACTCTGGACTTCCTATTTCTCACAGTTTTGTTACCATTTTTTTAATTTCCAGGGGATAATTTTTTTTCATTTTTCCTGTGTGTTTGCTCCTCCTACACATGGTTTCTTCTTTTTCTTTTCCACTCAGTCCTAACCACCTCCTCTGCTCTTGAAACTGTACATTTCCACAGCTCCTTCTTACTCTTTATTTGTGGACAGCTTTTATTTTTAACTCAGCAGGTTCTTTAGCTACTGGACAATGTACTAAACCTTACCAGAGATTTAGGTTTCTATCCAGAGAGAGGCTGAGCAGACTTTTCACTCTTCTTTAGGGGCAGTGATAGCATGACACACTTTTCAGGCAGCACATGGATTTAAGCAGTTTCAAATTCACATTAGCTAACAACTAAACTGACTGGCACACCTTCAACCACAGTCATGACTCTTGAGAAAAACATTAAATGTCATTTTGCCTACTAAACAGTGACCACAGAGCAGACCTGAGTCCTGTTTTGGTGGTGTGGATATGCACAGGTGCAGAGCCCCAGGCAAACATCCCTCCCACAAAACCCTATTTCCAACACATCCAATTTCTCAACTGTTGAAACACAGCAACAGCAAAAGCTAGAAAGCAGAGAGCACATATGCTCCAGAGTTAAATAGTCACAGGGACAGGTGCACCCATCACCCAGGACAGAACTTGCCATGTCTCTGAACAGCAAAAAGTTACATGGAAAGTTGGAAAAAGCCAGGGAAGTCAATACAGGAAAGTCACGGTCAGCAGGAGCATAAAGACCTCGGTTTACAGCACCAGACAGGGGGAAAAAAACCAAAAAAAATCCCCACCAGAGTCAACTTCATCTGTCATAGGCAAGCTGCAATCAATAGACACTTAATGGTCTCTCAGAGTCCCATCTGGGCAATTAGCAATAGCATTAAGCAAGCAAAGACACATTGTAAGTCTGTTTCTTCAGTGGAAGTGACAGAAAAGAGAAATAAGAAACCAAATTACATCTTTCGATCCAAATTCTTCTCTCATTAATACTGCATGAAACCTACTGTCACGGTCAAAATTGGAACAAAACTCAGAGTTTTGTTTTCTTCCTGCAATTTTCTGGTGCTTTTTTTTGTTGTTGTTGTTGGTAGTGGGGGTTTGTTTTAAATTCAAAAAATTCAATCTCAGTTTCAAACTGTAATAAAATCTATCAAAATTAGGAGATAATTATGAATGCCAGTGAAAGAAAGAGTGGCCTTTGGAGTATGTATTTTATCAACAAATGAAAAAGAATTATTTTGAATCCCCATATTTCACTGAAATTAAGGAGGATCATTTTTATTTTCACTCTTTCAACCCTAAAATGCAGCAGGCATCCTTCCAGGCCTTCTGAGGATAAAAAACAGCACTAGCAATAACTGGAAAAAGTGAAGTTTTCTGTACATCTTTTATTTTGTACATGACAAACACTGAAGAATAACTTATTAATCAGGCAGAAGTATTTAGTGTGATTTCAGTTTTATTAAATATGACACTGATGCACTATAGATGACAAAGTTATATACTACAAGTCATGTAACTAAATTACTGTCTCCACTGTGATCTCAGGACACTTTTCCTGAGAAATGGAGCAGATCCAGTATCCTGCACAAATTTAGTTGATTATCCCAAATTTTTCTCTAGCAATTCAGCTGACACGCTATTGTGCAAATTTTGACCTGTGATTTCATAGAAAATAAAGACTAAGGTTGTCGTTGGATTGGAATAAAACTTTCTATTGTAAGTTGTGTTCTTTTATTGTCTATCTACCCAGATCTTCCAAA
Organism: Promerops cafer; assembly: GCA_013398275.1. NCBI lineage: Eukaryota > Metazoa > Chordata > Aves > Passeriformes > Nectariniidae > Promerops > Promerops cafer. Next base: position 417,059 of record VZSE01006237.1, read on the forward strand.
AATAACAGAGAAAGTAAATTATGAGTACGGGAAGTTCCTGTGTGAGATGTGCTTAACATTGCACAAGCAAAATGGGAATCTGTGCACACAGCCAACAAATTGGGTGCACTCTTGCATTACAAGTAATTGTCTGCTTTGTGTGCCATCAGTCAACTTATACAGATGACACAAATTATCACACAGAAGTCAAGTCTATAATGGTAGCAAAACAATTTTGAAAGCTTTTTCTCAGCTCAAGACTTCGGAGAGTCTGTAAGAGTTAGACTGGAGTGTTATACTCCATAAATTTTGGCAAGTTATTAGCACGTTTCTGTATCCAAGCAGGGCTACCAGGATCAAATTTGCAGCAGATGCTTTTAACTCCGTCTGTGGAATTTTGCAGACAAAACAGACAAATTACAGAAACGTATGTCAATTTGCCAATGGAAAGTCATATCCTGCCTATATGCAGGTTCTGTGGAGCAATTAAAAAGAGCTGGTGGGATATGCATTCCTTGTGCCTTTGCTTTGTGGCACAGCTATGAACTGAAAATGGTAATCTCAAAATGATTGAGCAGGAAAACTCCCCAGCTCTGAGCATGCTGACCCTGTACTGTGATAACTTTCTGCATGGCTTACCAGTGTAACAGAGACTCCTTTGAGCTCAGTGTTGCCCCTCTAAGAATCAAATTACATTTTAAACCTGCAGTGCTACTATTTTTCTTATCTTTGACCTACTGTAGGAAGCAACTTTAAGTCTGCCCTGAGTGGACCTGTTTTCAACACAAGTTTTAACTTTTGCACTGGTGGTGAGCTCTGAAGTCCAGAAGCAGCAACTCACTTTTAAAAGTTTAGTAAATCACTTTATCTGAAATAGTTGCCAGTGAGATAGAGCCTGTCAGCCTGTTGCAAAGTCTTATCTAAAAAAGGGTTCTTTATAAATGCTTTATTTAATACTGCAGGAGTGACAGACATAACAACTGAGCCACAACCAGATGCCAAGAGTCTGGCCATGGTAGCAATTCTATTTGGCAAGATAGGTGGCTGAAATTCTTCTGGTCATTGAATTTCTTCTTTCAAACTCCTTCCTTTCCTCTGCCATAATGAGTTTTGCAAACATATATAAAAGATGGCACTGAGACAGCTTGTAACATATTGACTGGGTTAACCAGGTCTGCCTAGAAGGGTTTTCAGTAGGAAAGTGATACTGAAAGCAATCCTGAATCCTGGCTGCTCGCTCCTAATTGATTTACATAAATGTTTATGTGACTCTGATTTCATAAACATTACATGCAACATTAAGGGATTTGTAGGACAGATTCTTACAGCTTTCCATTTGGTCTCCATTTATCAGCAGAGCCAGAGATCAGACTGAGAAGGGCCAGAAGGAGAGGCAGAGGAGGACCAGGAGATCTAGTGTCAGAGGTACTACACACCAGGTTGAGTTCATAATTTCTAATGGGCTGTTATTAAATGTTTCTGGGCTCCCCAGTACAACAGAGATATGGTCATACTGGAGTGAGTCCAGCAGAGAGCAAGAAAGGTGATTAAGGAACTGGAGCATCTGACATCTGAAGAGACACCCAGAGCCAGGACTGTTCAGCCTGGAGAAGAGGAGCCTCTTGGGGAGCCTTATCAATGTGTACAAATACCTGATAGGAACTGGATGAGAAGATGGCTCCCTTATCCCAGTGGCGGGACAAGAGGCAATGAGCGCAGAAATAAACACAAAAATACCATTTCAACAAATGAAAAACTTTTTCTACGGTGAGAGTGGCCAGGCACTGGACTGGTTGCCTGGGGAGGTTGTGCTGATATCCAAAACCTGGCTGGACGTGGCCAGAGAAACCTGCTCTGGCTGACCCTGTCTTGAGCTGGGGGCTGGATGTCCAGGGATCCCTCCCACCTTCAGCACCTTTGGGTTCTGCTGCATGGATGGGTCTGAGCAGCAGCAGCCACATTACCCTGACTTACACCATTTGAAAGGTTGGATCTGTAGCAAGACACTGAAGGAAAAATGATATTTATTACATTCTTGGTCCTGTAGATGAATCTGGTGGCATGCAAAATATGTTATAATTTATCATTTATTACTGTCAAACACAGTGGCAGCACTGTAGATAAATATTTCTTTCTCTGAACATGCTGATGGAGGTCTGTATGTTAATTACAATATCCTGCACCTGGGTATAATTGTCATTATTAATACTGATGTAAATGAAATGCTAATTCTTGCTAATACATCAAACGATGAAATGCTTTAAGAGCAGAATTGCTATAATAAAAGCAATTGGGCTGTTTCTTTGTAATTTGATGGCCCACAGAAGTGCAGAAACATGTCTTATGGCTTTACAAATCTGTGATAATTTCCTTCAACTTTTCCTTTTATTGCCTTGTCATTAAATTCTCATTGAGTTCTTAAAACAAAAATGTTTAAAACAGATGTGGCTGTTAAGGTTACAATATGAATTTTACAACCTTAAATTTTATGACACTGAAAGAAATTTCAGCCACCAAAGTGACACGAATGGAAGCAGAAGGCAGCTCTAAGGGTGACAAATTTCCATAATTGCCAAAAACTTAATATAATGCACACATTATATTCTAATCATGTAAATCAGTATTCAGAATGAAAATTATCCAAAACCACAGGAATTACCAGAACTAAATAGCAAAGAAACAAGAAAATAAAATTAAAAAAAAAAAAAAAAGAGAGGAAAAGAGNCAAAAAAAAAAAAAAAAAAAAAAAAAAAAAAAAAATAAAAAAAAAAAAAAAAAAAAAGAGAGGAAAAGAGAAAGTAAGGAAAAAAAATGAAAGAAAAAATGCTTAGTTCCACATCTGTCCTTTATCAGTTTGCTCAATGGATCTAATTTATTTGAACTAAATAGTTCACTTCACAGTGATCCACACAGAATTCTTCAAGCAATCCTAGGGCAAAGATTCATTTTTAAAAAATCAGTAATTGTCATGATATTTTGGAAAGGAAATTCAACTTCCATTTAATCTATCTGTAAAAACCCTGATATCTGATTTCACCAGAAGTCTCACTATGGGTAGACAGACAGAAATGTAGACATGGTCTCTTTATGTCTTAAAATAATTCCCAACAAGTGTAGGAATGACCCCTCGCAGTATATTATCCCACACAATATGTTTTCTGAACTTTCATGTGAATTGCTCCATGCTAATTCCTCATTTCCTGGATTTAAGTCTGCATGCCACAACCCTCCACCAGTGTGTGCATGTTTCCTTTGCTCCCTTTCAGCAAGAAACATCTTCCCATGTTGAATATTCTTTCATGTTGAATACTCCCAGTCAGTTCAGCAGGATTACGTCATGACTATCCCAAGTGAGAAAGGTAAAATCTGATTTCAGACTTCTTATTTTTTTCTTTCTGACAAGTTTTTTGGCCTTTCCAGTTCTATGGATGTCTAAAGCTTTGATCCTCCTAGCAACTCCATTTTTATCCTTTTCCAAGGCAATTCAAATTAATGGTCATTTCCTAAAATTAAAGTCTACATATTTCAGATATGGACTGGCTAGCTCTCTTTACAATGAAACATCCATAATTTGGTTTAAAAGCTGTCTTCCTTTTGCTGTTTATCAAGTTCTACACACCTCAGCTTTGTAATCAACTAAATAGTTTTAGTGAGGGTTTTAATCTTATGCTTAGGGAAAGTGAAAATTCAGGCCCAAATAATGTTTAGTGAGACTGTATCATCTCCGTGTGTGCTGCGAGAACAACTGTGAAGTTTTCCTGTTGGGTTTCAGTGGGATGTGTATTTAAATAAAGGGGTATCATCTAATTAACCCATGTAATCAAGTTGCTACAAAGACTGGTGTTCATTTATATAGTCCCCAGGTTTAATGGCTCAGTTTTGTTCTTTAACCCCTGTCAGCAGCAGTGTCCCTGCACCACACTGATCCGTATTTCTTCTCTCCAGCTCTCCTGCAATGAGCCCTGCAGACATTTTCCTGTTCCCCTACTCCCTGTTCTTGCTCATATTTTGCTCAGGACTGGGCAGAGGTTTTCCAGCTTTGTTCTGCTCCTTGATTTACTGCTTTTCCTCCCGTGCACTTCTCAGTGACTTCCCCGTGCTCGTTATTCCCACAGTATCAAGCACGTTCTAGAAAAGGCAGCTTTGTCAGTCAGCCACATGATGACGTACACTTTTGGCTTCAGCAGAGAAAAAACCTTCACCTCTTCTCTTCCAGTCGGTCCCAGCTCCAGCCCCTCTTCCCCAGCAGCCACATTACCTCACGGTTTCGGCAGCCCTCCCTCTGATCTTCCCTTCTCCCGTGACTGATCTCAACTCTGGCCAGGTAACTTTCCATATTAGCAGCTAATCTCTCTGCTCCCATATGGCTGGGGTCAGTCATCATTTCCATGACTTATTTGTTTCAATATCCGTAAAAACTGAGGAAGTCCTTGGCATCAAGTAGCTCTAAATGATGTCAGGGGTCAACTGTGTCTTTGTTCCAGCACTGTGAATGTTCCCCCGTGCCTGTGCTCCCCTCTGAGCACTGCCCTGCAGCGAGCAAGGGGGTAACACAGGTGCCCTCCCATCTCATTTAATTCACTGCAGACATGATTATATTATGTCCATAGTAGTTCAGTCATTAATGATATGGTCCCTTTCCTATCAGCCAAGCATGAGAAACGTCTGTTAGGAAGGTAAATCTGGGGCTTACAGAGAAATGTGGTAAAATACTGTCTCACTTCCAGAATCACCATGTCAGCAAGACTCAAATCTGTCTCAAAATCTGTATCATCCATGCAAGGTCACAAAGGCAAAAGAGGGGAAAATAGATATACAAAGTGATCTTTAAAAAACACAGAGATCTGAGTTGCCAGAAAACAGAAGCTCCATTGCTAAGGGAGGATGTAGCTTGGTTTGACAGTCCAATTTGCTCAGGCCTATTAAACTTCACCTGTTTTAAAATTATTTTCTTATGATTCCTTACCCATTGCTGTGTAAGGTCTGTAAGATCTATATATGCTTTTAAAAATAAGGCATATATATCTGCAGTGTCTTGGCTCCTCCATCCTCTAGACATGTTCAGAGAGGGACTGAATATCTCTGATTAATGCTAATGCTTGATTAGTGAACTAATTCTCTCATGGATGGTAGCAAGCTACCCCATAGAGAAAGTGCTACATGAAACATATAGAGACTGGCATGAGAAGATCTAATAGGCCTCTTAACATTTTGTTTTATTATTTATTGTAGCTAATTCATGTGCAACTTGCATGCTACAGTGTTAACATTATTTGAAAAGTCATAAATCTCTTTGATCTTAAGAGACTCATGCACATATATACAGATGCAAACTGCATTTTTAACTACTCTCCAGACATTTACAACCTAGCTATTGCATGTAGCTTCAGAAAAGGCTTTTTTTTTTTTTTTTAACTGGAAGTATCACCATCAGTTCCCATGCACAAATAGTTTGGAGATGATATAATGACGACAGTGCTTCAGCCCAGGCAGCCCCCAGATTTCACAGATGTGGTGTGTAACTGGCTGCCACCCAAGTGGTGATACACTCCTGTCAGAGCAGTGCAAAGAGATTTCACCCAGACAGTCAGGCCAGCTTTTCCCTCCCACTGCAGAGTGTGAGCTGTGTTTGTCAGCACTGACCTGCATGTTTTCAGCAGCAGCAAAAACAGATGGGGCATCATCCACAAGTAGTACCAGCTGGGGGATCCTCTGAGACAGAACTGTTTCCTTTTGTCCTTAGGGAAAAAGAAATACACAAAGAAACTATGGGAATAAATTCCACCTGCCGTTTAAGGACAGGTTCAAGAGCTAATTAAGGCTCTGCTAGTCACAAGCCAGAAGGAATCAAACGGGAGGAGGAGCTGAGGGTCTGTGTAAGGTTTTCAACACATTAGGAAGCTCCGAGTGCTGCTGTTCAGATCCTTACATCCTGACCCACCTGGATGATGTCTCTTAGAAACACTGTAAAAATAACAACCCCACACACATTTCACTGAGAAGTTTTTGCCTCCTTCCTCCTTTTCAGCAACAGCTTGACATTTGCTGATGTGGGAATGCGTGTGGTGCCTGGGTGTTTTGCAGTCCCCAGTGTGACCACAGCTCTGCCTGTGTCTAACTCAGGCAGTTCAGAATTGCTGGTCTGCAAACACTCATCAGAGGCTTGTGGAAGCTGAGTAGCTGTCTTCTCAGCTTAGCTGTAAAAGGGGGCTAATATCAGGATTGACTATTGCAGCATTGATGCAAAGGTGAATCAAAGTAATTCATTTTGAGAAGCATTCAGATGCAATGGTGATACCACCATGGGAATGTACACAACCAAATTCACTTCCATATTCCAGCAGCATTGGAATAATTTGCAGTACAAAACATCTAAAACCATGCATTAAAAGGGGTTAAAAAGTCCTGAACAGCCAGTGAGCATCCAGTGGATGAAACAGGACAGGATGATGCAGTTATGATTTAACTGAATCAAGCATAGGCAAAAAAAGCCTGTGTTAAAATCACAGCATTAATTCTTAACTATTCTAGGTTTTGACTGCCTGAATGAACAATTTCAATATATTTTGAGTAAAGTAATATAACCAATTTTGTGCATACCTTAATGACTTCAGTGGAAGTGCACGTAGGTTTGAACAGGCGGTGTATAACAGCCCTGACACTTTTCTCTTTGTTACACTGTAGCTGAGAAAGTGGAGATACATGTGACATAGATACAAACAGGCATCCATTTCACTTTCCAGCTCTGGCATTTAGAAGTACCTTGGATCTCAGCTCTGCTACAAAGTTCCTGTGGAGCAGCTTCCCAGCTTTTTGCAGCTTCCCTGATAAATGCACTCACAGAAAATGCCTGTAAGAAAACTTGATATTACATGAAACTAATCTGGTTTCACATTCTATCAAAGTCTCCAAACCAAGTACCTCCCAGCTGAAAGATTTGTGTACCTGTGACCCACTATTGTGCTGCCATGAAAACTGAGCAAAGACAGGAACAGATGCTTTAGACACACAGATGAGATGATTACAACAGTTTTAAGCTAGGCTTAACCTCTGGATTTGGGCCTCATAGTCTGCAGCTAAGTGATAGCCAGAGTAGACACATATAAACTGGGAAATGTTTCTGCAGAGTCCTGGGAAATGAAGCACTGAGCTGTAACTGGAGTCTTCTCAGCTCTTTCTCAATATGGGGATAACATCCCCAATGCCAAACAGTGCACAAAGACTGTCAAACCAGGCTTTGGGATGTGTCCCCCCAAACAGACCCTATAGGCTGCTGAAATAGCCTGGACTTCTGTTATGAGCATGCAAAAATGGAGTCACACTTGCAGAAATTTTATTCTCACATATTCATCCTGCCTCAGTCACCCATGAAGATGGTCACTGAGCCCTGCACAGCCCCTTTCCCACGAGCAGCTCAGCAGGCAGTGAAGATGGTGACCAAAGTGATCATTCACTGGTGTGTACACAGCAGCACTGGCAAACAGCCTTCTTGTAATTCACTCCTGGCTATGGCAGAAACAGCATCTCCCTGGTGTCTGCTCCTGATTGTCCCTTCTCCTGCCACCCCACGTCAGACCTGGGGACAAACACACCATGTTCCTTCACACATGGAGCAGCCCAGCCTGGGCCAGGGCTGAAACACTTTGATGGAGAAGATGAATTTTTTAGTTAATTTTCACTTCCTGTGCGGTGTGCACGTGAAAACCCATCGGTGTGGCAGTGGAGGCAGAACTAGTTTGGTTAGGTTTGGCTCTGAAAACACCATCATGGAGTATTTACTCCTTCTCATTTTGCTTTCCACATAAAAACATATGTAATATACAAGAAAATACTGTAATAAGATTTGCATTATCAAGACCATAGTCTGGTTTGTGTGTGTGAGTTTCTTCACACATGCATTCATCATGCATTGCTTTTTTGGTTAAATTAGAATCTCAGCAATATTTATATGGTAGCCCACTTCCTTAATGAGTTTAAACAGGCAAATTCTGTGAACTTGGATTTATATCATTCAATCTCAGTTTGCTGATTCTCCACTGGTTTTTGTTCTTTCAGGCTAATAAAAGTAAAAATAAGTAAAAACTTATTTTTGGCACTAGGACAGTGGATCTGACTGAATACAGAAAAACAGGAGATTGACTGAAATGGTTCCATTATTACATGGTCATTTTGAATGTTGAACTTCACTTCAAGCCAAAGAACATGCTAAAGAAAATAAAGCTTGAATATATTGTTCCCACATTTGCAAACCACTAACACAGGAATATTTTTGAGCATCCTAAATATTCACCATTTTTGGCTATGACTTTATCTCAGTCACCATCTCCAATGCCAAGTTTATTTTTAAAGAGCAGTCTAGTTCCTGCTCCTTCAGGTTTCTGCAGACAGCTGTTTTGTTTTGCTCTTCCCATGCTATGAAAAATCTGTCATTCAGTATTTAATTCTAGCACCTAACTGCCTCTCTTGAGACAACAGAGGAGCCTCCAACAACTATGAACCCATCAAGATCCCCAGCTAGGATAAAAAACCCCAAAGTGAAGGTTAAAGCAAAACAGCAGGTCAGGAAGCTCAAAGGCTTGTAGCATTGATTTCTTTGGCACAAAAACCACTGGGTTAGTCCAGTCTGTCCTCTGATTTAAGAGGAATTATCCTGAGGTAAAAATACAGGAATGCAGTGGTGAATCGGGCTCATTGTCTGGATTTAGCACGAAGCTGAGATGAAGGAACTGGGCTGTGTGTGATGCAAGGTGTAAATGAACAACACGCGTGAGCAAGGCTTGATCTGCTCCTTATGGCGTGGGCAAAGCTCCTCTCAGGTATTCTCTGCACAGCTCCTCAGGCCACTCATCTGTTTTCTAATAAAAATATTGAGCTGATACATCAAGACCTTGAAAAACCATTGGAGCCAATGCAATGAGACTCCATCATTTCTCTGTCAAAATTCAGAATAAGCCACTTTTAATTTGTGAGGGTTTAAGGCTGCAAGCTCATGTTTGTCAATATGTACTTGGAAGTGATTTGCTGTCCTTCTTCTACTCCTTCCCTGTGATTGCCCAACAACTGCACTTGATTTTTTCACCCCTTTTAAATGTTTAGGGGCTGCTGCTGCTGCTGCTTCCCTCCTCCAAAGCAACTGCTGTTTTCTGCCCTGAATAACCTGCAGAAAGCAAGGCTTTGGCTGGCCAGTCACACAGACTGCGAAGGTTCACGTGGGGAGAGGCTGTGGGGAGAAATCAGGCTGGGCAAGAGCAGAGCTCATAAAGTCTTTAACATGGCTTTCAACAAATATTGCTCCCCTGTGCTTTATATCCCTCAGGAAAGCTGTTGGCAGGTGACACAGCCTGACTCAGGCTGTTTTAAACTCTGCTCTCTGTGTATCTGACATGAGCAAGGGGCTTATCAGACCTTCTGGGTGTCCTGCAACAGGACAGTTGCACTCTCATGGTATCAAAGCTTGTCAATGAGACTGGCATGTTTGGGAATTGCCTCACACAACTTCTTAAGAGGGGCCCACAAGACAGAGATAACCAGAGAAGCACCCACTGGAATACACAGAGCTTTTTCCCAAACATTGCAGTGTTTGGAGTTCTTTTTAAAGCACCAGCCCTAATGGTATGGCTCTAGATAAAGAGATGTGACTTCACGTGAAATATATGGAGTGCACTGAACATCATCACAGCTATGAGGACAATCTAAACCCCCAAAAGCTCAAAGAGCACGTCACAATTGTTTTAAGCATCAACTGACCTTTCCTTGCACTGGTGAGGGAACCTCCCTGTGATGCTGGAACTGTGGGATTAGCAGCACAGTCTGACTCGCAGAGACCTGGGTGTACCCAAAACTCCCAGAGAGGCAATGACACTTCTTGAAGCAGCTTCCTGCCTTTGCAGAATACCTCTTCTGGAGATTTTCATATCTCACTATAATCTGGCAGAATTTTAAACAGAAACTTAGGTGAAAAGGAGCTTCTCACTGTGTTGCACAATACCTGGCACTGGTTGTTCCAACAGTGAGCACAAACGCCCTAAGAAAAACACTAGTTCAGCCATAATTTCCTGTCTTTCTGTTTCTGCTTTTCGGGGTTATGCATACCATTACCCAGGGCTTAGCAGTGTTGTGAAAGACACTAACCAAGTGTAATGACTTGGGGAATTCAGCTCACTTTAGAGTTTCCAGAAATCTTTCTCCCCCAAGAAGATTTTCCAGCTATTTTATAGGCAGCAGAAGGAAAAACAGTTTGCCCAGACAGCAGCAGCGTGAGCTATCTTTGGATCCACACTGTCAAATGCAGAAGGCATTTGCTGGGCAACTCTCAAAGTGTGCATACCACAAGATTTAATCAAGGAAACTCAAGTTCATGTCCTATTTTGCAAGAGGTATATTCCCCAAAAGGCCTGGGCATGCCTCCAGAGAAAACTCATCACTGCTGTGGAGCAAAATAGAGATGGCAAATGCTTTAAGGTTGGAAACACCCATGTGCTACTCCCGCACTGCCTGGTGACCACTGGCCCCCAGAGCTGGGACCACAAACTGTGCCTGGGCTTTTGCAAACTGTGGGGGACTGGCAGTGTTCTCAGCATTGTGTTCCTGGCAGCAGCCCATGCAAAGTCCCTTGGTGGATCATCTAAAAACTCAAGAAGGCCATTCCGATTTGTGAAAAGTTGTGACAAGTGCTTTTTCCCTTTGTTAGGCAGATAACTTTGATTTTGAAATGTCTTTTTAACTAGGAGACAGACTAATTTGGGAAGTCCATTCTGCCCCACAAATGACATTAGGGTTATACCAGCCCAAATAGAAAAACTCTCAACAACCAAGACAGAGAAGAGCAGGCAAGTTCTGTTATATTTGCTCACCAAAACTAACAGTTCTATAAAAATAACCCCACAGTCATTGAACAAGAAAAAGATCAGTATTAAAATAATATTCAAATAGCATGAGAATCCCTCTTTTAAAATATCAAAAATTAATGTCAAGTGTGACAATGATCAAAACTAATAAGGAGCAAAATAGGCTTCTTTTTAAAGGGACCACATCTGCTCTGCTTTGTTTTTTCCCTGATCACTGTGAAAATAGTAGGTTTTGCCTCAGGAGGTAGAAAAGGTTTCACTCCTCTAGCAATGCCTTCATTTTTCTTCTGACCCCTTGGATCATTTAATTGGGCTCCTTTTAAAGCCAGTCTGTAGGTAAACTGCATGCATAATTAGCCAGCTGCGTCCCCTGCCAAGAGTGTGTCATTTAGTATCTGTGAGTGCCAGCAGGGTCAGGCGTGACACATGGCGCAGTTCTGAAAAGCAAACAACCTTCGGGTCCTGTCCATAAAACAGGGAACACGTTCAGGGCTGTACCAGGCTCTTTCAGCAGTTTCTCATGCATGACCAGAGGTGTGGATTTTATGTGCAACTCATAAAGAAAACTCTCCAATTTGCACGCCACAAGCACTAGCAGGTGATGGCTCAGGGTAGCAGAGGAGGTGAAAAAAACTTTGGCAAAGACATTAAACTGTGTCTGCATGTAAAGAATACTCTTTTCCATTTAGTGCAGGCAGCACTTGCCATGTGATGGCTTAAGCAGCTAAGCAGCAAGTTAGAAATGGCTTTGTGAATCACTTCTTTGTATCCCAGCAGGACTAGCTCAGACCCTTTGGAAGGTGAAATTTTAGGAATCTACCTGTAAGTGCATTTTAATTTTAATGAAATGCTCTGGCAGGACCCACCCTTTGCTTTCAGTGCAAAGGTGGTGCTTTGCACAGCTGGCAGAGAGTTAATGGTGCCTTGGCCAGGTGGTGGCCCACCCTGGGTGGATCTGGGAGAAGGTTGTGTGTAAATTGAGCTCCAGGCATCTCTGCAGCCACTTGGAAAGCCCTTGTAGAACCAGAGCTGCATTACACTGTGCTGGGTGTTACCTGTGACTATAGCAATGAGACACCCTGAGATTTACCTGCATCTGATGAACAGAGAAACAGTTTCCTGACCACAGCAGAGTAATCTCAGCATTATTATAATCACTTCCATCAAGTCACTCTTCCCTGAAGTATCTGCCTTGCCTTCCATTAATTTCCTTCCACAATCCAAGTGAGGCTCACACAGGTGCTGAAGTGTTACCTGCTTGCACACAGTGTGGAGCCATCAGACACCACCTATGTCAAGAGGTTCCCACTTTCATCAGTCACCTCCGTTCTTCCCCTGGGTCAGCTCTGACTCTGCCATTGAAGAATCCTCCATTCCTTGAGGGTGGATTGCTGAGTCCTTTGTTGCTAAACAAATGCATTTTTTGATGAGGAGAACTTTCACACTTTGTGCAGGAAACTGAACATGGAAATCACTCATAAAACCAGTGATTTAGATACGTAGTGACATTCTTACCCTGCTCAGGACAGACCCAAAGTCAAGCCCCAGATGTGGATCCCAGCAGTTCTTTACTTGTTAAGCCCTCACATTGTGCCCCTTCCTGGCCTTGCAGCAGCTCTGTAGAACACCCACCCAGCACCTGTGTGATTCCAAAGAGCCACAGGTAAAGGATGAGCAGGGAATTCCTGAAGTATGCCAGGATCCCAGGATGCCCACACCACCTCTTACCACTGACACTTCTTTATTGTGGACACTCTGCTTTTATTTTCTGAGGGATGGGCAAACTTACAGATTCAAAATATAAAGATCTGCCAGATCTGCCAAATCAGGAGCTGTTACTTCTTTGTATTTTACTATTTGAATCTTTCAGAGTCTCATTTCTGAGCTTTTCTCCACAAGTAGCAAGACCAGTAGCTCGTCTGTGTGTTTGCTTATGTAAAATACATGCAAATGCTGACAAATTCATTGATTCCAGAAGCTGGAGATTTAAGAAAAACACACGGTATTGTGAGACTCTCACAGTCATAAGACTTTGATGTTTTGAATGATGGAGTTTCCACCACTTCCACTGGAGACTAGTCCAAACCAGGTCCCTGTATACTCATGTTGCTGTTACTCAGCAGTTTTGTATTTTCACTACAAAACCACTCCTTTCATATCATTCTTGACATCCCATACAGAGGAAATCCAGAGAATGGAGGTTTCTTAATTCTCCATAACAGTTGGGAATATGAGATTAATACATTCATGTGGTCCAATTAAGGTTATCATGATTGTCTTCAGGAAATGAAAGGGGCCAGAGCTTTCGCACATTTTTGAGCATATATAAAAATAATTATTGAAAAAAAATCTCTCCGATCTTCCTGTTTAACAAAGAAGATATTGTTTGGAAGATAGAAAATAAATTAATATTCTACTCTGACCTCATTAAGATTGGATTTAAGTTCCAACCCAAAAGAATTTTAGAACAACATTAGTCTCCTGCCCTTAAATCTCCATCTATTGAAGCTGGTCTATTTATTAATTTCCCTGCTGGAGAGCATATTTTGACTGGCCTGTGAGCTAAGCAGACAGTCTCTCCCCAAAAGCTCACACATGAGGGCCATTTCCTTATTCATTTCTTCTCAGTAAAAAGGGTGTTTCCAGCCATATCATTTTTAATCAAAGCACTCTTGACTCAGACACAATTGTGCACATTGATGGACAGATGGAGATTTGATCCAGACCCAAGAAAACAAAAAAACAGAAAGGGCAGTGCCTCTCTTATCTTCAATGAATGAACAAGATTAACCATAACCTGTTCTCTTCTCACCACACAACAAATCCAGTGTGAGCTCCCAGCACAGCCACAGATTCACATCTTGTAATTTTTAATACAAGACATATACAGCCTGAGGGAACAAATTACTCTTCTGCATTCAACATGCTTCAGTGCCTTCAGAGGACTGTGCTTGAGAAATACAGTTACTTGGCTTGGCAGAAAAAGCCTTTGAAAACAAAGGAGAGAGCTCTCTGTGATGAAAGTCAAGTTCATCCCAAAAGCAACAAAAGAAAGCAGTTTGGGAAGTTGGACAGGCTCTGGTGGAAAATTGTCCAGACACGAGTTCACTTTCTAAGTGGCACTGTGCAGCAAATTGGTTTTCTGTGCAATGCCAAAGCATGACTGTCTTTAAAAAACCCCAACCAAAACACAAAAACCACAGTCCAAAACGGGCAAGGCTCTGTATCCCAGTTTTCCTGTTGGGAACCCGGAGCTGGGCTGATGGAATGAGGGAGCCTTTCTCTTCCTTCTCCCCTCTTCCGCCTGTCCTCAAATCTCAGCTCGTCAGCAGAGGCACTGTTTTCTCATGTGAAAGTGCAGGAAGGCCGGGATCTCAAATGCTACTGAAATAAAAATACCAAAGGGAGATGAAAAGCATGTGGGTCTCCATAAATAAGCCCGAGGGGGCTCGTTGTCTGATACCCTCAGCAGCTGTGCCACCCCTGTGGGCACTAAATCACAGCAGTGCTGCCTCCACACTCACGTGGTGACACTCACTCAAGAATCACGAGATTTTAAACGTTACAGGGTTTGAGAGACCTCATTTGTTTCATTCAGCATGAGCTGGTTTGAGCTTATGAAAGCCATGAAAACCAGAAACTTACCCTGTCTCAGAAACAAACAAGCAAAAAAACGAAAACAAAACAAAAACCAAACCAAACCAAACCAAAAAAACCCAACCCCCCCCAAAAAAAACCCAAAACAAAAACAAACAAACAAACAAGCAAACAAACAAACAAACAAAAAAAACAAAAACCAAGAAAGAAAAGAGATTTGTCTGTAATGGCCTGAGTTCAGAAACAAAATCCACAAACAGTAAATTTATTTTTACTGAGCATGGAAATGGGAGCCTTTTTTATACTGAATATTTGACCAATCGCATCAGATGCTCTGTCAGAATTTTTTTTTCCCCCAGGCTTTTCCACATGAAGATTTCTATAGGATGGGAAATGTCAAATACAGAAAGTGTTTCTATTTCTCCACCTGCAGTACTCCTCACTAACCCATCTACAATACTTCTTTTTCGTAAGTGCTCTTCATAAGAACCTTTTTCAAGAAAAATCCTATTATAAAGACTACAGCTTTTCTGTTTCCAGAACTGTTTTCAAATATGATATAATTCTATTTCCATTCTAAATGGTCCAACTGAAAATACCAAAATATTGCTGCTTTATACTGCATCCGTTCAGAACATTATTCTAGGTTTTGGCAACTGAACATTTTTGTTTTCCACCTCTGTTGGCAGGGCAGGAGGGTTTCCAATTCCCTAACTTTCTCCCTCTCTACAGAAAAAACCCTAACCAAACCAATAGAGCTTGTTAGAGGCATGAAAAGAGATGTTAAAAGGTTAAATAAAAGAAAGAGTAGTATTGCTTTGCCTAGGGGATGCAAATGGTGTTTATTTATCCCCTTTGTCTCTAAAATCTTCATAAGATTTAATTAGAATGCCATTTTCAGACACAGCCTTTTTTACTATTGAATTGAGGTTTTCTTATGCATTAAAGTCCAACATTCAAGTCCAAACTACAGTCCTATTTTCTCTTTAAAATGTAGCTAGTTCTAGATGCCTCTCTTCTTAAACAGTTCCACGGGTTTGGGAACAATGCAGGTTGTATTTTCCAGTTTACAAGGAATAAAGTGTAACTTCCAGGAAGGAAACCCAGGATAAAGTATCCTGTCATCTCTCTGTGCAGTGTCTGGTATATTCATTTGCAGAACAAAGTATGCAAAAATATAAAGAGACCAAATCAAATGTCATTTTAGTGCAGACACAATTGCATAAGTAATGATAATAACTTGTTAGTTTGTGGAAGTGCTACTTTTTCTCTAAGTGCAATGTTTTTCAGTCTCTTCTGAAAATCTGAATTCACATACAGCCAAATTGTATTGGGTATCTTCCTTGCTAATAACTGTCATAACAACAAAGAAAAGACATATGCAAGAGTTTACATATGCAATGCCTATTAACACAGACTCAAAAAAGAGAAATCTTGCAAAATTGTATATATGCTCCCTGCTGTGGATTTGATTCTGTCTGGCCTGTAACTAAGGTCCCTTGATACTCCATTTTTATGAGGGTGTGATGTAGTGGTAAATCAGGGCCATACTGATGATCTAAATCAGAATAACCAGCATGTTTTTCATTTCAGAAGAAAAAAAAAAAAAGTTTGTGAGAGAAAGTTTGCCAGTTTCAGCACTTCCTGGCCGCCAAGAACATTTACTGAAAATCAATGGTCTGTCCAAAACTTAATGTGAGCAGGAGTCGTAGTGCAGCTGTTCAGAATCTATACTGCTTCCTAGGCAAAGTTTCTAAGCCCTTTCAGTCCTGTAGAATAATAAAAATGATTAATGGTCTCAAACACTGTGAACCAAGTGTTTTGAAGTGTAACCTGCTACTTGTAATGCACTCAATATTTCTGATCTGTATTGTACTGGCATACGGCGCCTCTGGAAGTTAATGTTAAAACGGGCAATGTTTGAAATGAATGAAGAGAGGCTCATGAAGCCTGGTGGCAAAATCATTTTCTCCCAAACCAAGATATTATTTCTCATCAGTTCATAAAGGCAAAAAAAAAAAAAGTGACTATAAATATATATAAATACCTATTATTTTCTATAAAGGTGTTCTAAGAGAGCCATGTGGATACCTCACCATGCAGAAGGAAAATGATCCATCTCATTCAGTGCTCTAAAGAGACATCAACTCGTTTTGGAGAAAAATGAGTTGGGTCTTCTCATAGACTGCATGCAACAGAGAGAGGCTCAAAAACTTCATGAAACAACTTCCTCCATCTGGGCCTTCCCTATTCCTGCCCCAGCTGGGCACAGCCCTTGCCATAAGCCGAGCCTTAGAGCCAGTTTGGTCTATGGCAAGAGTTGGTAGAGCCACATAAATAACAGAACCCAGCGAGGCCCAGAGAATCGCTGGTGGCCAGAGACAGGCGGTGCCTGCAGGGCAGTGACACAGGTCACCGTGGGCGCTCTGCTGGGCACCAAACCCATCTCCAGCTGCCACACACCTGACTCCCAGCTCTGCCCGCCCCGCGGCTGCAGTTGCACAAGAACCTCCCTCAGAAGGGCTGGACTCGAGCCCAGCCGTCGGCCAGCGCCCTGTTTATGCCGGCCTGTTTGCTCATGCCCTGCACCAAACTCAAGCAAACAAACAGATTAATTTGGATCACAGCTATTTCCAGATATTGGCAGAGCCCTGGATGAATCGAGTCCTTAACTGCTCTGGGCAGCCTCACCTGGGCTCCCACCCGCAGCCCTTGCTGTGGAGCTCCATTTAGGCTCAGTCCCAGGGTACCCAGTCCCTGTCTGGGCCAGAGGCGTTTGTGTCTCCAGCCTGGAGTCCTGGGTGAGCTTTGGTCCTGTGCTGTGGGTGGTTCATCTCTGGGCTCCTCTTTGGCCCCTCCTGCCCCCACCTGGGTGGGCTCTCTGGATGGACCCTAGTTCATTGCTCCTCACATCTGGGACTCTAAATAGCCCCACTGCTGGCACCCATCCCTGCCCGTGCTGCAGCCACACTTGGTTCTGGGCCCCCTTCCCTTAGGAATCTATTGGCATTTGCTGCTCCCTGAAAAACATAACATTTAAGTGAACAGTTGTAGGGAAAATATCCACCAAACAAGAGAAAGCTTGTCCCCTGGATTGGCACTTCACCCTGGCTACCTGTGCTCCCCTGTCTTCTTGCTGGATGCAATAGAAGCTTGAGAAAGTATTTTAAGGAACACTCAGTTAATGTTTACAGAGAGGTAATGTGCCAAGTTCTTTTATAAAACTTTCAACTCTAAATTTACAGGCCTTATATGCAATATTATTTTGGGGAGAGCATATTGTATTCATTAGATATTTCAAATGGTATAAACAAGGCAGTAGAAGTACTCAAATTGCTGCAAGCCAGATGGAGATCTTATCATAATACCTCCCACAATTAGGAATAACTTCTTTTTGAAAGTTTCTCTGCTCACAGCCTAGCAGAGGAGTGAATCTCCTGGGTCAGCACTGATCTGGGCTGCGTAGGGCAGAGTTTCCTCTCTCCTCTCTGCCAAGCAAGGACAAGAGGTGCTGCTCCTCTGCACTAGTGCACGGAAGCAGAAGGGGCACATAGGCTTAAACAAAAATAAAGTAAAACTTAGATCACGCAAAGTCACAATTTGGAGCATAAGGGAACATTTTGGTCCAATTATCTTCTTGAGCACGGAAAGAAAAGGAAACATTTTACCAGAGTCAGTTTTTAAAAGAATTATCCTGAATAAATTGATCTGCAGAGAATTGCTCCCAAAACTATAAATCATATTGATTTCCTTGCTTTACACTCCTAAAAGGTGACCAATGAGTTGTTGGAAGGATGCATGGAGCTCTTGGCCTCAAAGATTGAGGGTGGGGCTTATTCCTGCCTGTAATGTGGATTAGCAAGATGCAAATTATCTCTCTCATAATAAACAGGAAGGGAATTATTGTAAACTTGACCAAAAAACTGAGAATACACTATTAGTGATTTCCTAGCACTGACTGACTAGATCTGATTTTCTTGAATTTCACTGTATTTGCAAAGGAGTTAGGAAAGAGCACCTACTCTTTTAATTTGGAGTGGATCTTTACAGTTTGTAATCCCAAGCTATATTAAATGCAGTACAAGTTGCACTCTGGAAGCACATCTCTTTCGGTACATTTCACTTCTTCCAGCACCTACCCTGTCATTAGTTTGTAAAACAAATTTAAAAGTCCAATGACTACTAATGATGGGAAACTGGCAAAATGCTCTTAGCCATCTATTGTATTCTCAGATTGTTTCAAAATACTTAACAGCCATGGTTTGGAGCAATTTTTAAAATATTGTGTTAAATTTCTAATTAAAGTTTTGCGGCAGCCAGATTGGCTTATCTGAACAAAGCGATTGGTTTGGCAGAATTGAGTCATGGTCATTCTACCTGACAGCATTCCATTTTGTGGGAATGTAACTCTTACTGTGAAAATGTTGTACTAAGCAAACCTTAGTTCCGCTCGTAAATCAGCTCGATGAAAGGTTTGAAAGCCTGTTTCTATGGTGCAGTTAAATTACATTCAAAGTACAACTGAATTTGTCCCTACTTTTCCATCAAGTATAATGTGATTTAAAGAAACGTTCTTTAAAGATAGAGAACAGTTTAGAAAGCCAGATGAGAATTCCTGAATGAAAGTAGATAGAATTTAGGTAAACATTCTCCAAGTTTAAAATAACAGGCTGAAGCATTTGTCTTTGATTATCAATTTTAATGTACATAATAATGAGACTCATTCCCACTAGGACAGGCTTGCTAAAAAAATTTTGGAGTGCTTGCATTCTGATTCCTAAAATCAAACGCTTCCTTGCAGTCAAAATCCTACGTAAAGCTGGAAGAAGAATGGCTTTTGATTCCTGCTTGAATAAACTTTCAAGATACTTGAAGTTCTACAAGATAAATTAAATGGAAGATTTCTGGGACACTACTCAGGCTCTCTGTACCAGCAATGCTGCTGAGTTGCTGCTGCAGCTGCAGCCAGGGCACTTTGATGCTGTTGCATCAAAAGCCAACCAATGCCTAATTTGGAGCCCATCCAAAATTCAGCTTTTTTTGGCTTACTGAAACATCAGCTGCCTAGAGAGAGATACAACTTTATATGGGTCAGAGGCAACTTCAAATTATGTTTTGCCTCATGCACACTGCTCCAGTCATAATGAAACAGAGCCAGAAGTTGTAATTCATGAGTAGGTTTGCCAGCCTATGGAATTCATAAGTCTTCCCTGAGGAGGAAGCTGATATCTACAAAATGTTTCACCTGAAGTGTAAAGAAAAAAATTTTTAAAAGCCAAGGACCCATGAGAAAATAACTGCACAAATCCCTTCCATTTTCACTCACAGCCACAGGAGCAGACCACGTGTCTTCCTGTTGAATCACCTATACGTACTAGATTCAAAGGGAATGTGCGTTTATTAAAAGTTAATATAGGTTTTAAAAATCTGGCTTTTGATGCACACATTGATTAGAACTGAAAATTGGTCATTTCTCAGGTCTGCTCTAGTGTGAAAAAATCCCCCAAATCCTGCACCTCCTCTCCAAATGGATCAATGTCCGAATTCTTCCTAGTGATTTTTTTTTATTGCTGGTAATTGAAATAACATCAAACCTTAACTTTAAAATATTGCTTTAGCTCAGTGTCAGGTTTTCAAATCTCTCCTGCAGACCATCATTCCTTCCACCAGCAGAGCCATGGCATTTCCCATCTTCAGATCTGGGTTTGTAACTGCACGTGGCAAAGTGAGTCAGCAGGAACGATGTATTTGCACATAATGCTCCATGCAGGCAGCACAACACAAGAATTTTAGTCTCACATTATGTTATTAAAAGAGGTCTTGAAAAAAAGCTCATGAAGAAAATTACCAAAATGGTCATAATACTTATTTTTCATTTTAATACCTTTCTCTGCAAACTAATTGTTTTTCAGCTGCGCTCAAAGATGCAATTTGGTTTACTCCTATTGTTAGACATGCCTGCAGTCAGAGTGGCAGGAGCCCAGCCTGAAAAAAATCACACATTTTCTGTCAATGGATGTTTTATTTGTGAAATTGCATTGTCGGCATAGTACAAAACATTTTTCTGCTAAAGCATGAGGAAATAGGAAGGATGGAGTAGAGGGATCTACTGTTTCTACAGGAGAAATTCCAAGCAAAATAGTGGGAGAGTATTAAAGAAAAAAAAAAGGGAAAAAATTCTGGGTTTTTTCATTTCAATCCAGTAGTGGAAATTGATTAATGAAGCCCGTCTGCAGCCGGTACAAAGGGCCAAATCTTCAGCTAATATTAAATAGCAAGCTTCTACTTTTGAAAACCAGAAAGAGGAAGGGGACATAAAACTAAAAAACAAACAGGCATATTTGATCATTTAGTGGTGAATAGATCAGGCACTCCTCAGTTGCAGGGTTTTATTTTTGTGCATTGTGTCAATGATTGGAAACCATATGTTTTAAGACCAGCTTCAATAGTATCAGTAGCTACAGTCCTGCTCTCAGATTACTTTTTACTGCCTGCCTAATTTTGAGCTTTAATAGCTACCATGCACTTTGTTTATCAGTTACAAATGTTCTGAATGTTGATGAAACAGGCTAAACAACACATATTGGCTTATCATCAGTACCAAAGACTGAGATAAAATGTGTTTAATGGTGTGGCCTGCGACTTTGCAAACAAGGAGTTCTTAGAAATAAGAATAATAATCTCAGAATTGATGGCTCTGGTTCTGAATGTGAGATGTTAGCACCCAGATCCTGACACAGCTCTTGTTATCCCCAGAAGAATCCATCCTACAAGGAGCAGAGCCTTTTGGCACCAAAAAGTGCAACCAAGTACAGCACAGTTAAGCACCCTTGGATAGCACAGTCCCATATGAAATGCTTTATTGCACTGAGGGCAGTCGGGTGGTATTCAAATTAAATATATTTAAAGTATTTCCAGAATCAGATCCTTGGGATCTTGCAGGCCTGAGCACTAATACATGAAATAGGTAATTTTTACATAATTCTGTTTAGCTGTGCAGCAAAGAAATTTAAAATCGTCTCTAGATTATGTTATTTATCCTCTAATTACTTGAGGACAGAGTACCTCTCCTCTGTTTTTAAATTACTGCATAAATTAACAATGTTCTAACAATAACAGCAGCAGCAATTCAGAGCATTTACCAGAGAGAAAGCAACCATGAGCCTTGAGAATGAAATTTCCCTGGAATCCACAAAATAATGTGTTAGGAAATATTATGGTTGCCAACTTTCGCAATTTTGTTGAAAGTCTTCTAAAATGTGAGGGTTGGGGTGTTAGGGGTTTGTTTTTGTTTTTTTCTCCACAAAGCCTGAGCTCTGGCATCATGTGAAAACATGAAAATGTGAGATTCTCAGTTTTAATTTTAGAAGACAACTAAGTTACTCAGCATTGTGGTTGCAAAGAGAAATTGAAAACATTAACCCAATGACCAGAGAACAATTAGGAAGAGCCCAAAATGCATTTCTTTTAAATTCTTACACTTTGTCAAGCCATTTCTGACTCGGGGTGTTTCTGTGCTCAAGGACAACCATATTCAGTACCCCAATAAATCCTCTGTATCCTTTTTGAGGACTTCTCACCTTGGTTTGTGACAGAGGGTGACATCACATCTTAATTGTCAAAAAGGGTGCTGAAGTTCAATACTGGCTCATTTCTTGTTTTTAAAAATGGAACCAGTTGTTTGTACCGATGTAGCTCTCTTCATTTTGCCAATGAGGTCAGCAGCAGAAATTGGTAATATTTCCTCAAGGGAAATGCATTTCCATAGTAACTAAAATTTGGCATCTAGCTTTCCACCTTCTCCTCAGAGAGGCTGAGGCGTGGCTCTCCCACACTATGGAACAAACCCTCTGGATCCCATGGTCTGGCAGAAGACAGCTCCCCGTGTTCCCTAAGGACAGGGTATTGTCTGGCTGCTCAGGTGCCAAAGGAGGACCATTATCTCTTAAATCTGTGCAGGACACTGGCACCCAGCCCAGTGATTAGGAGCATTTCCATTTGGTGACTATGTGCAGCTTTCTGCACTGTTTCCACTTAGTCTTTGAGTTTATGGTATGTGGGAATGAGCACAGAGTAACAAGTCAAGCAAACCACCTTCTAAACCTGCCTTGGTTTTTGACCAAAAAAAATTCCACTGGTCTGAGAAACCCCTGGCATTGTAAGGCTGATGATGCCCCAGCTTGATGAAATGGAGACTTTTATCAAGCCAACTATGAGGACTGGCTCCTTGTCCCTCATCTTGCAGCCTGCACCCCATGCAGCTGTCTGACCCACGCACACCAACCCACAGTCTCACCGATGGGCCAGAAGCCATATTATTCCCTTGCCTTTCTAAATGGCTTTTTAAGATCTACAGGTATTTTCCTGGATACTAACAATGATGAAAATACTTAAAATTCCTACTTGAAAAAATATCCTTTATCTTCCTCTTTGCCCACCCTTTTCCCACTGTGCCTTTATTACTTTTCTAAATATTGCATACAATGTTTTCGGTAAATAAGAAGGATATTAGAGTAGACAAATAATGTTTACTCACCAGCTCAAGAAAGGTGTTTCTGGCACTGATTCACAAGTTACTCACAACTTTAAAAAATTACTTATACTGAAAGGGACAAGGAGTGTCTTTTTGTGTGCAGGGTGCTGAACAAACAATGAGGTCCTGGTCCCTGCCTGGCTTGCCGTGGCATTACCACAAACAATACTAATTCTTAAATACCTCCCTGACTTTAAGCACTTAGGTAAATAATTGTATTGATTGTTGTAGGCCTATTCACATGCATAAAACTAAGCATATATTCAAATGTTGTGAAATCAGGGGTCGGGAGAATTTTGCAAGCAAGGCATTTTTAGATATGAATTTACTTGTTAAAACCAGCTTCAAAAGGAGCTAATGTGGCAATCAGGCTTTTGGGCACAGCAGGGGGAGGAAGCAAAAGATTTATTTTCAAGATGGATCCAAGGACTTTCTTGTACTTCAGAGACTCCTCACCAGAACCACAATTACAGGTGAGAAAGGCAGCAAGGAAGTCCCCCCAGTCAGTGATTGCTCAGAGTTTAATGTGAGAGCAGTGTAAACTCAGAACTGCAGATAATCCAAGGGGAAATCAGGGGGTTAGTGCCGAGAACTGATGGGGAATAACAACTGAAAGAGCTTTGGTTTTGCTAGGCTGGCGGGAGGTAGCTCATGCTAGGAAGCCTGCCAGCTCCAAACTGATGCTGGGAGCTTTGTCTCCTTTGGATTGTAGGAGCACACTTTGCAGTCAAACTGATCTGAGAGATTTTGATAGTAAAAACAGCTGTCTCGTTGCAATGATGTTTTTGTTCCATTGTCAAAATTTTGAGTTAAATCCATGAGTGGGCTGCAGCTTGTTCAAACCCTGAACTCAACACCCTTTGTGCTCCTTTGGCTTTTCCACTGCGGTTCATGGGATATCTCCTTCCTGAGGAAAGGGCTAGGTGTAATAAAAGCCGTCAGGGCAAGGAATTGCAGGTCTCCTCCAATGCCTCCCCAGTGCTGGAGAGACAGAACTGGAGAGCTGCGGTCTGTCCCAGACTGGTGAGGAGGGGAAATAAGGAGGAAGAGCAGGGTGTGGAAATGAAACATTCCAATGCTGCTGTGGCCAGGCTGCATCCCCAGCGAGCAGGTATGCCGGTGGAAGGGGGAAACTGTCTGGATTCTGAGCGGGGACGAGGCCAGCATGGGCAAGGGGAAGCTGTTTGTGGGGTGTACAGCACAAGGGGATTCAGGGAAGGGGCATACAGTGGGATGTCCCAGCCCCATCTTCCCAGCATAAACCACCTGATGGTGCCTCCTGCCACGCTCTTGGATGTACAAACAAGCAGATGAGGTGCTTCATTGAGGTGTCCAGCACTTTAGGCAGGAGCACAAGGAGCACAAGGCCAGATTGCTGACATGAGAGATGGGACAGCACCTCTGTACGGCCACAAATCCATTTTGTGTCGCTTGAGGTGATGGAAGTAAGGGCAGGCTTTCGCCCTCGGGGGAGCCAGGAGCTGTGTGATGCTCTGAGAGTGCAGAAGGGTGGCTTGTGCGAGTGATGCTGTTTCTGCAGGTCTGCAGGACCCTTGGCTCTGCGGCACTGTGCTTGTTAAGACAAAATAGATGTCAACAAAAGCCCTTCCTTTTAAGTTAATATTAAAAAACTGTCACTAGAGATCCGTAACACAAGGACCGTAGTGAAAGTGACTGTTTTCATGGAAACGGAGGCTACAGACAAGGTGGTATTCACATGGTGTTCAAGGGTCCAAGTTCTACGGGAAAAATTTCTTTCAAGGACTTGCGGCTCGATGAACGCTGATAGCACCAACAAAAAACCACAGCCACGGGCGGGAGCGAGCGCGGCCGGCGCGTACCTGCCGCCGGTGAGAGCGCTGCCCGGACCGCGCCCGGGAGCGGCGGCTCCGCGCTCCCTGCG